>JAYESA010000003.1:133690583-133894035 GCA_036927795.1 Iris macrosiphon
GAGGTTTAGCTCCTGAGGAAATTTTTTCAAGAGAATGACAAAAAGTATAAATGCTTTCTTTGAGGAGTTAATCTATTTTTCTCCTAAGAAAATACTCCCACATGGCACCCATGTGCCCCACCATACCCCATGTGCACACCTCAACGCAAGCAAAACTTTATATTGAGATACTCACTTGGTGGTGTAGCTAATGTGGGACTAAACTTCTTATTCCAAAGACAAAAACATCAATAATTCTCCATATATCTTAATATATGGGTTGAGCGTTCCTCACATTGACTGTCCATCATACATTAGGATAGATGATGCTTCGACTTGAATCTTTTCGTATGGACCAAATAACACTATGATAAAAGAATGGACTAATCCTTGAATTATGCACCATAGTTGCAATTCTTCCCACTCACATAATGACATCAGCTGTGCTTCCTGTTGTACATTAAAGGCCCTGTGCATGCCTGATTTTGGTGTATGTCTATTGGGCGTCTACAAGCTTACCCTCAAAAGATGTTCTATATCTCTTTCTATAAATTCTAGGTGAGTTCTTTTAAATAGTTCTTAGCATGAAGCCTTGCTCTTCCTTGCGATGCTATACCACTATGACATGGCCTAAAGCCGTAGTTCTATCTCGTTGTGGTGTCATTCACTGTAGCATGAGGTTCCAGCCTCTTTGTAGTGCCAAACTACCCAGCATGAAGCCTTGCACTTCCTTGCGGTGTTACGCTATTGTGACATGGCTCACGTAGATGAGGCTTTACATCTTTTATGTCTTGGTGGTGTCACACCACTGTAACATGAGGTCAATTGCCTCTTTGTAGTGTTGTCTACCACTCTTCATTATACAGCATTAGGCTACCTGCCTATGTGCGGTGCTACGCTACTGTGACATGGCTCGCGAAGGAGAGACATTACCCTATCGAGGAACCACATCTTGGTGTCAACTACTGTTGCATGGAGTCCTTACACTCTTTTGTAGTGCTGCACTACTATGCTTCCTATAAAGTACACCAAACATTCAAAATGCCTGAGAACTCATTAAGGCGTCTAAGCCATCATCCCACAGGACTTATTCTACATAACGAACAAATAGTCGAAAATAGTGGTTCTGGATCCGTAATTCCTCAATGTTACAAAGGACTGTCCACTGTTCCTGATGTTCTCCTAGTCAGTGATCCTTCTTTGAACCAAAAACTAGATGCCTATTAGATTTCTCTTTGAACTAATATCATAAAAATTTATGGTAGAATTATAAAGACACAATATCAGAATGCCTTCAAGCCCATTTTACTTGATGTGTCCTCGACCAACTAGTGCTTGAGACCTTTGGTGAACGAATCTGCCAGATTCTTCTGGCTACGAACATCAATCACGATAATAAATCCAGTCTTGATCAGATCATTCACTGCTATGTGCCTCAGCCATACAGTCCTCTTTTTAACATTGAAGATGTCATTTGATGGCACCGCTGTACTCGCCTGATTGTCGCAGTGTATCGATACCGCCAGAATCTGTGCACCAACCAATGAAAGATCATACTTGAGTTCCCGAAGTCATTCTGCTTTATCTGTTGCATCCGCCAGTGCATTGAACTCAGATTCCATCGAGGAATGAGAGGGCATTGTCTGCTTCTTCGACTTCTACGATATAGAAGTTTCACCTATGGAAAAGATGTATCCTCCTGTGGACATTTCGCTCTCTATTTATGAACACCATCTTGTATAACTAAAATCTTATACCACTGTCGGATACCAGCTGTAGTATAATGCATACTTCTGAGTCCTCTTGAGATACCTTATTACTCTCTTTACAGCTTTCCAGTGCTCAACACCTGGATTGCTTGTGAACTGACTCAATATTCCGACGACAAAATCTATGTCAGGCCTTGTGGCAGTGGTTGCATACATCAAACTTTCGATGACGCTTGAATACTCCAGCTGCCTAACACTTTCTCTTAGATTTGGCTTCAGTGTTTTGTCACACCTGTACGGAGTATCAATTCCTGAAAGATCTTGATATCCATAGCGTATGAGCATCTTCTCAATATAATAAAACTATGACAACGCTACTCCAGTGTCATTTTGGATGATCTTTATCCCCATGATAACATCAACTTCCCCTAAGTCCTTCATACTGAATTCGGATCAGAGGAATTTTTTTGTCTCAATGACACATGTTAGATCCGTACCCAGAAATAGTATGTCATCCACATATAGACAAACGATGACTCCTTTTCTGTTAGCGAACTTTATGTAAATACACTTGTTCGTCTCGTTGAATCTATAGTCGTTTGATCTTATAACTTTATCAAACTTCTCATGCCAAATCTTATGTGTCACGTCCCAGTTCCAAAATATGAGGAACTAGACGACGCGACAAAGGCCAGCCAATACGTAATCGAAAAATTTGACCAATTTAATGGAATCCTCAATTACGTATTTTACTGTACCTAAATAATAATATAGTCACAGGTGTACCAAATCTCATCCACAGAAAATAAACTAGTTCGAATACGCTAAAGACAAGTACTCAGAATATGTCATACAGAACCAAATAAGTCTAGAGTTGGTGGAGACAAATCCACTACAAAAATATGCAGGAGTAAAGTGCTGAAAGTAAGATAGATAGCGACAAAATCAAGTAGAAGTTCGCAACCAAGATGGTATCATACCAAGATCAGACGTAGTCTCCTGGGTACACCTCCCCGCCCTCATAAATAGCGTCAGGACCCGACCCGTAGACCTGCTTGTACTATGGCTCAACTAAGCCTGAAAAGGAACCAGTCCTCAGAGCGGCGTAACAAGATACATAGAAACATGTCACTAATGATATAAAGTACTGCAATAAATAAGGGTGTACCAAACTAAGTGTAAATGCAATCAGAACATCGTTCGTCTGTATGGGGCTCTCCGAACTTGAGATCCTCAATCAGCGACGCTCGTCCGAGTCGCCTCACTATCAACATCAATATACCAATAGTAGTCCCTACGTCTAGTAACTGTCATCCCCACCCAATGAATCTAGAACGGGTCAAATCCTTGCCGCGTTCAATCCCTAATGTAAAGTCTAGTATGTATCAAGAGTAAAAGTATCTAGTATGCACCAAGCTGTCACACGTCTAGATTGTATTGATGATTAGTCGAGTACGGGGACACATGTCCACTATCTCTGTAACATCTCTCCGTGTCCAAGTAAGTGTCGAGGTCATGCGGGATATCGGTGTATCCAAAGTGCAGTAAGGAAGGTCTCCTAAATGCTTAGGTTGCAGAAGTAACTAACCAACGAACACCGTTGGTTGCTCCCATAGTCATGCTCGGACGCGCAGATAAAATATAACAATGAAAGTAGCATAGCAGAAACTAAAATTTGAAATAGAATATAACATAGTGACAAGGTATACTTGCCTGGATCCGAGTGCTAAAAATGAGAAGCTGAGACAAGTCCCGAGTCCAAAGAGCTCAAAGAACCTAGAGATGAATTTAGGATTTAATTAATTAATTCAAGCTAATAATATACACAAAATTAATTTATTTAAACATCTATTTATAACTGTACAAATGCACTTATATATAGCAATTGACCAAATACACCTATACATTTATCCTAGTTTTTATGGTCTGCTGTACCTATCCATAATACAAAATTTCTTCATTATGTACATCCATGCGCATTCGGCTACCACTTCCTCAGACATATCCAAGCATACAGCATTATGTCATCTACACTTCTTTCCCCTCAAGCCTATGTTAATTGCCAATATTCTTTGCTTTATCAACCACACTCAAATTTGCCAACTTTTCACTTCATAACATCTCCCACCATTTCCAACGTTATAGTCCAGGTTCCATTAATTTTTCTAAAGGTGCACACCTACACAATAATCACAAGAGCCTTGCTATTACACAGCACAACCAACAAATTCACACATATATACTACCTTCCATATCTCTCACATGGCCTATTTCCATGCATGTTCAAATTGATTCCCTAACTCATTACGACATAAGGGATACAATTATATTCATCCCTATTGTTTATTTATTCCCTTATTCTAACTCTTCTCTATCCCAGTACAAGTTTTCTATTTCCTTTACACTTATTTTCTTTCCATGAGTCTTCCCATATCTGCTCCTAATCCTACTATCCTGACATAAATGTAAATAACCTCTTTACCATAGAAATATACTACTCGCTTTCCCACACACTACTCCCATCAGTTGAATATTCTTGCAGCCGACCATACTCGGCCTCCCTCTATTCATAACATGTGTTAGGCTTCTCATCAATGAATATCCAACCAAGTCTTAAGTGTACAACCCAGAATTCCAACGAACCATTATAATGACAAAAATATTCCTCTTATAATTAGACACCAACACACATACTAAAATTATAACGTTCATGCTTTCCATTTCTCATTTTTACCTACAGATCCAGTCATCAAACAACCAAAAATATACGAGTCATTCTCCCATGTTAAATAGGTTATTTTCTACCACATATAAAATCCATACACACATACATCTATGTTGTTGCAAAAGAAAAAGTTACCACAAACTTAGCTATGCTTCTTCCATACACAAGCATAATACTGGTACCCATTTCACTTCTACACGTATGCATTTAACCCCCCTCTCCCCATGCTACACCTTCCATACAAACACATATATTTAGCATCTCTCTACCTCTTTACCTCTCCAAATTTACTCAATAAAATAATCCTCGCTCTTTCGTTTCCATTTAACCAACAACCATAC
The DNA here is from genome assembly GCA_036927795.1 of Iris macrosiphon. Classification (NCBI taxonomy): domain Eukaryota; kingdom Viridiplantae; phylum Streptophyta; class Magnoliopsida; order Asparagales; family Iridaceae; genus Iris; species Iris macrosiphon. The sequence continues at coordinate 133,695,338 of JAYESA010000003.1, forward strand.
ATATACATTCAACTGTGCATTCATGTCCGTTCCTATCTCCCTAACAAATTTCTAAAAACACACAACATTATAACCAACTATATTCTACCTTCAATCTTAAAAGCTTGCCAAGAAGAGGTACTGAGATGAAGTTATAATGGGAGAAAACTGACCAGTGAGGGAAAAAGGCTCACAGTCGAGGGAAGATCCGGCGTGGCCGTGCACGTCGTGAGCGTCTCGTGCACCACTGCGTCGAGACTAAACGAAATAACAAATGTCATGACCCGCAACCGAAAAATGGACATGAGTCATGGGTACGTCCAGCCTACGCTGCCGCATCGGCGATAGAACGCTGTAAAAGTCCACAATATAATCTGACAAACTCACGTAATGATATACATATAATCTGTCAATGGCAACTTAACTCCATAAGGAGGACAAGATTAATATATATAGCGTCAATACTCAATCACAAGGAACTAGAGGCAGATAATGGCACGATATCATAAAGAGAAGGGAAATAATAAGTCATAACAATATCCAAGTCTAGAATCTAGCAATAAACACAAATGATCTCAAATATAAATAAATTGCCAATGTCTAAGCTGGAGACATATCGAATACAATAACTAGATACTAGCTAAGGGTCTGCTATAGCTAGGTGTGCCTCATCGACAGTTGGTATCAGATCGTCCTGGCCTAAAGGTGCTATCTCAACTGGCTCTTTGTCCTGCGACCATAGTATGTAGGACACCAGTCCTCTAAATAGTCGTCTGAAAAAATATATCCAGTCAGGATTGAAGCGAAGTACAAAACTCTTAAAGCAGTTTCATATACATGGTAGAGGATATATAACACAAGTAAGTAAAAAAATTAAAATACAGCTGAACTAGGCATATAAACACGAATGATAACTAAAAAATAAATAAATACAAGCAACAGGTATCAACTGCAAATAAGATAACTGTAAATAAGAGAACTGATGATACTATTAAGTGCTTTAGGGTACAAGTTCATTATGTGATCGGTTTGGGTTGCACACGAATATACTAAGGTAACTCAATTATACGTGTCTTGTATAATTGGCATGCACACGAATACACTAAAGGGTATGATCACATAATCGACTTCTACTCCCCTCTTCCTGACTAATATTCATGGATTCAATCAAGACACGTTACGCACACGAATATAATATGAACACACGGAGTACACGAATATAGTATGAGCACACGGAGCCCACGAATAGATACGAGCACAAGGAGCACACGATGTACACGATAAGATACAAGTACAAGAAATGTTCGATGCACACGCCAATAAATAATATCTCCTAATTTGATCCATACAATACCAGCCTGTGTAACATCGTATTAGAATCAAGAAGTACAGATCTGGAACATGTGATATATACACTATCAAGCAATAAAAACTAACAGAGAGATGTACTTGCCCGTAGTCTAAAGCAATGAATGAGTCTCGATGTCCAAACTGATGTCATACAGACCTATATATGATTTTTTATGTCATTTGGTTTAATGAAGTAATAACTAGCTTAAAAGAGCTAAAATATGGTTTTCTAGGTCAAGACAAGGTCGAACTAGGTCAATAGCTTGATTCTAGGTTCAAACTAGTTTTTAAATGGGTTAACGAGACTAAACTAGCTAAAATAATATATAAATCTCATAATATTTAATCTCTAACCAATATATCTAGTTATTACCTCAATACTCCAACCAATACCTTGCCCTCACATTGGTACAAGTGTACCAATGGTACTACATCATCCTCACTACACTCTACACTAAACATTACGATATACTTACTGTCTCACACTTGACACTATGAGAAACACACTACACTAATCTACTTGACACACATGATACCCTCTAGTATCACTACAAGAAAAAGTCAAATTAGCGACGTAAAAAACAGTCGCTAAATGACCAAAAAATGTCGCTAATCACATTTAGCGACGTAATTAGCGACGATTTGCAGAAGTCGAAACTCAGCAAGTCACTGAAAGGAAAAACGTCGCTAAACGTCGCTATACCGACGTTTTTTAGCGACTTAAATATGTCGCAAAATTAGCAACGTTTAGCGACGCAACGTCGCTAAATTAGCGACGTGCTCATCCGTCGCTAAACGTCGCTAATTTTGCGACGTATTCAGCGACGTATTTAGTGACGTATTCAGCGACCTATAGTAACGTCGCTAAACGTCGCTAAATTTTTATTGAAAAATAAAAAAAATGTTAAAAATTACCAATCTCCTGCAATTTATGAATTTCTAATTAAAAATAGACCCGGAGCAACCCTCCGTTGAATTTACTGGGTTCGCCGACCCTTTCGGTGGAACACTCAACCCCGATAAATTAACATTATTTAATATGAATAAAAAGTATCACAGTCACACAATACACACAAATATTATAGACATACCTGGAGCAACCCTCCATTGAATTTTCTGCGCACGAAATAACACAAAAAGTATATAAAATATCACAGTCACACAATATACACAAAATAAAAGTAACACAGTCACACAAAATATATAATATATAAGTGTCACAGTCATACAAAATGCATAATATATAAGTATCACTGTAAAACCCCTAAATTCTGAAAACTATTTTATTACTTATTTATATTAGTTATGAGCTAAATAGAGAGAATAGATTTTATTAGATTTATTTTGAGAAGTTTCAGCACTTAGAGGATTTATGGAGCTATTATAAATTTTTTCTAATTTATTCCATGTAGGAGACCCTTTGGGCAGTAGGTAGCTTAACCGTATACACCAATATATTTTTAGAAATTTTCTATATATATATAAATAATTAGAATAGAATTCCTATTGGATCTCAACCGAAATCCAAAAACCCTTTACCCGCTTGTCCTTTTTCCGCGCGTAAACAGCAGCAGTAGTAAAACCAACTTTTCTTCTTCGCGCGTAAAGTTAGAAATAAACAACAGCAGTAGCAGAACCACCTCCGCCCGTAAACCAATTCCACCGCATAATTCCTTTCACCGCACATAAAATAACCCTCTTATGACTCATCCCCCATGACTCATCCCCCACCGCCTCTCTACCTGTTGTTACTAAAAACTCCTCAAACGAAACCTAAACCAATGGAAGAACAACCGAAAATAGAGCCAATGAAAGCAGCAGCAGCAGTAATTCTTAATCCCTAAGTTTCTCCACCGCCTCCTTATCCCTATATATATTACAACACTTCCCAAACTCTAATCCCACTTCTTCCACCAAAACTTATACACATTATCAGGACGTGCACTATACGAAGTCTTGCTCAGGCAAGTACACCTTGCCAAATTCTACTGTTTAAATTATAAATTGTTGCATATATTCCTGTTGCAAAATATATATAACTATGTGCGCCTGAGATTGACTCGGGTGCAATCGACAAATATATCGATACGTAGTGTATCTGACTTAGACATTAGCAGACCCACCTGCAGATATATTCTGATATCCTCCTAGACCCTGACACTTGTACATGCATCACGATTGTAACTCATGTTGGGATGCGGGTTCGCGTACTCGATTAGCTACCGGTGCGTAAAACATACATCACGGTTTAGCACGTAGTCAGGATTATCTAGAAAGTTGTGACTTAGAATATAGCTACGTGGTATGCACGTTGTGGATTCGACTTGTATATCTGTATTGGGCGGGGAAGACAACTAGTAGGCGTATGGGACATCCACCTCCTTTATTTCAGATACCGCACTCTTCGGAGTGATACAGACGTATATATACTTTGCAGATACCACATCACTTAGAGTGTTGGACGTTATATATATATACAGATACCTTATTCTTCGAAATGATGGACGCTGCAGATACCACACGCTAGAGGACGTTGGACGTTATGCCTACGCCTACCCATACGCACCAAGGTTGTCTTCACAATTGCATACACTTAGATGGTTAGCTCACCCTTTATTTATTCAGTATTATATATGGCATGCTTTTATGTATCTTGTTATGTCCCACTGAGGACCTGGTTCCCTTCCAGATTTAGATGAGGCATACTATCCCACGGTGTATGGACCTGGGCAGGAGACGAGGTACGCATCCGAGGAGGAGCTAGAGGTGCTGCCATCCGAGTTCCTCTGATCTTGAGTAGACTTACCATCTAGAGCTGGAGCCTCTTTATCTAGATAGCCGATGCTCTAGTCATGTTATATTCAGCACTCTTATTTTAGTTTTTGTAGTGGATTTATTTCCACCAAACATATTTGGATTTTACTATGATATTTCAGACTTAGCACTTATATTCCAGTACTGATTTCAGTATTCCTTGATATATTATGGATGAGATAGATGTTACCTGTTATATGCTAGTACTAGACTTGTTAGTATTTTAGGACAGCGTAGCACGTCTCTTTGGGTCCAAAATTGGGTTTTCCTTCGGAGATGTGTCAGCTGGCCAATGCTACGTGGCTTGGTTCCACATAATTTTGGGACTGGGGCGTGACATGGTTTTAGTAGTGGCCCATGCAGTTCCAGTTTATATTATTTTGGTTACATAACTGTACCAAACAAGCCTGCGTATAGGAATAGAGCATAAGTATCTCATTCACACTTGACTAAATCTTATTTTTCCTTTCAACTATCCTAGGTTGGATAACACAAGTTTTACGCAAAAATCCTTTACCCTTGTTGGCGTAAAAGCCAATTGACTGTCTTGTTGGCGTAAAAAACCAAACTATAAAGAGACTGCCAACTTTACGCTGCGGTTATGACAACTGCTAACCACGTTTCCATAGTTTTCCTAATCCTGCGTATGACACGTCATGCAAGCCATGTAGGAAACTACCCCAGCGTAAACTTGATAACCAACGTAGAGTAGCCTGATTAGGCATAAACCACAAGGATGGTGATATAAGCGTATTAGTCATAATTTTAGCTTTTCCAGTCATGACAAAGGATAAAATCTCGTGCATTAAATGCAGAGATATGCCTCGAGCCCTGTGCAAAAGAAACAACTTTTAACATAGCGGCTGAATTTTGTCTTATCTTGAGCATAAAAACTCATTTCTGTCTTGAGCGTAAAAACTCATTTCGGACTTGAGCGTAAAAGCTCATTTCTATCAATATAGAATAGTTAGCATATTCAGGAGACTCAAAATCTTCTTCCTTTGAGTGGTGTATCAAATATGTCACTAAACGATAACCTGGGTCTCTGTACAAAATTATTATAGTAGTCGTCCTCTCGATTATCGTGCAGTACTGTCACGCCAGTCCCAAAATATCGAGGGACTAGACACGTGGCAATGGCCAGCAGCACACACCGATGGACAAACCCAATTTAATGGATCCATCGGGGCATACTTAAGCTGTAATACAACAATAAGGGTCTACTAATCTCATCCACAGAATAAATATATCAATATCAACAAAAAGAAATAAAACATCATCCAGCCACAAGTAAATAAACTAGGGGAACAACCCGATAATAAGTCTGTTACAATTGTTCATTTAAACAAGAAATAAAAGAGTTTTGATAGCAACAAGACTGAGCATAGAAGAAACATATACTCAGGAGAAATCTTCTGCAATCACCTCATCCTCGTTTCTTGGTTCTGCTCCTGCTAATGCTCCGGTCCCTTAAACCTCGGGATAGATCTCGTCTGCTAATCCTGGGGACATAATCCGAATCCAGGTCCTCAGGGGACATAGCAAGGTACAAAATAACTCAAGCCAAAATAAATGCAGTGCAAAAAATAAATGAAATAATAGGGTAAACTATATAACCAGCTAAGTGATATGCAAGTTGAGAGCATCACTAAAACTCAGGCTGAGATCACTACAAGCTCTGTGTCTGGGAGCCTGTAGCAGAGTTACTATGTATTTTACTATGTAATTTACTATGTAGTATATATATGAAATCAGCCTTTAGCCTGTGTGTCTCTCCCTACCCAATGTAACCACACGTCTCATGTCCATAACGTCTCATGTCCATGTCACACGAGATCATAACTAATGCAACAAGTCATAGAATATCTATGAATATAATGTCTATGTCATAAATCCTGCAACCTACACAGAATCACCTTGAATATTTCAGGAAGATTCTGTCACATGAATAGTGTCAAGTGTCCTGGGTTATGATGTACTTGATAATGCAAGCACGAGAATGTAAAGGGTCACGATATCCATCTCTAGGTGACGTTACACAACTCCGCGTACGGTGTTGGCACCCGATTATTAATCGGACGCTAACTAAGTCACACGGTCCTAGGTTAAGCATGTACAACAATATAAATGAATCGAAAAAATATGTAACAAAACTGCATTGTTGGCAAGGTACACTTGCCTAGGGTTCTGACTCCAACTGTAGCTCTGACCTCAGTGGGAATTACAGGTACTGCTCCATTTGCTGAAATAAACATCACTACCAGGTTTAGAAAATATTAAATAGCTAGAAATGCCTGTCCTTGAGTCCAATTTGGACACAGGGGCAAAAATGACAGTTTTTGGTCAAAGCGGGGTCCACATGTGGGCTGCTTCGTACCGAAAAATGTGTAAGCAAAAAAGGTCTCCAAATTCGTCAAACTTAGTATCAACAAGTCCAAAACAATGATACGAACCCAACAAAACTTCCAGAATTGGATTCCGATGAGCCGGTCACAAAATCGCCCGTCAAGTGGAGCCGTGGGGCCCACGATACGCGATTTTGTCAACGTTCTCAGAATCGAACCAAACTTGGGTCACAGGACCAGCATATTGCTATGAGTCTGATGACGTAAGTTTCATTTCAATCCGACGTATATACACTAAGTTACAGCGAGATCCAGAACAGGCGGATACGGGGCGTTGTCGGCGGATACGCGTTGATTCCGGTGTGCAGGCACATCCAAATCAAATTTTGCGAAATCTCATACATTCATATCAACGGCGCACACGTTTCAGTGAATACCGCATGCGACCAAGTCGTCCCGTTTGGCGGGGCGTACTCAGTTCCGGGGAAAAATGGAATATTGTTTTTCCTATTTTTGGATCGCGGTTCGCGATCGCCACAGGACGCGACGCACCGTGCGGGTTGCACAGGCATCGAGAGGGTTACACAGCCTATGCGTCACAACTGACAGAACGAAAAATGGGGCAACGAGAAGAGAGAACGGGTTACCTGAACAGGGCTCCGTAGAAACTGAATTTCCCGTGTCCGTGAGGCGACACGACCCGAACTGCACAGTGCTGTGCCGTGTCCGGGTACTGCAGTATCCGGGTTCTGCTGTGTCCTGGTCAGAGTCAGGCGGAGACTCGTCGGTGCTTCTCCGTGGCTGCTCAGGGCTTCGCCGGAGGAGAACAGCGCCGTCGGAGCAAAGACAGCGAGGTGGAGGCGCCGCGGGGAGAGCAGCGGCTGCTACTCGGTCGAGGCGGAGGAGGAAGACGGGACTGGGCGGCTGGGGTTCGGGTCGAGCGGGGCGCTGCGGGTCGGGGACGGGCGGAGGACGACGAGTGGTGGTTGAGGGCTGTGGGGGTTCGTCGGGAGAGATGGTGGAGAGGGAAGGCGGAGAGGTTAGGGTGCAGGCGGTGGTCGTAGCGAGGCACTACGGGTCGGGGACGGGCGGAGGACGACGAGGGGATTAGGGTTTCGGCCGGCGGAGCGAGGAGATCGAGGGGTTTAAATAGAGGGGAAGAGGGAGGTGAAGCGGTGGCCGGTACGGGGGAGCCGGAGCGGCGCTGGGGAGCGGAGCGTCGGTCGTTGTAGAGGCGAGGGAGGCTGAGCGTCGGCGGCGACGGTTGCAGAAAGCCGGAGCGGCAGCTGGTGCGTGGAAGTCGGGGAAGAGGAAAGGGGTTTCTGGTTGGCGGAGCCGGGTCGGGTCGGGCGGCGGATCCGGCCCGATCCACTAAGGCTAGGGTGCGGGTCGGGTAGGCGGATTTCCGATAGGCGGGTTTGACCCGGATCCGACCTGCAGGGTTCGGTTCAATTAAACCGGGTCCGGTTCGGGTTGGTTTGGTTTATTTGAAATAAATCGAGTTATTTCAGGATTTATTTTGGTTTAATTATTAATTAGTTTTTAGGGCTTTAAAAATATTTTCGGGGTCCAATAAATTTCCGAAAAATTATCCTATGTCTAATTTTTCATTTTACACCAGAAAATATTATTTTCATAATAATTTAAAATTATTTAACATCATTTAAAATTCATTTAATTTTAAAATACCTTTGTTGTAATTAAATAAAAAATCCAAAAAATTTCAGAAAATTGTAAAAAATTAATTAAAAAATCCTAAAAATCAGGGGGTTTACAATCTACCCCCCTTAAGAGGATTGTGTCCTTGTAATAAAAGAATAACCGGTCAACAGAGATGACACGGTTGCAAACATTGTTCGAAGCACATCACGATCAAGGTTGAGGGTTTTAAGACACATAGGGAAAATCATTTCCCTAATCATTAAAAAGTTATGCAATTTCCCGGATGAAGAAAATCTAGAAGTCTACAGTTTTAGAAAAAAACTAGGTTATCATAAAAACATATTAGGTTAACATTAATTACTACCAAGTTAAGGCTAAGGTCACGAACCAATAGGCACAAACTAAAGCAATAATAGAAATGAATAACTATAAAAAAAACTTACACACATTAGCTACTCCACGAGTTTGCGCATCCTCCAAGGTCATCGCGAAAGCTTGTCCGCGTCCTTGTGGTGGATTCCTCTGCTGCTGCTGGGCCTGCTGGAAGAGTGCTGCTTGTGGTGCCAAGGGTGGCCTCGGCTGATTCCCTCCTGGGGCTGGTGGTCTGACTTCTCCAACTCCCGTCTGTGGTACTCCCAATGCTGGATAGACTGGCCTTGGTGCTGGTAAAGTTTGTCTGTTTAATATTAGTGCTCCCTCTCGATGTTGAGGATAATCCTTGGCTAAGTGTTGATTGGTTCCGCAAATCAAGCATAATCCCAACTTGCGTCTGCAGTCCCTCTCAATATGGCCTACCTTGCCACAGTATTGACATGTAGGTTGTATCTGCGGAGAGGCTCGGGGTGGCTGGTGCAGGTGAGGTCTCTTTGCAGCTTTTTATTGTGGTGCTCTGGATGATGTGGAAGACCGTTTCAGACTGGTCTCTCTCCTAGTGATGCGTTTCATGCGTCGGGCAGCAGCAAGAACGTCCGAGTAAGAGGTAGGTGCAACAGATCCAATTAGTCTCTGTAGCTCGAAGTTCAGTCCGTCAAAGAACTTCTCAGCCTTCTCTTCTTCTGTCGGGATCAGGGTTGGGGCAAAGCGACTCAGACGAATGAATTTCGCATTGTACTCCTCCAATGTCATACTGTCCTGAGTGAGGCGATTGAACTTGTCCTGAAGTTCTGATCGAGCGATAGCCGGAATGTACATTTCCTGAAAGAGTCTGGAAAACTCTTCCCAAGTGACTCGGTCTGGTCCGAGCCGTGTCTCCTCAGATAGCCACCAGTGATGTGCATTCCCCGTCAATTGTATTCTAACGACAGTCATCCAACGTTCTCTTGGAAGCTCAGCTGCTTCCAACTGGTGTTGTGTGTTGGTGAGCCACTCATGAACTTCGGTTGGTCCCACCTTGCCAGAAAAGGTACGGGGCTTGAGCTGATGAAAATCAGTGATAGAGCCCGTCGTTGGTCGTCGAGCTGGTAGGTTGGCCTGCTCCAGTGCAGTTACTAGGCTGTTCCTCAAGTAATCCGTCTCGCGACGCTGAGCCTCATATTGGACTTGTTGCTGGGCTTGCATCATTGTGTAGATCATTTGGAATATCTGTTGCCCGTCCATAGGCTGCCCTTGTGGGAATACGGGCATCGGTGGAATGAACTGCGGAGGAGGTGGGATGTCATCACGCCGGAACCTGGAAGTATGCTGGCCCGCTTGATCGCTTTGAGCTGATTGTCCTCGGTCTTCTGGTGTCACTCCTTCATCATAGGTAACCACAATATTGTGTGGTGTACCCAAGGGATTCTCGTCTCCGATTCTTGGATCCATTACTCTGCATCAAAATAATTATAAGAGGCGCACAGGAATCAAGGCAAGAAGCAAGTCAAAAATTAATTCGAATATGATATAGATATCAAGAACGATTCAAGCAAGTGGATGAGATCCTAAAAACTTATCCTATTCTTATTACAGGCTTGCTCGGTCCCTAAGTTGAAACCGAACAATTTAGTCATTGACCTGCATGGGCCACCACAAAAACTATGTCACGCCCCAGTCCCAAAATATCGAGGGACTAGACACGTGGCAATGGCCAGCAGCACACACCGATGGACAAACCTAATTTAATGGATCCATCGGGGCATACTTAAGCTGTAATACAACAATAAGGGTATACTAATCTCATCCACAGAATAAATGCATCAATATCAACAAAAGGAAATAAAACATCATCCAGTCATAAGTAAATAAACTCGGGGAACAACCCGATAATAAGTATGTTACAATTTTTCATTTAAATAAGAAATAAAAGAGTTTTAATAGCAACAAGACTGAGCATAGAAGAAACATATACTCAGGAGAAATCTTCTACAATCACTTCGTCCTCGTTTCCTGGTTCTGCTCCTGCTAATGCTCCGGTCCCGTAAACCTCGGGATAGATCTCGTCTGCTAATCCTGGGGACATAATCCGGATCCAGGTCCTCAGGGGACATAGCAAGGTACAAAATAACTCAAACCAAAATAAATGCAGTGTAGAAAATAAATGAAACAATAGAGTAAACTATATAACCAGCTAAGTGATATGCAAGTTGAGAGCATCACTAAAACTCAGGCTGAGACCACTACAAGCTCTGTGTCTGGGAGCCTGTCGTAGAGTTACTATGTATTTTACTATGTAATTTACTATGTAGTATATATATAAAATTAGCATGTAGCCTGTGTGTCTCTCCCCATCCAATGTAACCACACGTCTCATGTCCATAACGTCTCATGTCCATGTCACGCGAGATCATAGCTAATGCAACAAGTCATAGAATATCTATGAATATAATGTCTATGTCATAAATCCTTCAACCTATACAGAATCACCTTGAATATTTTAGAAAGATTCTGTCGCATAAATAGTGTCAAGTGTCCTGGGTTATGATGTACTTGATAATGCAAGCACGAGAATGTAAAGGGTCACGATATTCATCTCTCGGTGACGTTATACAACTCCGCGTACGGTGTTGGCACCCGACTATTAATCGGACGCTAAGTAAGTCACACGGTCCTAGGTTAAGCATGTACAACAATATAAACGAATCGAGAAACTATGTAACAAAACTGCATTGTTGGCAAGGTACACTTGTTTGGGGTTCTGACTCCAACTGTAGCTCTGACCTCAGTGGGAATTGCAGGTACTGCTCCGGTTGCTGAAATAAACATCACTATTAGGTTCAAAAAATATCAAATAGCTAGAAACGCCTGTCCTTGAGTCCAATTTGAATACAGGGGCAAAAATGACAGTTTTTGGTAAAAGCGGGGTCCACATGTGGGCTGCTTCGTACCAAAAAACTTGTCAACAACAAAGGTCTCCAATTTTGCCAAACTTAGTGTCAATAAGTTCAGAACGATGATATGAACCCAACGGAACTTCTAGAATTGGATTCCGATGAGCCGGTCACAAAATCGCCCGTCAAGTGGAGCCATAGGGCCCACGATACGCGATTTTGTCAATATTCTCAGAATTGAACCAAACTTGGGTCACAGGACCAGCGTATTGCTACAAGTTCGATGGCACAAGTTTCGTTTCGATCCGACCTATATATACCAAGTTACAACGAGATCCAGAACAGGCGGATACAGGGCGTTGTCGGCGGATACGCGTTGATTCCGGTGTGCACGCACATCCAAATTAACTTCTAAGAAATCCTGCACGTCCTTATCAATGGCGCGCACATTTTGGTGAAGACCGCACGCGACCAAGTCATCCCGTTTGGCGGGGCGTACTCAGTTCCGGGGGAAAATGGAGCGTTATTTTTCCTGTTTTTGGATCGTGGTTCGCCATCGCCACAGGACGCGACGCACCGTACGGGTTGCACGGACATCGAGAGGGTTACACAGCCTACGCATCACAACTGATGGAACGAAAAATGGGGCAACAAGAAGAGAGAACGGGTTACCTGAACAGGGCTCCGTGGAAACTGAATTTTTCCGTGTCCGTGAGGCGACACGACACGAACTGCACAGTGTTGTGTCGTGTCCGGGTACTGCAGTGTCCGGGTTCTGCTTTGTCCTGGTCAGAGTCAGGCGGAGACTCGCCGGTGCTTCATTGTGGCTGCTCAGGGCTTCGCAGGTGGAGAACAGCACCGCCGGAGCGAAGACAGCTAGGTGGAGGCACCGCGGGGAGAGCAGCGGCTACTGCTCGGTCGAGGCGGAGGAGGAAGACGGGACTGGGCGGTCGGGGTTCCGGTCGAGCGGCGGAGGATGACGAGTGGTGGTCGAGGGCTGTGGGGGTTCGTCGGGAGAGATGGTGGAGAGGGAAGGCGGAGAGGATAGGGTGCAGGCGGTGGTCGGAGCGAGGCGATGCGGGTCAGGGACGGGCGGAGGATGACGAGGGGATTAGGGTTTCGGCCGGCGGAGCGAGGAGATCGAGGGGTTTAAATAGAGGGGAAGAGGGAGGTGAAGCGGTGGCCGGTGCGGAGGAGCCGGAGCGACGCTGGGGAGCGGAGCGTTGACGGTTGTGGAGGCGAGGGAGGCTGAGCGACGGCGGTGGCGGTTGTAGGAAGCCGGAGCGGCGGCGGGTGCGGGGAAGTCGGGGAAGATGAAAGGGGTTTCGGGTAGGCGGAGCTGGGTCGGGTCGGGCGGCGGATCCGACCCGATCCACTAAGGCTAGGGTGCGGGTCGGGTAGGCGGGTTTCGGATAGGCGGGTTTGACCCGGATCCGACCCGCAGGATTCGGTTCAATTGAACTGGGTCCGGTTCGGGTTGGTTTGGTTTATTTGAAATAAACCGGATTTATTTCAGGGTTTATTTTGGTTTAATTATTAATTAGTTTTTAGGGCTTTAAAAATATTTTCGGGGTCCAATAAATTCTCGAAAAATTACCCTATGTCTAATTTTTATTTTACACCAGAAAATATTATTATCATAATAATTTAAAATTATTTAACATCATTTAAAAATCATTTAATTTTAAAATACCTTTGTTTTAATTAATTAAAAAATCCAAAAAAATCCAAAAAATTGTAAAAAATTGATTTTTAAAAAATCCTAAAAATCAGGGGGTTTACAAGTACTTTTTGTCAGATGTCAGGTTCACTGAATTATTTGACAAATTTATCCAAGGAAAATAAAGAGTTCCTCGTACAAACCCTACGCTGCAAACGTATACTAGACTTTTACGCGCAGATTTTTGGCAGACCTTTTTACGTGAGTTTTACGCAGACTTTACGCTGCAATAAAAACTACGTATGTTAGATTTTATGCAGGCAACCCTTACGCACATAGAGTTTTACGCACAGACTTTTAGGCAGGCTTTACGCAGGAAGTATAACAGACTTTTACACAGATAGCTCTGAAGCCATGATTTACGCTAGATAATGAATCTCTACTTTACGCCAGACAGCTTGAAACTCTGTATTACGCAAACAATTTCAAAATCTCTATCTCTGCTTTACGCAGGCAGTCTCGAATCCCTACTTTACACAGACTATCTAGAATCTTGATTCTACGCGGACAACTCTGAAGTCTTAATTTACGCCAAACTTCTTTAAAATCTCTGTTTTACGCAAACAACCTTGAAACCCTATTTTTTGCAAATATTCTATTAAATGCTTGCAGCCTGTTTGTTTCTTTCCCCCCAAAAATATGGACGTACCCAGTAGACACACAGATGATAGGGTTGATCAGGCAACAGACACCTTGCATGATGTCAATAGGACCCCGACTATCCCAAGAGACCATTTCGAGACGGACACTGGTTTATCCATCAACCCCATACCTCCACAATGGTCCTACTCAGGGAGCTACACTAGCTCAGCAAGAAGGACAGACCTCCCAGGCAGAAACACCTTTGCCTCCACCTCCACCATTTCCAGCCCTGATGCCACAACTAGAGGGACAGCCATAAATGTTCCAATTCTTTCAAGCCATGATGCAGACGCAATGGCATCAGACTGATACCTTGAGGCAGAGCTTGATGACAGCTCTGGAGAGAACATCTACCCCAGCACCTATCCAACCAGCTTACTGTCCGAGGTTTTTGCCAGATGGACCCGGGAACGTTTTCGGGCAGCGAGACTCCGGAGGAGATATCAGATTGGGTCTCCAACACGGAGATGCTGCTGGAAGGTTCATAGCTGCATTCAGACCTTTGGATGACCACGGTGAGGGCCCAACTCAAAGGCAACGCCCATCACTGGTGGGACTCCATAGAGCGCGACGTCGGCAATAACCAGATGTGGGAGCAATTCTTAGTGTACTTCAATGCGAAGTATTTCTCGACTACGGTTAGGAATGCTCTATACTCCTAGTTCCTACACCTGGAACAAGGAACTATCACCGTAGATGCCTACGACACAGAGTTTAGTCGACTTAGTCCATTTGGTGCTATCCTGATGTCACGACCCGCACCCGAAAAATCGGGTATGAGTCGTGGGTACGTCCAGCCTATGCCGCAGCATCGGCGGTAGAACGCTGTCTAGGTCAACTATCTAGATAATAAATCTCACACAAAAAATCGACCATGACCCCTCCAAAAGGAGGGCAACCACACAAACAATATATATATAAACCTGTCAAGATCTCAACTCCAAACGGAGGAGCAATATCACAAAGATAATCACAATATACTCAATCACGAATCTAAGCACGATAAGATAACACAGAGATCTAACAACTATAAAGTCTAACCAACAACAACTACTACAACAACCACAACATCAATAATAATAATACAACATCCAAAATAATATACAAACAAGGTCTCAATCCAAAATCGGAGACAAATCCGGTGCTAAAAGCTAATAAAAATAACTACAAGGTCCCAGTGATCCCGGCTACCAACCCAAAAATTACCCCTAAACTAGAGGGTCCCTGTCTGCACCATCGACAGGCTCAGGTCCATAAAATGTCGAACACCAATCCTACGGATACTCTAAAAAATATGTCCAGTCAGGACTGGAGCAAGTACATCTCTAACAGCAGTTCCATTTAAATGATAAAAACAATAAAACAGTTATAGCAAGTAGCAAGAAGAATGAAGCAAGTATGAAACAAGAAAATATGTATAACTGGTGCATAAAGGTAAATATACATGGATATCAGAGCAAGATAGTAATAACTGCAAGATACAAGAAATCTACACTAAGAGTAAGTCTGTGCACATGAACGTGTAGTGAGTCCAGCATGAAAAACATGTAGTGAGTCAAGTCCAGGAACATGTAAGTGAGACAAGTCAAGAAATGCATGAGAGTCCAGACTATAAAGAATGAACTCGGTGTCTTTGAAATACTTGTTTCGACATGTAAACGGCTAGGGGTAAGTACGGCTCACCGCGTACTGGTGCGCGGCTGCTATCATTCCAGATTAGACCAGAGGGAGTGATTCCTGATGATGCCAGATTGGAATATTTACATGTCTACTCGAGTATTTTCCCGCCCCGACTAATACAAGTGGATCCAAGACCCGACACGCAAAATCAAGATGAGTCCAGCCTGAACATGAATGATGCCTGTAGTGATGCCTGTAGGTGATGCCAGTAGTGATTCCAGAATAGAGGCCAAAAACATGAAATGTACGTGTCGCAAGTAAATAAATCCAAAAATATCAATCAGTGTCCCGTGTTGTGCCAGAATAATCAGATGATACTATACTAGAAGCTGAATCATAATAATCATCAGATAATGAAAACTATCAGAGAATGTACTCGCCTGACGTCCTGAGCAACTGGCGATCCGAACCGGTGTCACAAGGACCTAATACGAAAAGCAAGGTTAAACAGGGTTCTAATGAGTTAAATAGATATAAAATAATTAAAAATAGGCTTCTAGGGTCGTTCTAGGTCAAATGGGTCAAACCGGTGAAATCTGGATCAAAAAGTCAACTCTGGGTCCAAAAAGTCAACTCTGGGTCAAAACTAGGTCAAAAGTTGACTTTGGCGGTCAACCGAGTCAACTACGGTCAAGTCTGGGTCAAACTAGGGTGCTCCTGAATTTCTAGGTCAAACCGAGCTCATTAAGCTAGAAAACTCACAAACTCGCCTCCTGGAGATACCGGGATACCCTCGGTATCCGATACCTCAACCTAGGTTATATACCCCGCCTATACCCTCTAAAACCTATGCTAGCACGCGTAAATATATACACATATACATATAAAAATCACTCCAATATTATTCCTAGGCTATTGCTCAAAAACCTCGCTCGAAACCCAATACCTTGGTTATCCTAAGGTATTGAGATACCTCGGTATCTCAAGGTATTGAGATACCGCTCTAAACTCAATCCGACTACCCCTCTAGCTAGCTAACTATGCATAAACATATATACCTAGCTATAATCTAGGCTAAAATATAGATATCTAATACATATAGTCATATACCTATATATCTATACCCAATACCTTACCTTACCTTGCCCTTCCCTCAAATATATATATCTATACCTAGATATCTAACTATCTATCTAGCTATGTATATATCTATATATATATCTATGCATATAGATCTATATATCTAGCTATCCCTCTACTTATCTATCTATCTAGATATATACTATATATATATATATATATCTATCTATCTATCTAATATCTAGCCATCTATCCATTTACCTATCTATCTATCAAACTATTTATCAATCCGTCCATCTAACATCTATCTATCCATCTAGCTACCTATCCATGGGTTTATATAGATATCTATCTATCTATTTATATCTAGCTATCTACTTACCTATGTATCTATGTATCTATGTATCTATCTATTTATTTATCTAACTTATCTATCTATCTAACTATAGATATCTATCTATTTACCTAACTATCTATGTATCTCTTTACCAATGTATCTATCTAACCATCTATGTACCTATTTAACTATCTATCTAAATATCTAACAATCTATCTATCTATATATATATATATGCATACCCCTCTCTCTCACATTGCTCCTCACCTTGCTGCTGCTCCTGCTGCTGCAAACTGCTGCTGTGGCTGCTATGCTGCTGCTAGAGCTGCTGGTTAAGCTGCTACTGCTGCTCCTTGCTGCTGCACCTGCTGCTGGTGCAGCTGCTTGCTGCTGCTGTAGCTCCCTGCTGCTGGTCCTGCCCCCCCCTCTCATCTCACATACACACACACACACCCCTATATATATACATATATATATATATATATACATATATATATATATATATATATATACATATATATATATATCTATATATATATATATAACTAGATATCTATATATATATTCACACTCATCTACACACTCTAACACACACACTAGCACACTCACACACTAATACACACACACACACACACTCACAACACTATCAACACACACACATAAGCACACACATATATCTATACATATATAAACACACCTCTATATATATATACACACATATATATCTACACTCATATATTTATATATATATATATACACACACACACTCACACACTCAAACATAAATACATATACCCTCACACACACTCACACTCACACACCCTCACACACACTCTCACACACACACTCTCACAAACACACAACCCCACACACAAACACTCCTACATATATATATAAAAATATATATACATAAACTGAAACTCATATATATATATATATAGGCACTCACTCACACTCACACTCACACACACTCACCTACACACTAGCACACACTCACACAAGCACCCACCTACACACATACACTAGCACTCACTAACACACTCACAAACACATAACCACACATATATATATAAATAAATAAATAAATATATATATATATATATATATATATAGGAACACACACACAAATAAATATATATATAGAGACATATATACACAAACACAACACTACCACAACGATGCACACAACGCTCACAACGCCCCACCTACGCACGCCCAACGACCCCGAAACGCCTATAAATATATAAAATATAACTCAAAATCTCTAGCACACACTCCCCGATACTAACCCAACGCGCGCACAAGCCCGAAACGAGGAAACCAAGTCAAAATGGCCGTTCGGTCATTTCGACGAACACGTGGTGCGCGAATCGGAAAACCTCCTGAAACGCACACCAAACGAACTCGAAATCGGCCCAAAATTTACCCACGCGTTCTATACGATGTCTAGATCCTAGAAAATGTGCTCCTGCATCGATTCTAGGCCCGTGGCGGAAACGCACACGCACTTAGAATCGGCGACGAAGAAAAACCCCAAATTCGCCCGAAACGTCCGTTTCTCCGTGACACGGCTTCCCGTGTCCGAACGGAGACACGCACTCACCCTCAAGACACCCGACAATGTCTACCTAGATCCGTCTAACCTAGGGCATCACCTAAAATTGGGCCAAATTCGGATTCCACCCGAAATTGACACAAAACCTAGTGTTAAAGTCTCCAAACACTACCCAACTAGTTCCAACTTCCTCCCACGGGTAGCCTAAGGGTCTAGGAAGGTTCTAAACTATTAATTACACTATATAAAAGTAATTACAAGGGGAAAATTAGGGTTTACCTCTTGGGAGTTGGAATCCCAAGCCAAAATCTCCAAAATGCTTCAAATCCTCCAAACCAAGCTTCCAAGCTCCCAATCCAAGCTCCAACACAAAATCTAGGCTCTACCCACCTAGGTTAGGGAAGAATGTAGGGTTAGGGTTAATCATAAAGAAGAATAGAAGAAGAAAGAGGAGAAATGGGAACTTACTTGAGAGTGGGAAGAAGAAAAAAAGAAGGAAGAGTGGAGAATGGAGAAGAAGAAGAAGAAGAATAAAGAATGAAGAAGAAGAGGAAGTGGGGCTGCTGTGAAGCACGGTCTGGGAGGGGTTTTTGGGGCCGGCCATGGTAAATATAAGGTTACACTAATCACCAAATGCCCAAAATGCCCTCCCAACTCTCGGTTTTGGGTTTTGGGTCCAAAAACACTCAAACTAACTCCAAATCTCTCCCACTAACCTTCTAAAAATATAATAAATATTCTAAAACCTAAAATAAGTCTCACAGGGGTGTGGGCTGGGTCGGACATGGGTCCACTAGGGTCTGACATGGGTCCAGGCTAGCCAAAATCCTAAAACAAACAATAAAAATATAATACAATCAATAATTAAATATAAATACAATTAAATATAAATAATCCACAATTAACTAAATTAAAAAATAAAAAAAATACCCGGCTCTGGAAATGGGGTGGTGACAAGCCTATCCTCCTTAGAAAATTTCGTCCTCGAAATTTAAAGTCAATCACAATCTCTCTAGGTCAAACCCCCAACAATCACAGTCAAGAAATTCTACCTAAACAACATACAAGATCAGGGTCCTACTGGTCGTGTTATTACAGTCTCAATCGGGATCACTACACTATCTACCACAGCACAAAGAAAATCTAACAGGTACTAATGAAGCACACCACAGGAATAGAAAAGGACAGGAAGAAGAAACAAGAGACAGACCTGCTAACCCGACATCCGTAGCATCGGCCTCCTCGACCGTCAACGCATAAGCCCTGCCCTGCTGGGGTGTATCCCTCTGCTGGTACGGGGCATGATGCTGTGCCACAGATGGCCTAGCTCCAACTCTCTGATCCTGTGCTCCACCCAATGGAGGTGCAGTAGGGCAATCTCGCATCTGGTGAGCAGCGGATCCACAGAACAAACACACCTTCAGCCTCCTCCTACAAACATCCCAAGTGTGTCCTGCCTTCCTGCAGTAGGCACAATTGGGCGCTCTCTGATCCTGACCCTGCTGCGCTGCCTTCTGCACATAGGGACGCTTAGCTGGTCCCGTACTGCCACTCGTACTGCCTGAATCATCCCTGCCTCTCTTGGACTTGAGCTCCAAGTTATCCTCTGCTCTTTGAGCATCTCCTACTATCTGCTCGAAAGTTGCCTCACGATCGCTCCTGGTCAAAGACTTGACCGCCATGACCAAGCCCTTGCGAAACTTCCTCGCCTTGGCTGCCTCACTCAAGCCATCTACAAATCTGCCCAGACGGCAGAACTCCGCTGCGTACTCGTCCACTGTCATGCTCCCTTGGACGAGTGCCTCGAACTGGCTCTCCAAAGCACTGAGCGCCACATCTGGGAAAAACTTCTCCTTAAAAAGCCTCTTAAAAGCCTCCCAAGTAAACCCTGGCGCTGCAATCCTCGTATCTGTGCGATACCATATCAAAGTGAGGTCGAACATCTGACTGCCCGCTGCCTCTATCTGCATGTTGTCTGGAATCTGCGCCAGCCTGAAGATCCCCTCGATCTGCTCTATCCAGTCATCCGCGTACAGGATCCCTTCTGTACCACGGAACTCCTTGGGCTGCATCCTTTGGAAGTCAATGATACTGCCCGACCTCGGATGCTGAATCTGATCTGCCTGTGGCTGAATCTGAGCCACCCTATCCACTGCCATCATGGCCACCTGGTGGGCGTTCTCAATGCCCAGCCTCATCACATCCACCTGACGGTGCTGCGCGTCCATCATCTCCCTGAAGAACGCAAATAACTGCGCGACATCTACTGGAGCAGGAAGTGGTGGAGGAACCACCGGAACGACTGGGGTAGTCCTCGGATCGACAGGTGAAGGAGGATCCCCGAAAGAAGCAGATGCTCCCTCAACCGCAGGAGTGGTGAGTGGAGCGGGTAGCAGCTGCCTGAATACGAGCTGGACGAGAGGTAGCAGACCTCTCAGTGGCAACTGCTGGAACGGTACGATGGGATCGTGTCTTCGGAGGCATCCTGAACACAGATCAAAAGAAGTCAATACGGTGCAAGATACGATATCATCAAAGAAGGACAGTAATATTTCAAAAGAAAGCAATTTCAGAATAATTAGATTGGAATTGTTCCTAGTCGTGATTGAGTACACTCTCATCCTAGATCCTAGATCCTATAGCAGGCTCGCAGCAGTACAACTAAGTTGTTGTACCACCACGACATCGCACTAATTGTAAATCGAGACCTGCATGGGGCCGCCACCAAAAACGTGTCACGACCTGCACCCGAAAAATCGGGTATGAGTCGTGGGTACGTCCAGCCTACGCCGCAGCATCGGCGGTAGAACGCTGTCTAGGTCAACTATCTAGATAATAAATCTCACACAAAATAATCGGCCATGACCTCTCCAAAAGGAGGGCAACCACACAAACAATATATATATAAAGCTGTCAAGATCTCAACTCCAAACAGAGGAGCAATATCACAAAGATAATCACAATATACTTAATCACGAATCTAAGCACGATAAGATAACACAGAGATCTAACAACTATAAGGTCTAACCAACAACTACAACAACCACAACATCAATAATAATAATACAACATCCAAAATAATATACAAACAAGGTCTCAATCCAAAATCGGAGACAAATCCGGTGCTAAAAGCTAATAAAAACAACTACAAGGTCCCAGTGATCCCGGCTACCAATCCGGAAATTACCCCTAAACTAGAGGGTCCCTGTCTGCACTATCGACAGGCTCAGGTCCATAAAATGTTGGACACCAATCCTCCGGATACTCTGAAAAATATGTCCAGTCATGACTGGAGCAAGTACATCTCTAACAGCAGTTCCATTTAAATGATAAAAACTATAAAACAGTTATAGCAAGTAGCAAGAAGAATGAAGCAAGTATGAAACAAGAAAATATGTATAACTGGTGCATAAAGGTAAAGATGCATGGATATCAGAGCAAGATAGTAATAACTGCAAGATACAAGAAATCTACACTAAGAGTAAGTCTGTGCACATGAACGTGTAGTGAGTCCAGCATGAAAAATATGTAGTGAGTCAAGTCCAGGAACATGTAAGTGAGACAAGTCAAGAAATGCATGAGAGTCCAGACTATAAAGAATGAACTCGGTATCTTTGAAATACTTGTTTCGACATGCAAACGGCTAGGGGTAAGTACGGCTCACCGCGCACTGGGTGCGCGGCTGCTATCATTCCAGATTAGACCAGAGGGAATGATTCCTGATGATGCCAGATAGGAATGTTTATATGTCTACTCGAGTATTTCCCCGCCCCGACTAATACAAGTGGATCCAAGACCCGACACGCAAATCAAGATGAGTCCAGCCTGAACATGAATGATGCCTGTAGTGATGCCTGTAGGTGATGCCAGTAGTGATTCCAGAATAGAGGCCAGAAATATGAAATATACGTGTCGCAAGTAAATGAATCCAGAAATATCAATCAGTGTCCCGTGTTGTGCCAGAATAATCAGATGATACTATACTAGAAGCTGAATCATAATAATTATCAGATAATGAAAACTATCAGAGAATGTACTCGCCTGACGTCTTGAGCAACTGGCGATCCGAACCGGTGTCGCAAGGACCTAATGCGAAAAGCAAGGTTAAACAGGGTTCTAATGAGTTAAACAGATATAAAATAATTAAAAATAGGCTTCTAGGGTCGTTCTAGGTCAAATGGGTCAAACCGGTGAAATCTGGATCAAAAAGTCAACTCTGGGTCCAAAAAGTCAACTCTGGGTCCAAACTAGGTCAAAAGTTGACTTTAGCGGTCAACCGAGTCAACTACGGTCAAGTCTGGGTCAAACTAGGATGCTCCTGAATTTCTAGGTCAAACCGAGCTCATTAAGCTAGAAAACGCACAAACTCGCCTCCTTGAGATACCGGGATACCCTCGGTATCCGATACCTCAACCTAGGCTATATACCCCGCCTATACCCTCTAAAACCTATGCTAGCACGCGTAAATATATACACATATACATATAAAAATCACTTCAATACTATTCCTAGGCTATTGCTCAAAAACCCCGCTCGAAACCCAATACCTTGGTTATCTTAAGGTATTGAGATACCTCGGTATCTCAAGGTATTGAGATACCGCTCTAAACTCAACCCGACTACCCCTCTAGCTAGCTAACTATGTATAAACATATATACCTAGCTATAATCTAGGCTAAAATATAGATATCTAATACATATAGGCATATACCTATATATCTATACCCAATACCTTACCTTACCTTGCCCTTCCCTCAAATATATATATCTATACCTAGATATCTAACTATCTATCTAGCTATGTATATATCTATATATATATCTATGCATATAGATCTATATATCTAGCTATCCCTCTACTTATCTATCTCTCTAGATATATACTATATATATCTATCTATCTATCTAATATCTAGCCATCTATCCATTTACCTATCTATCTATCAAACTATTTATCAATCCGTCCATCTAACATCTATCTATCCATCTAGCTACCTATCTATGGGTTTATATATCTATCTATCTATCTATTTATATCTAGCTATCTACTTACCTATGTATCTATGTATCTATCTATCTATCTATTTATTTATCTAACTTATCTATCTATCTAACTATAGATATCTATCTATTTACCTAACTATCTATGTATCTCTTTACCTATGTATCTATCTAACCATCTATGTACCTATTTAACTATCTATCTAAATATCTAACAATCTATCTATCTATATTTATATATATATGCATAACCCTCTCTCTCGCATTGCTCCTCACCTTGCTGCTGCTCCTGCTGCTGTAAACTGCTGCTGTGGCTGCTATGCTGCTGCTAGAGCTGCTGGTTATGCTGCTACTGCTGCTCCTTACTGCTGCACCTGCTGCTGGTGCAGCTGCTTGCTGCTGCTGGTCCTGCCCCCCCCCCCCCCCCCTCTCATCTCACATACACACACACACACCCCTACATATATATATATATACATATATATATATATATATATATATATATATATATAACTAGATATCTATATATATATTCACACTCATCTACACACACTAATACACACACACACTCACAACACTATCAACACACACACATAAGCACACACATATATCTATACATATATAAACACACCTCTATATATATATACACACATATATATCTACACTCATATATTTATATATATATATATATACACACACACACTCACACACTCAAACATAAATACATATACCCTCACACACACTCACACTCACACACCCTCACACACACTCTCACACACACACTCTCACAAACACACAACCCCACACACAAACACTCCTACATATATATATAAATACATATATACATAAACTGAAACTCATATATATATATATATATATATATATATATATATATATATATATATATATATATATATATATATATAGGCACTCACTCACATTCATACTCAAACACACTCACCTACACACTAGCACACACTCACACAAGCACTCACCTACACACATACACTAGCACTCACTAACACACTCACAAACACATAACCACACATATATATATAAATAGAAATATATATATATATATATATATATATATACATATATATATATATATATATATATATATATATAGGAACACACACACAAATAAATATATATATATAGAGACATATATACACAAACACAACACTACCACAACGATGCACACAACGCTCACAATGCCCCACCTACGCACGTCCAACGACTCCGACACTCACCAACGCCTATAAATATATAAAATATAACTCGAAAACTCTAGCACACACTCCCCGATACTAACCCAACGCGTGCACAAGCCCGAAACGAGGAAACCAAGTCGAAATGGCCGTTCGGTCATTTCGACGAACACGTGGTGCGCGGCTCGGAAAACCTCCTAAAACGCACACCAAACGAACTCGGAATCGGCCCAAAATTTACTCACGCATCCTAAATGATGTCTAGATCCTAGAAAATGTGCTCCCGCGTCAATTCTAGGCCCGTGGCGGAAACGCACACGCACTTAGAATCGGCGACGAAGAAAAACCCCAAATTCGCCCGAAACGTCCGTTTCTCCGCGACACGGCTTCCCGTGTCCGAACGGAGACACGCACTCACCCTCAAGACACCCGACAACGTCTACCTAGATCCGTCTAACCTAGGGCATCACCCAAAATTGGGCCAAATTCGGATTCCACCCGAAATTGACACAAAACCTAGTGTTAAAGTCTCCAAACACTACCCAACTAGTTCCAACTTCCTCCCACGGGTAGCCTAAGGGTCTAGGAAGGTTCTAAACTATTAATTATACTATATAAAAGTAATTACAAGGGGAAAATTAGGGTTTACCTCTTGGGAGTTGGAATCCCAAGCCAAAATCTTCAAAATGCTCCAAATCCTCCAAACCAAGCTTCCAAGCTCCCAATCCAAGCTCCAACACAAAATTTAGGCTCTATCCACCTAGGTTAGGAAAGAATGTAGGGTTAGGGTTAATCATAAAGAAGAATAGAAGAAGAAAGAGGAGAAATGGGAACTTACTTGAGAGTGGGAAGAAGAAAAGAAGAAGGAAGAGTGAAGAATGGAGAAGAAGAAGAAGAAGAATGAAGAATGAAGAAGAAGAGGAAGTGGGGCTGCTGTGAAGCACGGTCTGGGAGGGGTTTTTGGGGCCGGCCATGGTAAATATAAGGTTACACTAATCACCAAATGCCCAAAATGCCCTCCCAACTCTCGGTTTTGGATTTTGGGTCCAAAAACACTCAAACTAACTCCAAATCTCTCCCACTAACCTTATAAAAATATAATAAATATTCTAAAACCCAAAATAAGTCTCACAGGGGTGTGGGCTGGGTCGGACATGGGTCCATTAGGGTCTGACATGGGTCCAGGCTAGCCAAAATCCTAAAACAAACAATAAAAATATAATACAATCAATAATTAAATATAAATACAATTAAATATAAATAATCCATAATTAACTAAATTAAAAAATAAAAAAAATACCCGTCTCTGGAAATGGGGTGGTGACACCTGATACCTAACGAGCTGGAGAAGGCTAGTAGGTTCCACCACGGCCTTACCTTCGTGCTACAAAGGTATACCACTACGCAGTCCAGGATCTCTTATGAGGAGATTCTTTCAGAGGCAAGAATCCAGGAGAATCTACTTGGAAGCGAGAAGACGCCATGCGCAAACGTTTTTCGAACCTATTCGCAGACCTAGGTATGAGATTACCATGTTAATTTATATCTTATACCATACTTGACTTTCTATCGGGACTTTAGTTTTAATTCGAGGATAAATTTTTTATAAGTTGGGTAGAATGTAAAACTCCTAAATTCTAAAAATGATTTTATTACTTATTTATATTAGTTATGAGCTAAATAGAGAGAATAGATTTTATTAGATTTATTTTGAGAAGTTTCAGCACTTAGAGGATTTATGGAGCTATTATAATTTTTTCCTAATTTATTCCATGTAGGAGACCCTTTGGGCAGTAGCTAGCTTAACCGTATACACCAATATATTTTTAGAAATTTTATATATATATATATATATATATATATATATATATATATATATATATATATATATATATATATATATATATATATAAAATTAGAATAGAATTCCTATTGATCTCAACCGAAACCCAAAATCCCTTTATCCGCTTGTCCTTTTTCTGCGTGTAAACAGCAGCAGTAGTAAAACCAACTTTTCTTCTCTGCGCGTAAAGTTAGAAATAAACAACAGCAGTAGCAAAACCACCTCCGCGCGTAAACCAATTCCACCGCATAATTCCTTTTACCGCGCATAAAACAACCCTCTTATGACTCATCCCCCCATGAATCATCCCCCACCGCCTCTCTACCTGTTGTTACTAAAAACTCCTCAACCGAAACCTAAACCAATGGAAGAACAACCGAAACTAGAGCCAATGAAAGCAGCAGCAGCAGTAATTCTTAATCCCTAAGTTTCTCCACCGCCTCCTTATCCCTATATATATTACAACACTCCCCAAACTCTAATCCCACTTCTTTCACCAAAACTTATACACATTATCAGGACGTGCACTATACGAAGTCTTGCTCAGGCAAGTATACCTTGCCAAATTCTACTGTTTAAATTATAAATTTTTGTATATATTACTGTTGCAAAATACATATAACTGTGTGCGCCTGAGATTGACTCGGGTGCAATCGACAAATATGTCGATACGTAGTGTATCTGACTTAGACATTAGCAGACCCACCTGCAGATGTATTCTGATATCCTCCTAAACCCTGATACTTATACACGCATCACGATTGCAACTCATGTTGGGATGCGGATTTGCGTACTCGATTAGCTACCGGTGCATGAAACACACATCACGGTTTAGCACGTAGTCAGGATTATTTAGAAAGTTGTGACTTGGCATATAGCTACGTGGTATGCACGTTGTGGATTCGACTTGTATATCCGCATTTGGCGAGGAAGACAACTAGTAGGCGTATGGGACATCCACCTCCTTTAATGCAGATACCGCACTCTTTGGAGTGATACAGACATATATATACTTTGCAGATGCCACGTCCCTTAGAGTGTTTGACGTTATATATATATACATACAGATATCTCATTCTTCAGAATGATGGACGTTGCAGATACCATACTCTAGAGGACATTGGACGTTATGCCTACGCCTACCCATATGCACCAAGGTTGTCTTCGTAATTGCATACACTTAGATGGTTAGCTCACCCTTTATTTATTCAGTATTATATATGGCATGCTTTTATGTATCTTGTTATATCCCACTGAGGACCTGGTTCCCTTCAAGATTTAGATGAGGTGTACTATCCCACGGTGTACGGACCTGGACAGGAGACGAGGTACGCATCCGAGAAGGAGCTAGAGGTGCTGCCATTCAAGTTCCTCTGATCTTGAGTAGACTTACCATCTAGAGCTGAAGCCTCTTTATCTAGATAGTCGATGCTCTAGTCATGTTATATTCAGCACTCTTATTTTAGTTTTTGTAGTGGGTTTGTTCCCACCAGACATATCTGGGTTGTACTATGACATTTCAGACTTAGCACTTATATTCCAGTACTGATTTCAGTGTTCCTTGATATATTGTGGATGAGATAGATGTTACCTGTTATATGCTAGTACTAGACTTGTTAGTATTTTAGGACAATGTAGCACGTCTCTTTGGGTCCAAAATTGGGTTTTCCTTCGGAGACGTGTCAGCTGGCCAATGTTACGTGGCCTGGTTCCACATGATTTTGGGACTAGGGCGTGACAATCATAATCACACAATAACCACAATAAAAGTATATAAAATATCACAATATCAATCCCGAGGATATCCAATACGCTGGGGCACATACCAGTCCCTCAGATACTGTGCATAAACAGCGTCTATGTGATCAATCTTCGCTATAGGTACTGGGTGACTGGAACTCCCCGTCTGAGTTGGTGCCTGTCCAACAGTAGGAGGCACAACTTTCTCCTTAACAACTGCTTCCAATTTAACAGCAGGTGGTATCTCTTCCTCCTTAACATTCACTTCCTCCTTAACAGTAGGAGGAATCACTTTCTTCTTAACAGTAGGAGGCATCACTTCCTCCTTAACAGTAGGAGGTTTCTCTCTCAAGCGACGTGCACATGGTCGGGTTATGGGTGCCATCTGGTAAGATAGATGAAAATAAAAAATATAATTGATAACAAATATAAATATATTGTCTAATATTAAATATTGTGTAAATTTTAGCGACATGAACTCAAACCACAAATTGATCTCTGCCACAACTATCTATCTCAACTTTGGGATGCATGTGATGGTCTTCCATGTTTCCCTCCTCATGATTAAGGTTAAAGGCTTGGTTTGGTTTTGCTACTGCTTTTCAAAAAAACCAAACCCTAACCCTAACCCGAGGTCAAAAACCCTAACCCTAACCCCAGATAAAAAATCCTAATCCTAACCCTAACCCGAGGTCAAAAACCCTAACCCTAACCCCAGGTCAAAAACCCTACTTATATCTTAACTATTATCAACTGATACTAATATATATATATATATATATATATATATATATATATATATATATATATATATACACACACACACACACAATACTTACCACTGACATTAACTAATACTAATACTACAGTAATCCGAACTTCACTTAACATGTTACATATACTAACTGATATACACTATGCTAACTAATACCTTAACCCTCCTCTACTAACTATATCTAACATAACTAACTCCAAATAATAACTAAATATATAACCCACCTTCCTTGCCATCAATACTAATCACCCACATTCTCACAAACATACACATACCCCACACTTACCTGCATAGTACTCTTACTGATGCTGCTACTCTTTTTACCATACAACACATGTTCAATTGTCTATTCCTGGTTTCATCTCACTGGCACTTAAGATATTGACTGAAACTATACCTACGCATGAGTGAATACTAACCGAGATATACCACTTAACCTTAAACTTCTAACTTAATACTAACATATGACTAAGCTAATCTACTCCTAAATGGTATATAGATTACTAACACCAACTAACAGTTAACAACTAACTAACTAATTCACAGTTATTTTCAGTTACAGACCTGAACATATTCCTCTCTCCCTACTGATGTATCCATCTCTAGCCATACAGTGTTAGTCCCCAACTTGCCTAGTATTTGTTGTGCATCACTGCTGCCACAACTATTGCAGCTTCAAATTCTATTAAACAAGTGCACGACAGTGCCCTTGCCATACTGCATCAGTGCTTAGCCCCCTAATAGTCTCTAGTAGTGTCCCATATTCATACATATACACCCAGCACACAAAGCCACTGACACTCGATCACTTCCCATAGTTACTGCCAAAACCCCCCTCCTGCTACTACTAATACTTGCATATGGCAGTGATCCACAAGTAGTGAATTTAGACACTACTACTGCAGTAAATTCCCCATGACCCGACTAATATTGCACCCTTGTAGTGCACTTGAAGTGCACTACTACTACTACGGTTGCATTTGATAACAAATTTCCCCCGTCTTACTGTCTGATACCCACTGCATATTATCTCAAATATCTACACCTACCTCAGTCTCACAGAGACACCAACACATATAGCTATCAACTCAGTCCCCAAATACTGCATAATATTACCAATACTTTACAACTGGTATTGATACATGTTATTAGTACACTCAAATAATAACAAATAACAAATAGATACCTGATTATAATTATAACATATAGATACTCGATTATAATTATAACACTCAACTGGTATTGACTCAAGCCTCACTGACTGATATCAACCCACAGTCTCCACTTGCCCTTGCCTTGGATTGACCCGAGCCCTCTCACCTACAGTTCAATTGAACCCAGAGTATACCCAATAAACTCCTTGCACACAACCATTCCTCCACCATACTCTATCACACCTCACAGGCACCCCACTCTTCACTGCCCAGACACACACAGACACAGTCAATCACAATCAACACTGCCCAGACACACACAGACACAGTTAGTCACAATCAACACTGCCCAGACACACACAACAAGCAACATAGCAGTACAAAAACCCTAACCCTAACCCTAACCCCAGTTCAAAAAACCTAACCCCAGGTCAAAAACCCTAACCCTAACCCCAGGTCAAAAACTCTAACCCTAACCCTAACCCCAGGTCTAAAACCCTAACCCTAACCTTAACCCTATGTCACGTGTGTGTGTCGTGTCAGTGTGTGTGTTGTGTCTGTGTCAGTGTCTGTAACGTGTGTGTGTCGTGTCAGTTTCAGTGCCATGTGTGTCCTGTGAGAGAGAGAGAGAGAGAGCGGCTTTACCTAGAGGAGGAGGAGGAGGAGGAGGAGGGGGGAGGACGCGGCCGGAGGGGGGTCGCCGGGAGGGAGGAGGGGGCGCCGGAGGGAGGAGGGGAGCCGGAGCCGGAAGGGGAGGACGCGGGTTTCTAATTTGGGAGAGGGAGAGGGAGAGGGAGAGGGAGAGATCGAAAGAAATGGGGGGAAGCAGCCCTAAATGAAACAAATTTAGCGACATTTTAGCGACGTCACTAATGACGTCGCTAAGTTAGCGACGTCTGACACGTCGCTAATGACGTCGCTAAATGTCCAAAAGACATACGTCATTAAATACGTCGCTAAATGAAATATATTAGTGACGTTTAGCAACCTAAATTGAACTTATAGCAACTAATCTTTTAAAAACTGAATAAAAGTCGCTAAACGTCGCTAAATGTCGCCAATTAGCGACGTCTAGCGACGGTTTTACATGGAGTCGCTAAATTAGCGATGTTTTCTTTGTCATATCTAAAAAATATTGCTAAACCCGCTTATTCTAGTAGTATATTGATACTTCAATAAACACACTCTAAGTAGACACACTGTTAGGTATCACACCCTCACACCACCACTCAATACGTATCCTTACCTTGATATCCTACTGTTACTCTTGTATCTCATGAATACACTTCATAAGCACTGTAAGGTACCTACACTCAATACTCAAAGTTATATGACACTTGTCATTACCACATTCTAAAAACAGGAGTATTTTTGACTTTTGAATATTATTAATATTATGTGTATTTAATTTAAATAATTGTATGAGATGTGTATTTACATATATATTATGTACAGTGTTCTTAATGTTTGAGCTAGTAGACTTGACCTAAAAGCCCACTAGATGAAACACCTGACCGAATTATAGGGTTATGAATTTATTTGTATTATTTAGAATATAATTATTTGAGGCTGTAATTAATTATCGTAGTTTTATTTAATTGTTGCGTCTTACCGCTGCTTCGATATTTGGAGTGCTACCCTATCTTTTGCCTTCCAACAAATTTCACAATGTTGCCCTAGACGTGCCCGCCTTCCATTCTGACCTTTTTGTAACTCATAATTATGCTCTCTTGTGCTTCATTTTAGCCGCACAATATTCGTCGCGGACGTTTATTTAATTTCTAAATAAAATCTAACTTTGTATCGTTGTGCGTTCTAATCAAAATTGGAGACAATCTCGACCCATTTTCGTGCAACCCAAATTAGAGTAATATTCTATTCTGAGTCTTCTTCACTAATGATATTTGTGTCCCAACCTAATTTTGGTCCCATGTACTCCTAATTAATTTTAGAACATCGCTTGCATTATTCTTTAATTAAATTGGGGATACCATTTTGACTAATCCTATTTTAACCCAATTTAATCCAAATACCCTATTCATTAAGCCCATACAAAACACACAACACCCCCTCACCCTACAAAACACCAAACAAAATTTTCCCCACTAATTTTTTATTATTTCATGTGTCTGTGCAAATATCCAAATTTAAGGAGATTATTTGCAAATGTTGCATTAGGTGTCAACACCCCATTGGTTCAAACCAAATGGAGAAGTCCTAATATTTGACTAGTCAACCCAACCCCTCCTTGCAAGAATGATTTTCCTCATGACGAATCCTGACCACCCATTCAAAATGGGGCTCATCATCACCACACATTCCCCTTCACCATCTCTATTTAATGTCTCCTCAATGCACTCTTCCCAAGCATGCCCTAATCCCCAAACCTAGGAAAGCCCCCACCTCTCTCTCTTCTCCCTCCTCACTCAACCTTAGCCTTCTTTCTCTTCTTCTTCTTCTTCTTCTTCTTCTCCTCCTCCTTCTTTTAAATCAAAGGGAGAAAGGAAAACCAACTTCACCACCATCAAACCCAGCCCGGCCACCCTCCTCCGGCCAAGCTCCTGCCACGAGCACCCGACGACTGCTCTCACCACCATCCCGCTCCTCCTCCTGCACCTCCAAGCCTCGACTCCACCACCTCCTTCCCCGACTGTACCCGCGCCTCCACCCATCACAGCCCCGAGAGCTCCCCCTCCGGCCAGCTTCTTCCCCGCTGCATACTTCGGTCTCCTTCAGCAGCCGACACCGCCATCACCTCCACGTGCGTCACCACCACCCTCCTCCGGTGGCCTGCTATGCAACCGCCACCCCACTCGCTGACTGCCACGAGCACGAGCTTTCCACTCTGGAGCCGAGCTGCTTCGCCATGAGCCGGCCAACCGAGCCTGCAGCACCCACGACGAGCCACGAGCTTCCTTCACCCCACGAGCTCCGGCGAGCTGTCCCCCACGAGCTGCTGCACCACCGGCCGAGCACGCCCCTCGACTTCTCTAGCCTCACCGGAGCCTCTTCGGCATTGCCACGAGCTCCGGACGCAGGCAGCCATCCTCATCCGCCATTGCCAATCTCCTGCCGAGCTTTCCCTCCTCTACTGCTCTTCCCTCCTCCGGCCATTAACTCCGGCCACCACCTTACACCACCTCTCCATGCCTCCCTGCTCTGGCCAAGACCTCCCCCGACCGGTCCGGCCATCTCCCCCTCGATAATACCCCGACTTCTTCCCCACCGGCTAACTCCCCTTTTCCCGAGCTCGTCACCTCCAGCAGCCCGTTCACCACCAGTCTCCGGCCACCCTTCACCAGCTCCTTCCACCAGCATCCTCACCTTCGTTGTCGTCTTCGTCATCCTCGTCAGCGTCATCTTCGTCATCGTCATCTTCGCCGTCATCGTGCACGCACACAGGTACGGTTTTCTCCCCTTCGCGTACACGTACGCATGTACGTATTTTGTATGCATGTATGTATGTAGTATATGTATTAGTATGTGTATGATTCGTATGTATATACATATACATATATATAGTATATTTCTCTATGAGTATATATGTATTCAACATATATATTAGTATATACGTATTCATAAAATATGTTAGTATGTATTTTGGTATATATATATATATACATATATATATACATATATATATATATATATATATATTCTTTTGTATACATATAAATAATGGTTGTTATATATATATAAATACGTGGTGCGTATATATATATATATATATATATATATATATATATATATATATATATATATATATATATATATATATATATATAGTATAAAATTTTATTTAGTGTATATACACTTATACATATTTTTGTATGTAATTATTTGGTATGTATATATATTTAATTAATAATATATGCTAATTGATGAATGTATTAGGCGACCTGAGTGTAATTACAGATACCCCGTATTTACATTGACTTGTAACCTTGTAAATTATTAGAAGACTGTCATATGTACACCGACGTACTGGCAAGACCCGTATTACCGATTGTCTGAATTCGTAGCAATTACAGACACGACACCCGTGCAATTAGACGCGCACTTGACCCTAGTTGACCAGTGTAATATCTAGCATAGCCCTGAGTTCATCGTGTTTTGTGTGTTAGTGTAACGTCTGATGCAAATATTATATTTTATGATATGTCTATAGGACTGTTGGATCATCTAGAAGATACTCTGGAACATGACATTGGTATTACCAGTTAAGGACCCAAGGCGAGTACATTCTCTGATAATTTCCAATTATTTGATAATATCTATAATTTCAGTATCTAGAAATGTTACATCTGATTCTTGACACTGTGCTATACGGACTAGTATATAGATTGGATCTGCAGTCATGAGATGTTACATTGATTATTGTATTGACATTGTACACGACATTGATATTTAGACCTTGTACATGATATATTGGATATTGCTCGTGTATCGTGACGTGTCGTGATTGGATCCACTGTACTAGTTGGGGGCGGAGGAAATATTAGTAGATTATGTGATCATACCCAACTCTACATGCATCATAGCTCACCCCACACCTCACGTCGGGTGCGGCCTGACCATTACATGCCTCATAGCTGTTATATATGATTAGCCAGACCATTACTTGCATCATAGCTAACCAAATGGTTAGCCTGACCATACATGAATCATAGCTAATCATATGTAACAAGCCTGATCTTGTCCCAAGCCGATCACATGATAGACAGATATTTTAAACACTTAGAATAGTTACAGTTCTTCATTTTATTTTCATATACTACATCACCTGTATATGATATTGTAGCTCTTTCTCTTTATTTCATATATGCACTGACTGTACCATATTGCTTATATTGCTTGTCTCTTTATATTGTCATTGTATTTACTTATTGCCTTCTCTCAGTATTTAGCATCATCTATTTATTGTTTTATAGTCCTTATCAATTAAATAAAACAGTTATTTGAGATGTACTTTGCTCCTTCCTGACTGGAAATATTTTTCCAGACTATGCCTTAGAGGACTGGTGTCCGACATTTTATGGACCACAGGGTGAGTAGCTGCAGACTTGGACTTGGTAGTTCAGTTGTGATTTCCGAAGGTCTAGCCGGAATCACTAGTTATCTAGTTTATTCTTATAGCAGATTATTTGGTACCAGATTTGTCTCCGGCATACTTATTGAGACTTGGATTATAATGTTGAGTTAGATTATTTCTATTTAGACTTGTGTTGCATCTTACTTATTTCTTCGATATCTTATCGTGCTGTAGTTATGTGAATGAGTATGTTGTTCAAATTATATTGTGGTATCCGTGTCTCCTTATGGAGTTGGATGCTCGTGTGAGATTGTTTAGATAGCATCATGACCTAGATAGCGTTCTACCGTCGATGCTGCGGCGTAGGCTGGACGTACCCACGTACTCGTGCCCCAATTTCGGGTGCGGGTCGTGACACGTTTTTAGTGGTGGCCCATGCAGGTCGGACTTCGCAAGTTGTGCGATATCGTGGTAGTGCGACATCTTTGTACTACTGCGTGCCTGCTATAGAATATAGGACATAGGATACTAGGATGAGAAAGGATACTCAAATCATAAAAAAAAAATCTTGAGAGATTCCTGGGACGACCCTTGAGAATCTCATTATGAATTCCAATTTAAATCCTTCCCCCTTGTTTTTGTCTGTTCTCGCTTGTTGATATTGAGTTTGATTCTTGTTAACCAGTTGTTAACTTTAATTCTTGGTATCATTGTTGAGTTGATTTCATACCAAGATGAATTTTACTGGCTAAAATTTACGGTATCATCTGATGACATATATTGATGAGAACAGTGAGAAAGGTAAAACGTCTACTTTGGTTATGGAACCTAGAGTTTATCGCAGCCATATTAGCTGTCGTGACGAGAACGTAGGAACCTGGCTTGGATGTACATACTGTAGTTATGAAACTTAGATTCTATCGCAGCCATACCGGTTGGCGTGGCGAAGATTCTAGATGACATGATTATAGAGTTGCATACCTTAGTTACGGAACCTGTCGTTTATCGCATCTATGCTTACTGGCGTGGTGAGGATTCTGAGTGTCATAATTTTGGACAGACGTATATGATTATCAGGTTGTATCTTAAATTGGTTCTTAAAGTCTCATCTCAATACTTATCTATTTCCGTTATTACAGGACTTTGTTTTATCGCTTCCTTTGTTGCTAGCAGTAGAGATATTTTTATTCCTTAACCCAGTTCCTGTTGAGCTTCTTTTCTTGAGGATCCTTATTATTATGATAATTAGTGACTTACTATTATGTCTCGAAGCATAGGATATCACCTTTGCCTTCTGAACGAGCACGCTTCCCAGACTAAGTTCCGATGCATCTTGTAAATCTGAGGCACATCTGTCCCTTCCAGTATTCGCAAAGATTTGATCTGAACGAGCCGCTGCTTTAACTTCACGAGCTAGTTTCACAGTCGTCAATTCATATGAATGCTATTCCCTTCCAGGGCACGACGAGTCAGAGGCGATGACATCTACAAAAATCTGCGACTCTGAATCTCATCAGTTGACTAGGCTATTTCTACCATCGCTTCGATCTTCCGGCTGCATCTTCAGCTGAAGGCTATCCCAAGGGTCTCTCAAATCCAACACTCAGTCAGTAGGCCAATCATCAACACATACTACTCACATCTGCCCTCGACGCATTCCTAAATGTGCCGCCACTAGGGTCGTTCTATGGGTCTACAATATTCATCTCTGATCTGGCGGGCAAGTCGCTAGGGTCAGCTGTCCCGAAGCTACGCTTGATAATTGTAAGTCATCACGATGGACAGTTACTATGAACCATGCTATAACTCATCTGCAAATCCGAACCATAATCTAATCATTCCATCCGAGCGAACTTTTAAATCCGAGAACTTCATGCACTACCTCTGCTGATATGTCAACCAAATGTCGCTTAACCACTTAGAGTCTTGCTATCTATCCGAGCCACAGTTCGAGAACTGCGCTCGTTGAAACCGTCTTCCATCAATCCGTCGTTCTGCCCTATATCCATCAAATTTCTGAATTGCCATGTTCGTCTACTCGTACTACCAATTGCAATGATTCTCGAAACTCGAGACTTGCTTAAATTCTTATCCGTTTGTCGCGTCCCATAATGCACGTCCAACTTACTCGAGCAGCACAGTGATTTTCTTAATTGTTGCTCCCACATTTAGCTATCTTTAAAGGTCTGTCCGTCATAATCTTTGCCTTCAGTTGTTGCCTAAATCCGTTCACATCTTTTCGGAGAATCTGTCTACCATTGTTGCACCATTTTGCCCAAAATTTTACTTCCGCTAAACTTGAGTCGACTTCTCGAGCAGCAATATCCAAAATCCTTCAAGTCGTGTGAAACCATCGCATTGTCCCTCCAAACCAGCTTGTGTTTCATTACTCAACCAACAGCTCCAATGTGTTGCCCAAAATCGTAGTCCGTGCTCGCTATCCTTCAATTTACCAATCGTTTCGCTCAAGCGTATCCCAACTGTTCGTTTCCTATGCTCAACTCTCTTTACATCCAAGAATTCTCTACCGAACTCCCAAATCGTGCAAGCGAAATCCAATATTCAGCTTTCTATCCGATTATCTCAACTTGGTTCCAATAATTTGTCTGCCTCAATCCCTTAAATTCCAAACACTCATTCCCATTGCTTGTTCCGATCTTGCCCATCTCTCTAGTCCAACGATACTTCCATTAGCACAAGTTCGTTCTCGATATGCTCAACTCAATATTCGCTTGCTCCATTTTTCATTCTTTCCAACTCAACCGACGTGAACCAACCAACTTGTATTCCTGTTACCCGAGTCCGTTCAGGCAATTCCCATCGATGTCTATCCAAAATATTTTAATGCCTTGCTCACTATGTGGTATCCCATATATCACTCCGAATCAAGTCGCTACTCGCATCACGATCCCTTTGCTCTAATCCAAAATCCACTCGAACCATCCCTTATGTGTGATCCTGCCATTCCCAACTTAAGTCTGACGCGAAACTCAGCCAATGCCTGAACCATCCAACTCTTTCCATCAATCTCGCTAGGCAACTTGTGCAATGTCCCATTCTCGATACTTCCAGCTATTCTCAAACCGTCCAATATTTTCGTAATACGAGCAACCCGTACAACGAGCTCTCTTCCAAGTAATCCAACCCAATACTCAACTGTTCCACACATTTGTTGTATGAGCAACTCGTGCAACACTATCCTGATATTCCCAAGCCAAACTCAAACCTGCTCAACTCAATGTACCATACGAGCAACTCGTGCAACGTTCTCTGTGATATACCCAGCCAAAAATCAAACTTCTATCCAACACATTCGCTACACGAGCAACTCGTACAACGATCCATTCTCAATCCAATGTTTCTACTCACAACATGCCGCGTAACCAATCTCGAATGCCAACCAACTGATCCACTGATGCAATCAGAAACTCTCTGAATGGCAAGCCAAGCCAACCAAAGCAACGACACACCTCTCAACTTGCTGCACAAATATAATAACGCCACCCAACTTGCTGCACGAATGCAACAACGCCTAACGATGCTAAGCTATCTACCGAAAAATAATAAAAGCAACGCAACCAAGAACAACATGCAGCCACAACCAGCAATATATAGACTTATTGCATGAAACATACAATGCGGCACCGAGTAGAGCCAAGAGCTAAACGCGAAAGCTATTTAGAGTTTGTGATGAAACGAAGGACCAAGTCCGAGGAAATAAACCAGGCGCTCTGATACCAATTTGTCACGCCCCAATCTCCTGCAAGCTCAATAGTCCCCGTTGAACGTGAATCACCACGTTTCAGCTCTCCCGCAAGACAATCGTTCTCATCGGGACGTGATGCCGTACGAGCCTGGAGTTGCGCTCGTACAAGGCGATGTTGACAAACACCAAAGTTATCATCGAAACGACCAAGTTGTAACGAAAGTCAAGTATTGTGTACCAAGCACACATCAGAGTAATACGGATCGAAGCTCTCGATAGGGTCCAAATGAAATGCCACAAAGGCGATTGCCTCAAAGGCGATGAAATACTCTTGCTCTTTCTCTAGCCCACAAAGGTACTTACAGTTCATACATCATGTTTCGTATATCCAAGCAGCGCCACTACACCTGCGTACCTAAAATAATGCCCACAAACGTGGGTCAGTACACAGCCATACTGGTGAGCGGGGTAACCCACTCGTCTAAGCCGACACTAAGTAAATAGTAAATGCAAACCGTTAAATGGTGATCTTTCTAGTTGAATCCTAGATTCATTTTATGGCATATGGATGACATGTTAAGGAAAGCTGTAAAGCAGATTAAGCATGCAAGCATTCAACTCTATCAAATCGATAAGCAAATATAACCAACCCGAAAGATTCTAGCATGCAAACCATCCTACTCAAACCCAAGCAACGCGACTATCGAACCAACAATCCAATGCCTTAATATCCATCCTCAACCAAAGACTTATAATCCAATCTCAAAGTGCACACTCTTGCCGAGGCAAGGTGGCCGCGCCTACACGAAGCACAAACCAACCAAAGTAAAATAAACCAACTCTTATCTATATGAAGTCACTCGCCAAGCCATAAAGGACATTGATCGGACTAATCAATAGGCAGTCCTACCTGATCTAGCAATGGGCATCTATCCCCCTCTGGTTTGGTATCGAACTATCGGTACACGCGCCCAAGATGCGTTACCATTGTCTCCTCCATGGCCGAACGGTCCCGGTGCCCCGGAACCAAACCGTTCGAGGAAACGAAATCCTGTGCAACACAGGTTGTCCGTGACATGCAGACACCAAGTAGGTATGACGAGAGGATCGAGCATTCTCGCCCCACCAAATGATCCTAGACTCATTCAACCAAATATCCAACCAAAATATCCATAACCATTCTTCCAACATATTGCCCAAGGCACAATCTCAAGTTATTCCCATAGGCACAATGTCACTTCTCAACACAGTGTTTCAAATCGGGTGCAACACCCCACGCTCAGAACAATCCCGTGGCACAATGCCCCAACAGTGGCACAATGCCCTCGCCGATGCAGTTGTTCGATTTCGAACCACAACGGCACGCTTTGTAAGACAAAGCGTCCAAGTGATACTCGTGCACGGAAGCACGCTCGCTCGCCCGAATTCCCGATATTCCAACCAAAGACGTATCATTCCAAATGTCCAAGCATAATTCCAATCATTCAACCAACTGCCCCAAGATAATCCAACTCTAGCTCCAACTATCCAACGCGAAAACCAATTCAAGCCACAATCCTATCCAAGCAAACGACTTACACTCTATGCACGCCTCAGTGTAGTGATTCCCAAGTTCCAGTCCAAGTGTTCAAGCCTTTACGTGTTTTCCATATTATTAGGCATGAAGGAGTAGAGGAGAAGGGATAGAGCCCACTCACAATGTTTGATTCCGTTAAGCATCCTGTCCTGCCGATAAGGTCGATCCCTTGAACCCATGGTCCGATGCAAAGCGCGATCTACTCATCTGGTATGACCGTGCGAGCTGGTCATGCTCTCCAAATCATCCGACCGATTGAACTAAGGAAGACGGCATTATTGCTCCAATCCAGCTATCTCAGTACTGCTCTGAACGAACACCTGATTTCCATCGAACTCCGCTAGCCATCTGCACATGAAACCAACTCAATCAATACTTCTTCCCAAAATCCAATAAATCAAATGTAACCAGCTATTGTTTTATTCAATCCGACTCAGCGTAACGTACCGTGCGGTTGCGGGACGTTACATGTTCTAAGGTTCGCCAATTTAAATGAAAGTAACTTCGATGAGTTTAGATTTGAGAATGGGTTAATAATAGCCAATTGCATGCATGGCCCATCAATTACAAGTGCCAAGTGACAGCCTCACATAATTAATATTTTTTTGCAATACGAGGACGTTATCACCAAAGCCGGTGGTGCTAGTGCAAGAAGAGTTGCAAATTAGGACTTTATTTATGTCCTCCGTTGAGTTATTTTGCGAGTATTTACAATATTAATTTTTCTTCTATATTAGACACATAGGTGAGTAGGTTTTGTGGGGGGTATAAGAAGTGCTTAAGACACGTAAAGAAGAGTATCACCTGCCTGAAGGTAGGAGTTGGTACCATTGATGAGTATATATGGACGAAAAGGAAGAGTAGCACCTGCCTTAAGGGAGTGATGGTCTATACTTTATAGTGAGACTAGTTTTTCGATGCATATGTAATTGTATGCATGTTGATATTTGAGTGTAGAATTGAGGATAACATAAAGTACTAATTTTCTTACTAATGATTAAATCTTGAAGATATATTCTTGCACTCATATCGGATGTTAGTGCAAACATATTTGAAAATAAATAAAAACACAGAATGTATACTCCCTGTTATTGTTGTTGGAAAAAAAATGTGATGATGTAGTGATTGGTGAATAAGTACCAATATTGTAGATTCAATAAGGGTGGAAAGTTGATCTACGATCGGGCATCCTAGAGCTATACCATATGCCTAAAAAATATTCATGTAGATTAATTTAGTCTTTATGTTATTGACATATTAGTAAGTATATAGATATTAGGTTATGACAAATCTTCTTCTTAGCTTATAGAGATACTAATGTAGGACTAGTATCTTAGATTCCGTGAGGAGGTGCAGCAAGCGATTGATGTAGTAAGTGAGGGGGAGGGTGATACTTCCTCGTATCCCTTGCTAGCTCCATTAAATGACAATCTATAGAAGATCGTGATAGGTGGTCTTCATAGGTGTACATACTATTGTACAGGAACGTACGAAACCTATATATATAACGATGCAGACATCTAGAGTTCCCTCTTTCACTAGTGTGCAGTCTAGGGCCACCATCACTTGTATGAGTTACTACGAGTCCGGGGGCCTTAAGCGATATATTGCATCTCTTTGATATGACTTGCTCGAGAGGATGTCCCATCTCCTGAAGTGGCCATAGGCCTATGCTCAAATGGACAGATTGGCCTTTACCGCACAATTTGAGACACTCGAGGGAAATATTACCATTCTGACGGAGACGATGACTATTTTAAGTTAGTCGACGAGCAACCTGACAAAGACGACTATTAGGATGGCCATCTGTTTCGATGTTATCAATGCCAGGTTACTACAAATTAGGCAGTATCACCCTCTAATGTTGACACGGTCACCACCGCCAGGACATATGTCCCAGGAGTTCATGGCCTAGATCGTCGCTAAGGCTCTCAAGAGTACTCATGATGCTCCTCCCCGCTATCAGTCCTAGTTGGGTATGTATTAGATTACCTATCGTTTCTAATTGGATGTATCATTGTATATATCAGGTTGTGTACTTCAAAACTTACTTTTGTATATATTTAAATTATGGATGATTTATAATTTTCATGGTTGGGTTTGTATCAAAATCGTTATGGTTTTTTTTTATATATTACATTCTAATTCTGGATTGTTTGTAATTTTGAATGGTTGTATTTGTATTTGCAAAAATACAAACTATTGTATATATACATTATTGAGTTGGACATTATTTTTTCTGTACAAATAATTTTAATTTTTTATATTTAGCGATGAATCAATAACATCTAGAAATAACCAGTAATGCAAAATTGCATCTCTAGTTGGTTTCATAACATCGCTACTTGGTATTCAAATGTCTCTTGATTTCACTACGTAGTACCAAAATGTCTCTACCTGGACATCTAGCGACACTTGGTAACATTTTCAAAATGTCACTATTTGGAAAACGTGACATCGCTTGGTGACGCAAGATGTATGATTCTATGACGTTATTCCACATCGTCGATACATCACAACATCAGTCATGTTTTCTTTAACGTTCTCATATATGCCGCTAATTTTGTAATATATCAGCAACGTTGTTATGATGCATCCTAAATGCGACGTCCAACAACGTATTTCAAATATGTAGCTAGAAAGTAAATGACGCTTGTTGTGTGTCGTCGATATCGTCGCCAAATGGATTTAGCGACATTTTTTTTTTGAATTAGCGACATTTTTTGGCATCATAATTTGTCTTATCTTGGTAGTATCAGAAACGGGCGGGAACCTTTCTAAGGTTCTTCCTCCAAAAAGAAAAGACGTAGTGGGCAGAGGAATCACGTCGTGCCATTCCTACGACCAAGTTATCAAGTTAGAATAATGAGCATGTAGATAAATAAGAGTTCATGAAATGTAGAACCCGACAAATTTAGGCTTAACACAGGGCTTGGTCTGGAACATTGGATGTTTGACCTCGACATATATGTTATCATCTACTTAGATAGGGATAGTGCATGAAATTTGTCAAATTATTGTGATTAATATTTATATTGTCATATGTACATGCATTAGGTGTTGGAAAATCCATCCTTATTCGAGAGTAGTTAAGTAGTCTGGAGCGTCGTGTGGCTAAGATTCAACAATTATTTATCAATCTTGCACTATATCATTTGTAATAGAGATTGAAATTTCCTCCTCGTTGATAAAATCATCATATATGTCTGTGTTTGGATCTTGCTGGACTCTCGCATAGTGTTTCGTTGGTTTGGTCTTCTTGTAGGATTTATTGGTGGGTTCACACTTCTCATTTTTTAGTTTTTTTTGTTTGAGTGTATCTTATTCGTTTAGTAGGCACATTATGAAATGTTAGCATTAATGGATCGGAAACTGAGGACAAATTTTGTGGGTTAAGAAGAAATTCACAGTTTTAGCTAAAAAAAATCCACAGTTTTAGCTCAACTCTAGTATTTCATATTTAGCCTTCTCAGTTTTGTACACAATTTAGTTGCAAAAAAAAAAAAAAAAACCTTGCCACAAGTGTTTGTAGGAAAAATGTCTAAACAAATAAGAAATATTTTGAGTTGTCTTTCACTTATTTTATCATAATTCAATGTGCAACCCACTGAATTACCATAATACATGAAACCTCTTATTTTAACAATATATATATATATATATATATATATATATATATATATATATATAGAGAGAGAGAGAGAGAGAGAGAGAGAGAGACTAACAGTCAATTAATTTGACCTACATAAATTTAAAAAAAAATTGTATGAGTTGCATCCCCACTTATTTTTGCCATAATGTAAGATACATCATACTTATTTAAAGACATTTTGGTCATAGATTGGAGGTCAAAGAGTTGACTGTTAGTTATTGATAATTTTCGTTAAAAATAGAAAATTTTATGTATTATGATAATACGACGGAGTATAATAAAATAAGTAGAAGATAACTAAAAAAATTCAACAAATAAACATTGGGAAATGAGAAAGAGGAATCCATGTGCAAAATGTAACGGCCTTCAAAACCACGTTGCTCACAGTAACAGCCGCCTGGGTACGAAATTTCGGCGCACGTGACTGACATCCCGTTGGCCAAAACGCACGGAAATGTGGCACGTGACGCGTAACGCCAAACAACTATCCGCTCGCGTCCGTGCTTATCCAGTGTCGGCACGAACGTGATTGGCGTCGCGCTATGTAGGAAATTTCTGGAGCTGAAGAAAAATTGGACAGATTGGGAATCTCTGACTGACCCACCATGACTGAAAATTGTTTTCAATGCATATAGGTCCTAGAATTATATCTTATTATCATATAAGTACTAAATAAGCCATTTTGCCTACAAGTCTTTTAATTGGCTAAATTAATACAGAAATTCTTCTCTAGAGCATAACCCAAATGTCCTTAATAAGTAAGTTTGATTTTTTTTACATATACCACTTCAAGACGTCCTTAGTAAGGACGTATATAACTTTTTTTATTCTATTTTGTGAAGAAGTGGTAGGAGAGAATA
Organism: Iris macrosiphon; assembly: GCA_036927795.1. NCBI lineage: Eukaryota > Viridiplantae > Streptophyta > Magnoliopsida > Asparagales > Iridaceae > Iris > Iris macrosiphon. Next base: position 133,740,237 of record JAYESA010000003.1, read on the forward strand.
ATGTAGGTCTCTCATTTACCAAAATAGTATATATATATACATTCACATATCAACTTGGACCTAAGTCACATGGGCCAATCACCATATATACAATTTAATCATACAATTTAATCTCAATACCCCCTCCCCCCAAGTTGGAGCATGCAAGTCACAAATGCCTAACTTGCGCAAAAAAAACTCAAATTATCGTTTGCCCAAAGTTTTTGAGAAAATATCCGCCAATTGCCCATCTGCCGGCATATGAGATGGTATCAACTTGGACCTAAGTCACATGGGTCAATCACCATATATACAACTTAATCATACAATTTAATCTCAATACCCTCCCCCCCCCCCCCCCCCCCTCAAGTTGGAGCATGCAAGTCACAAATGCCTAACTTGCGAAAAAAAAAACTCAAATTGTCGTTTGCCCAAAGTTTTTGAGAAAATATTCGCCAATTGCCCATCTGTCGGTATATGAGATGGACGAATAACTCCATCAAGAACAGTATCCCTCAAAAAGGGACAATCCACCTCAATGTGTTTTGCGCGCTCATGAAAAACTGGATTTTGCGTAAGATGTAAAGCAGATTGGCTATCACAAAACAAATCCATAGCACACGAATGTTGCACCCCCAAAATGTCAAGCAGCTCTTTGAGCCACTTAAGCTCACACGTGACAGTCGCAATCGTACGGTATTCTGCTTCGGTCGCAGAGCGAGACACCATCACATGTTTCTTCGTCTTCCAAGAGATACGCGAATCACTAAGAAAAACCAGCCAACCAGACAAAGAGCGTCTCGTGATGGGACAACTCATCCAATCGGAATCACACCAACCCCGGAGTCGCAAATCACAGTCAGAGTGAAGTAGAATGCCTTGACCAGGACAACCCTTCAGATATCTAATAACCTTCAAAGCCGCATCCCATTGATCATGCCGGGGCTCATGCATAAACTGCGACAAGATGTGAACAACGTAAGACAAATCCGGTCGAGTAAACGAAAGATAGATCAGTCGTCCCACGAGTCGCCGATATGCTTCCCCATCTAACAACAATGGACATGTAGAGCGTGCCAGTTGATAATGTTATTCTATGGGAAAGCTTGCGGGTTTTACCCCCAACAATCCTGTCTCAGAGATAATGTCAAGTGTATATTTCCGTTGGCACAAAAAAATACCCTCCACACTTCGAGCTACCTCAACTCCAAGAATAAACTTTAACACCCCAAGGTCCTTCATATGAAAGCATGTACTCAAATAATTCTTAAAGGCAGTAAGAGCAGCATAATTATTGCCAGAGAGAATCAAATCGTCGACATACACAAGAACATTCATCTGAACATCACCCTTATGAAGAGTAAAAAGCGACTAGTCATAATACGATTGACAAAATTTGTACTCCATTAAAGAAGACACCAACTTCGTAAACCAACAACGAGGTGCCTGTTTAAGCCCATAAAGAGATTTTCGAAGCCGACATGCCTGATCAGGATGTGTGGTTCGAAAATCACGTGGTAGTTTTATATACACTTATTCGGTAAGATCTTCATGAAGGAAAGCATTATGAATATTTATCTGATATAGTTTTCAATTCTTTGCTACAGCTGCAGCTAGAAAAGTACGAACAATAACTATTTTCTCAACCGGAGCAAAAGTATCACTGTAATCAACCCTTCAACCCGATGATTGTTGAAAACCACCAAACGGGCTTTAAGTCGCTCAACACTTCCTTCAAAATTATACTTTATCTTGTACACCCATCGGCTATCCAGAGCACGTTTTTCAGCCGAAAGCGTCTCCATGGTCCATGTATCATTATCCTCCAATGCTCGTATCTTCTTCTGCATAGCTTCATGCCACCCTACATCTTTAACCGCCTCTTTAAAGAAGGTTGGTTCTGTACCTGTAGTTACAGCTGCCAAAAATTCCTATATTCTAGAGAAAATCGATCATAATTCAAAAAATGTGCTATAGGATAAGGAATACGTGAGGAGTGATTTGACGTTGTGGAATATTGGAAGGAAGGATTGTGACTCAACTTTCTTATTATATTTGTAACAAAATTACGGAGCTTCACGAAAGAAATTTTGGCACGTATTCCACACCCCAGTACACCATCACCATCTGGTGCCCCCCACCGCTGCCTCATCCTCAACCGACTTATCCTCCACAATAGCCTCAGTCGCGCTATCCTCACCTTCAGCAGCCCTCACCTCGTAGTTCCCATCCGGGGATACGACTATCCCATCCATATGAGGTAAATCACACCCCGTAGTACTGTCGATCACTGGATCAAAACCCAAATCATCATCACCCACGACAAGTGGTGTAAGCTCAGGTGAAGCCGTACCACCACGATCATCATCAACAGAATAGGGAAACTCAGTCTCATAAAATTTAATATCTCGAGAGACAAAAAAATTTACCAGTAGCAAGATCATACAATTTCTAACCATTTTTGCCATAGGGATATCCCACAAAAATACACTTTCGACTGCGACTGTCAAATTTGTCCATTTTAACTTTTTGGTTGTGGGCAAAACAGAGAACCAAAAATATGTAATTTATCATAAGAAGGAGAAGCACCAAATACAATTTATAAGGGGTTTTAAAACCAAGAAGACTTGAAGGGATTCGATCGATCAAATAACCGGCTACCAAAATACATTCTCTCCAAAAAAAATTGGCAAATTTTTCTGAAAACGTAAAGCACGTGCCACATTCAAAATATGTCTATATTTTTGTTCGACCCTCCCATTCTGCTGTGGTGTACCCACACAAGATGTCTGAAATAAAATAGCATTCTGTGCAAAGTAGTCACGCATGCAATTAAACTTAGTACCATTATCACTTTGCACAATCCGAACTTTAGAATTAAATTGTCGTTCAATCATAAAAAATGACGAGAACAACTTGTATAATTTATTCTTATCAATCAACAAAAATAACCAAACAACACGAAAAAAATTATCCACAATCGTCAAAAAATATCGAGCTCCACACGAAAAAGGCATGGGATATGGCCCCCAAAGATCACAATGTATCAAATCAAAAATTACAATAGCCCGAGAGTCACTGACAGAAAAAAATACCTCGAGTTTGCTTTGCCTGGTGGCAAACTTCGCATGCCTTATGCACTGAACTACTAGAGTTACTAACAACAGGAAGAGACTTTACTACTTTATCAGAAGGATACCCAAGTCGCTGATGCCAAATGTCCAGAGAAGTCGTCCCATTCACTTCCAAGGCCTGAGTCTTCGGTATATTACGAAAGTAGTATAGTCCATCCCGCCGTTTACCGACGTCAATCAGGGTCCTCAAACTGGGGTGTTGTATCACGCATAATATTTTTGTGAATTGTACAACATAATTTGTATCACGCATAATTTTTTAGTCTACAATTGGCTGAAGTAGTCGACCACAAACATGGATTTTATTTGGTGATACTCTGCCAATGAATGTTTAATCTGTTGAATTCTAGCGCCATTCTCCATGCTAAATCGGTTCTTGAGCGAATCCTACAGCGGTTTTATCTCCTCAAAGTAGGGTATTGTCTTCTTCACCGAAGCGTCAATAGTGTACAAGATCCATTGCACAAGCATCGATTGGACACAGTACCAATCATCCAATTTGTCATTCTTCGTAGGTTTATCGATAGACCCATCAATAAACCCAAATTTTTGTCGAGCCCGTAGAGAAAGCTGAATAGATCTGACCAATCCTAATATTTTTTTCTACGAAACACCACTTTCGTAATTGTATTACTCGAATTATCATTAGAATCAATATAATATGGGGAGGTGGGGTTGATCCTTGGTGCCGCTGCCGCCGACGTAGAAGACTCGTCACCGCCGCCGTTGTGAGGAAAAAAATTGTCGCCGCTGTCGCCGCTATGGGGAAAAAAATCGTACCCTAGTCGTCATGCTCTGATACCATGTGAAGAAGTGGTATGAGAGAATAATCTAGGTCTCTCATTCACCAAAATATTACATATATATACATTCACATATCAACTTGGGCCTAAGTCACATGGGTCAATCACCATATATACAATTTAATTCCAATATTTTTTAAGAAAAAGTACAAAATAAAAATGATTTTTTTAATGGAAAAGCCCTTAGCAATGGCTTCCCTCCTATATATATATATATATATATATATATATATATATATATATTACTCTCTCTCTTTGATAAAGAAGTTTATGGCTTTCAAAAACCCTTAGCAAGGGCTTCCCTCCTCTCTCTCTCTCTCTCTCTCTCTCTCTTTTCTTTTCTTTTATTTTAGTTTCAGCCAAAAAAAAAAAATCAAACATCTTTACTAAGGACGTTTCTTTCATTTATTTTCTAGTTTATTTTTTTAAGTTTTTTAAAAAAATTAGTGAAAAAATTAAATGTCCTTAGTAAGTACGTTTGGAGTTCGAGATATATGAAAATAAGTCAAACATTTCAGCAAAGATATTTGGATTATCTTTTGACAATTTTTACGAATTATTTTTTCTACCAACAATATACTCAAACTAAAATGTTCTACCAAAAATTTTCTGCAATTAATAATGTCGGAGTTTTCAATCATATGATCATGTTAACCAAAAACTAATCCCAACTCAACTTAAAAAAAGATTTTGTCTCTCTTATACCGAATTTGTGCGACTTGATGTAACTTTCGTAGGTTGAAAACTTTTAAAGAAAATTTGAGTCACACCCCACTTTATTTACCATAATTTAAGGTGTACCCAACCCGATTACCATAATGTACAAAATCTCTCACTTTTGACAAAAAATATTCCGCACTCACGGTCAACTCCTTTGACCAAAAATTTTTGACGAAAATACCCTTCTATGCTCCTCTAGTCCTCTCCCCTCTCTTCTCTCTTCTCTCTTCTCTCTCTCCTCTCTCCTCTCTCCTCTCTTCTCTCTTCTCTTCTCTTCTCTCTTCTCTCTTCTCTCTTCTCTCTCTCATTTGTGCTACTTTGACGAAAATTGTTCCACACTCACAGTAAACCCCTACCTCCGCCATTCAGCTTTCTCGTCCTCGTCCTCCTCCTCCTCCTCTTCTCCATAGTCTCCTCCTCCTCCTTTGCCCTCCTCAACCTCTGCTCCATAGCCTCCTCCTCCACCCTCCTCCTCTTCCTCCACTACCTCCTCGTCATCCTCTGCCCTCATCCTCCAAAGCCTCCTCCACCTACGCCCAACTCCTCTTCCTCTCCTCCATAGCTCCTCCAAAGCCGCCTCCTCCTTCTCCATAGCCTCCTCCTACGTCCACTTCCTCTCCTCCATAGCCCCCTCCTGCACCCTCCTCCTGCTCTTCATCTCCTTATTTTTCTCTCCTCCGTAGTGAGAACGGGGGACTGCTCGTGCGAGACACGGAGGGATATTTTTGTCCCAAAAATATGGTCAAATGAGTTAACCGTCAGTCGAGGACGACTTCCGTCAAAAGTGGGAAATTTCTACATTATGGTAATCTGGTGGAGTGCACCTTGAATTATATTAAACAAAGTAGTGTAACTCAAATTTTCTCAAAATTTTATGTCAAATCAATTCAACCGATTGATTTGTGAATCGGTAATTTTTTCGGTCCGGTTCACCATTGATCCACTGTTTTTAAAAAAATTCAATTATAAATAAATATTTTATAAAAATCAGTGTCCATAAAGGGGTCAAACTATCACTTAGGTTAATCCGATTTGACCCGACCCAGTGCCTTGACTGAATCGATCACTGATCTGATTTTTAAAATACTGGTCTAAATCGGTTTGATTTTTTTTTACTACCTCAAACTTCCTAAAATTTTGTGAGGCTCCATTTACATGCGTGGCGACTTGACACAAATCCATGTGGTTTGTCCATTTGAGTTAAGAGAGTAATACAAAAAATTATCTCCAGGATTTTAATTAAAACCTACTTGGGCTCGAATGATACTCGTAAATGCACGTACGTTGTATGTAAAAAATATTTTGCTCAAAAGGAAACCGTTTAAACCGTATATATATATATATATATATATATATATATATATATATATATATATATATATATATATATATATATATATATATATATATATATATATCATCAATTAAATATTAAAAAAAATAATATACATAAAAAAAATATTAAAACTTTTTAAATATGTTATAAGTAACACTATAAGTATTCAAACTAAGCCAACTAGAAAGAATACCTCCCACCTTAACCACATGAGTTAGAAGTAAGTTTTTTTTATAAATTAATAATATTATGTAGCTAACCGTTTTCAAGTCTGTTTATGAAAAGTAAAAATATATCCATAATTAATTCTAATTAAAATATATAAAATAAATTTTAAATTGAATATATTTAAATAATTAAATAATTTTATATTAATATAAGAAGGAAAAAATTATTTTATGTGCAACATACATGAATTTACTAGTTCTTTATAAAAATTCTTAAAAAAACTTGTCGTCTAGCTGTACGTATATCCTCACGTAATTAAAAAAATAAAAAAATATCACTAATTTTTTAACTAAATAATATTATATAACTATAGTCAAATACCACTTCTAACTCATGTGGTTAAGGTGGGAGGCATTCTCCTTGGTTGGCTAAGTTCAATTTTGGTTTTATTTATTCGTAATATTATTTTTTAAATAAATAGTTGAGAATTTACAAACGGCTTAGACGGCTCACTTTTGAACCATTTTAAAGTCTCATTAAATGATTAGAGAGAGAGATGAATATGAGGCCATCACCAACCCATCATCAAAAAAATTCTCATTGTGGGACTCAAAAAGAAATATTCATATATTATGCTATTCTCAAAATTTTACACATCTCCAACCCATCAATTTTTAAATAATAAACAACCATTATTTATTTCTACATAAAATTATTTTTTCACCACTATTTAATATAAATCATATACATTAACGTTATATTATTAATATTATTTATCGAGATAAATTATATTATTTATTTTATTTTATATTATTATATAATTTTTGCCAAATTAATTTCTATTAATTTCTTATTTCTGCCAAATTAACATTATTTATTTTTCATGTTATTCTAAAATACTCCTATAACATTATTTATTTCTAAACTACTAATACCGGAATATTCCTATAATTTTTGCCAAATTAACATTATTTATTTTTTATGTTATTCTATTAATTTCTGCTAAATTAATTAAATATTATTTTATTAATCAAGTGAATCTAATAAAAAATACTAATATTATATTATATTTGAAAATCTCAACAAGAATATTTTAATAGTATAATTATTGTATTATTTATAATTATTAATTATAAAATTTAGTAAGTTAATTAAGTTTATTGTTTAACATATGTATGATATATAAGTAATTAGATACAACTTAGAGGACAAAATGGTCATGAATAGTGGATCCTCAAATTTGAGCATTGTTTCTCTCTCTTCTCAAATTTTAGGATCCATCCTACTTCCCTCAAAAAATTTAAGAATTAGTTTTCATTTTAAGGAATGGTGGAAGATTTATTTTGAGAAAATTTCCTTAATTTAAGTTTTGAGGACTTGGGTTGAAGATGGTCTAAGAATCCATATGCTATACAATTTTTATACACAACAGCGTACAAAGTGAAATAGAGGAAGAAGCAAAAATGTACCCAAGAACTGGAGAGCTCCGCACAATTTAAAAAGGAACATAAGGTTGTGAGTGTTGGGAACGAAAGTACAGAAACCGTTCCCCAAACTAGAGAGTACCTGCAAGAGAACCGAGCAAAACGCACAACCAAAAACGTCAAACACAAATCGCAAACACAGAGATTTTTGACGTGGAAAACTCTTGCGGGAAAAACTACGGCACGATCGGAGTCCAACCCTGAAAAGCCTCCACTAATAGAATAAGAAATACACCGACTACTTAAAAACTTTTCATCGATCCAAATAGATTACCATAACTCTTTTGGAACAGAAAATAGATTATAACCACGAAGAAGAAAGACAATGAGAAATATCCGAAACTGATCTCCTTCTTCGAAACGGCCTCCAGTCCTTCTTTCTCTTCTTCAATGTTGCAATGGTACTCTTGTATCCTTTTCTCTCCTTGTTGCTATATTTTTTTAGAGAGAGATTTATTTTAGAGCTAGGAGACACCTATATATAGCCTCGAACCCACAACTAGCATTCCTATTATAGATAGAAATATCCAATCCAAATCCAAATCCAAATCTATTGACATATTCCTATTATATGTAGGAATATCCAATCCAAATCCATTGAGATATTTCTATTATATTTAGGAATATTCAATCCAAATAAATTAAGTTATTCCTATTACATGTAGAAATACTCAATCCTACTTTGGGGTATTTTCCATATAGGTTGGGAATTCCACCCACTCCAACAAATCTTCCCCTTCACAACTATGTGGAGGGGGTCGTCATCCCGACGATCCACCTGTATTACTCAAACTTTTTCCTTGGCAGAACCTTTATGAACATATCTGCTCCATTGTCATTTGTATGAACCTTCTCAAGCGATATTTTCTTCTTGTCAATCACATCCCGTATCCAATGATACCGGGTATCAATATGCTTGGACCGGCTATAAAATGTTTGGTTCTTCACAAGGTGAATAGCACTCTGACTATCGCAAAGCAAAGTATACTGCTCCTGCTTTAGCCCAATTTCCTGTAGCAGCTTTTTCATCCACAGCAACTACTTGCAAGCCTCCGTCGCTGTAATATATTCTGCCTCTGTCGTCGACAAGGAAATACACTTCTGTAAATATGACAGTCACGATACTGCTCTGTAAACCCCCTCAATTTTATTCTGTAGATAGTTAGAGTGGGCCAGATAAAATTTTAGATAGAATATATTGAGGTTTAGAGTAGGAGATATTTTACCTGAAATTTTAATCCATTTAATTAAAACATTATTCCACCCTATCTTTGTCTAATTATTCGGAGCCCATTTTCAGCCCATAAATTCCGTACAAATTTTGTACACTCGACTCAACTCGCCAAATTAGGCACTGGACTTTTCTGACTGTTAAAATCAACTTTCGTGCGCTCTAAATTAATTGCGCAACATTCCGAAAATCGTAAACCGTATTTTATTCCGTGTCGGACACCTGTGTCGTTACCCTCGATTTTGGGGTACCAACTTAACCCGTTGAGCCGGACCAACTAAAGGGTCCAAGACCGACTCTAAGCTCCCACTATTTTTGGCCTTTGTGCCGTTTCCAGATTTTGGCCCCGCGGGCCCCAATTAAATTAAATTCGCGGGACGCGTTATCGTTAATTTAATCGGGATTTACCAACTCTGTAAATTCTATTTTAATATTAAATTAATCCCAATGTCCTTCAAATTTGACCCGCGCCTGACGCACAACGCCCCCTCACTATGAAAATTTTTAATTATATTTTTCTCCACAATTTTTACGTCATTTCATGTGTCCATGCAAATTTCCGAATTTACGGGGGCTTATTTGCAAAAATTAAATTGTTGGCAACCTCCTATTGGTCATGATTAATTGAGAGGGTCCCAAAATAGGGTCCCAATCTAAATTCCCTCATTCCCTCATGAAGAAACCCTCCCCTCTTCATATTTAATCTCAACCCTTCAATATGAATGGGTTGATCCCAACCATCCATCTCCTTTCCCAATCCCCTATAAAATATCCCATCAACTCACCCTCACCCTCACAAACCCCAAGGCAGGCCCTAATCCCAACATTTGGGAAATCCCCCCTCTCTCTCTCTCTCCTCACTCCTCCATAGTTTCTCCATACAAAAGCTTCTCCACCACCCCCATTCTTTTCTTCTTCCTTTATTCTTCTTCTTACTTCTTCTTCCTGAAGAATTACTCCGGCCGACGAATCGGCTCCGGCCAAGCCGTGCCGTCGCTCCGGTCTGCAGCAGCTTCCTCCGCCAGTGGCCGCCCCGCTGTGCGTCCTTCCCGCGCCGGACTGTACTCCCCCGGACCGGCCGGACTGAGGCGTCCCCGATCCGACCTAGGCATTCCCGACCGGCCACGGAGCAGCTCCCGTGCCGCCCGCTCCGGTGCAGCTCACTCCAGTGCTGCCCCCGTTCGCTCCTGTGCACCCCCGACTCCGGCAACTGTAAGATCCCCCGGCCACTGTGCAGCCTTCACCCGACAGACCGCCGGCCTGTGCAACTGACGCCGACGCTCCGGCCAGTTCGAGCACCCCATCCGGCCAGCCGTGCAGACCACCCTCCACCCGCTCGAGCCATTGCTCCGGCGAGTCCGGCTTCACCCAGTCCCCCGACTTCACTGTCCCCATTCTCCTTGGCTCCGGCGAGTCCATCCGACCTCCACCGCCTCCTTGTCCAGCCTCTCCTCCACCATGAACTATAACCACCACCACCACAAGCTTTCACCACCACCACTTCCTCCACTCTTCTTCTCCGGCGAGTTTCCGGTCATCATCCCCCCACACTACCTCACTCCGGCCAGCGACCCACCTCGCCATCGAGGTATAACTCTCCCCTCACCTTGTATTTTAGTTATATATTGTTTATAGTTAAGTTATGTCTAGGTTTCTTTTTATATGTGGTTTAGTTAGGGTTTTGGCATAAAATGTATTTGAGGATTAGGGTTCTTGATATTTATGGTTGTGTGCATTAGTTAGGGCTTCTGAGCATGGGTTGTTGATATATACTTGTGTGTTTTAGTTTGGAAGAGAAGCATTACATATACAACATATATAGGAATGTTAACATGGGTTGTGGTTGAAATCAACATTAAGGAATGATGTTAGATCGTGTGTGTATACACAAGAAGATAGAGAACAATATTAATAGGAGTGTGTATATTATATGGTGGTCGGAATGGTATGATTTTGCGATCCAATGAACAATGGATGTTATGTAGAGGAAACTTGTCCATGTAGTATGTAGTGTAAAATTCTCAAGTTAAGTATAAAATTAGTAAGGATAGTAGGTGAATGGTTGATTGAGGACTAGTGAGTAGGGTGAATTCCCTGATCGGTAATTTAGAGACTGGAAATTTAAGGTACTTAATTTAGAGCAGTACTGTGTGTTTGGTAACAACGATATTTTTAAAACGAAGAATTAAAATCATAAACTGTGTTTGAGGATGTCTTGATGATATGGTTCTGAGGATTAACTGAATTGACCATCGTACCGATAGAGACTGTAGCCAACCCCCTAGAGACTTGTCCCTGTGAGTCGTAGCTGAGGCTAAGTTTTGGTGTAAATGTGTGTAGCACCCCTGTCTGTCGTAAATTAGATTATTAATTCTAGTTTGTAATTCATCTCTAGGTACTGCGGGACCTGAGGACTTGGACGCGGTACCAGATCCCCGTCATCAGCAGCCGCACGCAGGCAAGTGTACCTTGCCACCCTGTATTTCAGTTTACAGATATTTATTGTTTCGTTATGTACATTGTGCACGTAGTTATGTTGACGTTCGATACTTCACGTCCGGATCGCAACCGGGTGTTGACATTCGACTTAACGTCTTAGATTAAATACTAGATGCTTCATAGCACCTCGATGCACGTACCAGAGTACATCGATACCCCAGGACACACTCATACACTGTGATCGTGCCAGATTCCTGTATCCTGATACTGACATCATGACCAGAGACTGGGACGACCTTAGGGTCGCGTCTGTTGAGTTATTCCTTGTGTCGAGACTGTAGTTAGAGGTTCAGGTTCAACGCACAATCGTTGACCGCTTGGGAAGGAGAAGACAGTTACTAGACGTTTGGGCTACTCTGCACGCGCTTATATATATGTGGTATTTTCTAGTGATACCTGTTTCTAGTGATACCTGTTTCTAGTGTAGCCTGTTTCACCCGTGTGACTCTTTGCCCGGAGCTGCGGTACGTGCCGTGTGTTTCCGTGTCCGGAGCTACGGTTTTATTTTGGACAGCCCACGCGTCGAACATTGTCTTTAAACTGTGTCACACTAGTTGGTTATGATAGAGTATCCTGTCGTGCACTTGTACTTTCTGTTTACTTGGCATGCTATATTTCTGTACCTTGTTACGTCCCTTTGAGGACCTGGTTCCCTGCCAGTTTTGCAGCATAGACGATTACGGAGCACTTGGAGATACTGATGGAGTGGCATATCTTGCGAGCATGGTACCAGGTACTCACATTTTATCTACCGGCATTATGGTTATTGTACATAGATTATTCATCTGCTGTTGTAGCCTAGTTTTATAGACTCATACTTCTTCTCGAGTCTATTCGAGTTAATGTGTTATGGGGCGGCCGACTCTAGCACATATAGCTCTTTCTTGTATACTGTTGTACATTATGGATTGAGACATAGAGGTTTACATTTATGGAATATCTAGGTAGTGCCCTTTATATTACAGCTTATACGTATTCGAGTCAGACCCGAGTCTGGTCGAATGCGTAGCTAGCGTGTCACGTATTCCTGGTCCTACGTATTTTGGGACTGGGGCGTGACATGTTTTTGTGGTGGCCCATGCAGGTCCGATTTAAATCGTCTTGGTCACCTGACTGTGCCAAGCGAGCCTGCAAATTAGGAATAGATGTTATGATTGTTGAGTAGGATCTCAATCCATAATCGAATTTAAAACTCTTTGTATGTGATTATCGCCCTTGGACTTCCACTTTGCATTCGTTCAATCTTCATCAATGTCGCTATCCTTGTTTCTCGTCCCCTATTGTTCGGGGAGACGACTGTTTGTGACTAATGATTCCCTCCAGAAGAAGATTGAAGATCAGACGGCAGAAGACAGAATTCGTATACCTTTCTCGGAGAAGGTTGATACCTTATCAGGATAGATTGATGGGTTCTTTGGATTCTAGAACTAGTGTAGAAGGTTGACAAGAGAGTTGGACCCAGTAGTACCCTACCCGTGCTTGAGGTAGCAGTGATCTTGGAAGTACTAAGAGCCAGAAGGACTGTTGATCATGACCTAGAATGATTTAGAGGAATCCAAAGCCTGATGATGGAAACTAGTGGTTGTATACGATAACAATGCTAGGAAGGGAGATTATGAGCTAGAGGAGGTGAAAAATTTTAGGATCTCACTTGGAAGATAAATATCGGATTCCAGGAATTCTAGTATGTGCTTGAGTGATACCATTATTGTACTTGTGACTTGGAGAGATGAATAACGAAAAGAAGAAACTCGAGGAATAAAAAAAAAAAAAAAATTTAGGGAAAATTTGAGGAGAAGAGAAAATTTTACATTAGGCAGGAAGGAATTTTTCTTTTGGAGGATAAGTATGGTAGACGGAACGGAAGAAATTATTTCGAGGTTTAGTCTAGACATGGATTGATTGAGCCAATATCACGCGACGCGAGATTGTCGAAGTGATTACATTATTTATGACTACCAGATTACCCTGAGTTTGAGATACTTCAGGGAGCCCGGGAGTATGGTGCCCCTCTACCTTAGAGACACACATTGCAGAAGGTGAACCAGTGTACCCCGTATTATATCAGGGTTTGAGGATGTGTTTCTAGAGAATTTTTCGGTTCTGCCACATGACAGAAAGAGTTGTTACAGAGTTGACTCCAAGAGCCGAGACAGTTATTTTCCCGTCTTCAAAGTAGCACCGATAGAGTTGGTTGAGTTGAAGGTCCATCGTGGAGGATCTCTTAGACAAGGGTTCGATCGGGCTAGTATTTTCCATGGGGAGCAACCATCTTATTGTACCAAAGAAGGACGGGACGATACGTTGCATAACGATTACAGGGCATTAAATGTCGTAGCAATAAAGAACAAGTACCCTTGCTACACATCGATGATTTATTGAATCAGCTAAGTGGCGCATATGTATTCATGAAGGACGATCTCAGATCAGGCTATCATCAGATCAAGGTACGGAGAGAAGACATTCCGGAGACGGCGCTTCGGACGAAGTACGTGCTCTATGAGTTTCTAGTCATGACCGTTTCTTTTGACCAACGCGCCAGCAGTATTTATGAGCTTGAGGAACAAAGTTTTCCACCAGTACTGGGATAAGTTCGTGGTGGTATTTATAGACGATATCCTGATATAAGCATGAGAGACATCTCAGAATTGTGTTGGAGACGCTGAGACATGAGAGACTGTACGCCAAACTCAGCAAATGCGAGTTCTGCTTGGATAGAGTACCATTTCTGGGGCACATAATCACCGGAGATGGACTATCAGTTGACCCGGAGAAGATAGCTGCAGTAGAGACTTGGCCTACCCCTACATCAGTTACGGAGGTTAGGAGCTTCCTCGGACTTGCCGGATATTATCGGAGGTTCGTGAAAAACTTTTTGAGGATAGCTGCGCCTATGACGCAATTGACGCGTAAAGGCGAAGAATTTATCTGGACCGATGAGTGTCAGGCGGCTTTTCGATGAGCTGAAGAAGCGTCTGACATCAGCACCGATTTTGACACTACCTTCCGGATCAGGAGGATTTGTAGTAGACAGTGATGCGTCAGGGAGCGGATTGGGATGTGTACTGATGCAACACAGCAAGGTGATAGCCTACGCATCGAGACAGTTGAGAGTTCATGAAAAGAATTATCCGACGCACGACTTGGAGTTAGCTGCAGTGATATTTGCACTAGAGCTATGGAGACACTACCCTTATAGAGAGCGTGTTGGGATTTAAAAGGAACACAAAGGTCTGAGGTATGCCTACACGCAGAAGGAACTCAACATGAGACAAAGGCATTTGCTAGAATTTATGACAGCTTATAATATCGAGTTGCAGTACTACCCTGGCAAGGCGAATATGATAGTAGATGCCTTGAGCAGGAAGCCTATGGCATATTTTTACGACTCATCGCCAGTTATTAGAGGATTTTCAGAAACTCAGGATTGAGATTGTATTGCCAGGCATGGATGGACAGATGGTCAGTCTCGAGGTTCAGTCTACTTTGATTGGGAGGATCAAGGCAGCATTGCCTACAGATGCGAGATTTTGACGTCTGCGAGAGAGAACAGAAGCAGGCCTGCAGACGGGACTCAGGATTCATGAAGGCGGAACGCTGAGGTACGGAGATCGCCTATATGTTCCGAGTGGCGAGCTACGCCAAGAGTTGATGACAGAGGCTCATAGCTCGATATATTCCATTCATCCCGGGGGTACGAAGATGTACCGAGACTTGAGACAGCATTTCTGGTGGCATGGGATGAAGAGAGAAATTGCAAGATTTGTGGCGAAGTGTTTAGTTTGTCAGCAAGTCAAGGCTGAACATCAGAGGACTGCAGGATTATTGCAGCCACTCCCCATTCCTGAGTGGAAGTGGGAACACATTACCATGGACTTCGTCACAGAATTTCCGCGAAGCCCTAGCGGGAAGGATGCAGTTTGGGTTGTCATAGACAGACTCACCAAGTCTGCATATTTCTTGCCCTTCAGAGTTGGGCAATCCACAGAGATACTAGCTGACATGTATATGAGGCAGATAGTACGATTACATGGAGTGCCTGTCAGCATCGTGTCGGATCGTGATTCCAGATTCACATCATATTTTTGGCGGAGTATGCAGGAGAGCCTAGGAACTCGTCTCAAGTTCAGCACTGCGTATCATCCACAGACTGACGGACAGTCAGAGCGCACGATACAGATATTAGAGGATATGTTGCGAGCGTGCATGATTGATTTTGGAGGATCTTAGGAGGACCACCTACACTTGGTGGAATTCTCCTACAATAACAGTTACCAGGCCAGCATACAGATGGCCCCTTATGAGGCACTGTACGGCAGGAAATGTAGGTCGCCAGTTTGTTGGAATGACGTGGGAGAGCGTCAGATACTTGGTCCGGAATTGGTGACACAGACAGTAGAGAAGGTCAAGCAGATTCAGAGCCACCTGCGCGCAGCACAGGACAGACAGAAATACTGGGCGGATGCGCACCGCAGACCATTGGACTTCAAGGAAGGTGACCACGTATTTTTGAGGATATCGCCCACTCGTGGTACCATCAGATTCAGAGGCAGAGGCAAGCTGAGTCCGAGGTATATCGGACCTTTGACATTCTAGAACGAGTTGGCGAAGTGGCTTACCGTCTTGCATTACCTCCATCATTAGAGGGAGTACATGACGTATTTCACGTATCGCAGTTGAGGAGATATGTCGCAGACCCTAGCCACTTGCTTGATCATTCGGAGATTACAGTCGGGCCTAGTCTGTCTTACATAGAGCAGCCAGTTGAGATCCTCGATCGCAGCGAGAAGACTTTGAGGGGGCAGACTTTTCGACTGGTCAGAGTGGCATGGAAGCACCATTCACCAGGCGAGTCTACTTGGGAGCGCGAGGATTCTATTTGGCAGCGATTCCCGTACTTACTTGAGGAGCAAGATACGAATTTACGTACGACAATTTAATTACTAGTTATTTTAAATTCTGTTAGATATTATCGTGCTTTACTTTTAATTTCGGGGACGAAATTTTTCTAAGTTGGGAAGAATGTAAACCCCCTCAATTTTATTCTGTAGATAGTTAGAGTGGGCCAGATAAAATTTTAGATAGAATATATTGAGGTTTAGAGTATGAGATATTTTACCTGAAATTTTAATCCATTTAATTAAAACATTATTCCACCCTATCTTTGTCTAATTATTCGGAGCCCATTTTCAGCCCATAAATTCCGTACAAATTTTGTACACTTGACTCAACTCGCCAAATTAGGCACTGGACTTTTCTGACTGTTAAAATCAACTTTCGTGCGCTCTAAATTAATTGCGCAACATTCCGAAAATCGTAAACCGTATTTTATTCCGTGTCGGACACCTGTGTCGTTACCCTCGATTTTGGGGTACCAACTTAACCCGTTGAGCCGGACCAACTAAAGGGTCCAAGACCGACTCTAAGCTCCCACTATTTTTGGCCTTGTGCCGTTTCCAGATTTTGGCCCCGCGGGCCCCAATTAAATTAAATTCGCAGGACGCGTTATCGTTAATTTAATCGGGATTTACCAACTCTGTAAATTCTATTTTAATATTAAATTAATCCCAATGCCCTTCAAATTTGACCCGCGCCTGACGTGCAATGCCCCCTCACTATGAAAATTTTTAATTATATTTTTCTCCACAATTTTTACGTCATTTCATGTGTCCATGCAAATTTCCGAATTTACGGGGGCTTATTTGCAAAAATTAAATTGTTGGCAACCTCCTATTGGTCATGATTAATTGAGAGGGTCCCAAAATAGGGTCCCAATCTAAATTCCCTCATTCCCTCATGAAGAAACCCTCCCCTCTTCATATTTAATCTCAACCCTTCAATATGAATGGGTTGATCCCAACCATCCATCTCCTTTCCCAATCCCCTATAAAATATCCCATCAACTCACCCTCACCCTCACAAACCCCAAGGCAGGCCCTAATCCCAATATTTGGGAAATCCCCCCTCTCTCTCTCTCTCCTCACTCCTCCATAGTTTCTCCATACAAAAGCTTCTCCACCACCCCCATTCTTTTCTTCTTCCTTTATTCTTCTTCTTACTTCTTCTTCCTGAAGAATTACTCCGGCCGACGAATCGGCTCCGGCCAAGCCGTGCCGTCGCTCCGGTCTGCAGCAGCTTCCTCCGCCAGTGGCCGCCCCGCTGTGCGTCCTTCCCGCGCCGGACTGTACTCCCCCGGACCGGCCGGACTGAGGCATCCCCGATCCGACCTAGGCGTTCCCGACCGGCCACGGAGCAGCTCCCGTGCCGCCCGCTCCGGTGCAGCTCACTCCAGTGCTGCCCCCGTTCGCTCCTGTGTACCCCCGACTCCGGCAACTGTAAGATCCCCCGGCCACTGTGCAGCCTTCACCCGACAGACCGCCGGCCTGTGCAACTGACGCCGACGCTCCGGCCAGTTCGAGCACCCCATCCGGCCAGCCGTGCAGACCACCCTCCACCCGCTCGAGCCATTGCTCCGGCGAGTCCGGCTTCACCCAGTCCCCCGACTTCACTGTCCCCATTCTCCTTGGCTCCGGCGAGTCCATCCGACCTCCACCGCCTCCTTGTCCAGCCTCTCCTCCACCATGAACTATAACCACCACCACCACAAGCTTTCACCACCACCACTTCCTCCACTCTTCTTCTCCGGCGAGTTTCCGGTCATCATCCCCCCACACTACCTCACTCCGGCCAGCGACCCACCTCGCCATCGAGGTATAACTCTCCCCTCACCTTGTATTTTAGTTATATATTATTTATAGTTAAGTTATGTCTAGGTTTCTTTTTATATGTGGTTTAGTTAGGGTTTTGGCATAAAATGTATTTGAGGATTAGGGTTCTTGATATTTATGGTTGTGTGCATTAGTTAGGGCTTCTGAGCATGGGTTGTTGATATATACTTGTGTGTTTTAGTTTGGAAGAGAAGCATTACATATACAACATATATAGGAATGTTAACATGGGTTGTGGTTGAAATCAACATTAAGGAATGATGTTAGATCGTGTGTGTATACACAAGAAGATAGAGAACAATATTAATAGGAGTGCGTATATTATATGGTGGTCGGAATGGTATGATTTTGCGATCCAATGAACAATGGATGTTATGTAGAGGAAACTTGTCCATGTAGTATGTAGTGTAAAATTCTCAAGTTAAGTATAAAATTAGTAAGGATAGTAGGTGAATGGTTGATTGAGGACTAGTGAGTAGGGTGAATTCCCTGATCGGTAATTTAGAGACTGGAAATTTAAGGTACTTAATTTAGAGCAGTACTGTGTGTTTGGTAACAACGATATTTTTAAAACGAAGAATTAAAATCATAAACTGTGTTTGAGGATGTCTTGATGATATGGTTCTGAGGATTAACTGAATTGACCATCTACCGATAGAGACTGTAGCCAACCCCCTAGAGACTTGTCCCTGTGAGTCGTAGCTGAGGCTAAGTTTTGGTGTAAATGTGTGTAGCACCCCTGTCTGTCGTAAATTAGATTATTAATTCTAGTTTGTAATTCATCTCTAGGTACTGCGGGACCTGAGGACTTGGACGCGGTACCAGATCCCCGTCATCAGCAGCCGCACGCAGGCAAGTGTACCTTGCCACCCTGTATTTCAGTTTACAGATATTTATTGTTTCGTTATGTACATTGTGTACGTAGTTATGTTGACGTTCGATACTTCACGTCCGGATCGCAACCGGGTGTTGACATTCGACTTAACGTCTTAGATTAAATACTAGATGCTTCATAGCACCTCGATGCACGTACCAGAGTACATCGATACCCCAGGACACACTCATACACTGTGATCGTGCCAGATTCATGTATCCTGATACTGACATCATGACCAGAGACTGGGACGACCTTAGGGTCGCGTCTGTTGAGTTATTCCTTGTGTCGAGACTGTAGTTAGAGGTTCAGGTTCAACGCACAATCGTTGACCGCTTGGGAAGGGGAAGACAGTTACTAGACGTTTGGGCTACTCTGCACGCGCTTATATATATGTGGTATTTTCTAGTGATACCTGTTTCTAGTGATACCTTTTTCTAGTGTAGCCTGTTTCACCCGTGTGACTCTTTGCCCGGAGCTGCGGTACGTGCCGTGTGTTTCCGTGTCCGGAGCTACGGTTTTATTTTGGACAGCCCACGC
Source organism: Iris macrosiphon (assembly GCA_036927795.1). Taxonomy (NCBI): domain Eukaryota; kingdom Viridiplantae; phylum Streptophyta; class Magnoliopsida; order Asparagales; family Iridaceae; genus Iris; species Iris macrosiphon. The sequence goes on from JAYESA010000003.1 coordinate 133,759,733, forward strand.
GTCGAACATTGTCTTTAAACTGTGTCACACTAGTTGGTTATGATAGAGTACCCTGTCGTGCACTTGTACTTTCTGTTTACTTGGCATGCTATATTTCTGTACCTTGTTACGTCCCTCTGAGGACCTGGTTCCCTGCCAGTTTTGCAGCATAGACGATTACGGAGCACTTGAAGATACTGATGGAGTGGCATATCTTGCGAGCATGGTACCAGGTACTCATATTTTATCTACCGGCATTATGGTTATTGTACATAGATTATTCATCTGCTGTTGTAGCCTAGTTTTATAGACTCATACTTCTTCTCGAGTCTATTCGAGTTAATGTGTTATGGGGCGGCCGACTCTAGCACATATAGCTCTTTCTTGTATACTGTTGTACATTATGGATTGAGACATAGAGGTTTACATTTATGGAATATCTAGGTAGTGCCCTTTATATTACAGCTTATACGTATTCGAGTCAGACCCGAGTCTGGTCGAATGCGTAGCTGGCGTGTCACGTATTCCTGGTCCTACGTATTTTGGGACTGGGGCGTGACATGCTCCACCAGCAAACATTATCACATAGCCCAAAGTTGATCGTCTCATCTTTACATCTCTAGCCATATCAGTGTCGGTATATCCAACCAGCTTTAGCTCATCACCACCAAATAAAAGTCTCCAATCATCAGTACCCTAAAGATATCGTAGAATCCACTTGACCCCACTCTAATGTACCATTCCAGGATTGGAAGTGTACCTGCGAACTGTGCCGACTGTGTGAGTAGCTCTGGCCTTATACATACCATAGCATACATAAGACTCCCCACCACTAAGGCATATAAAACTCGCTCCATATCTTCCTCCTCGTCCTCGAAAGATGGACACTGCTCTTCTGTGAACTTAAAGTGAGCCGCAAGGGAGTTACTCACTTTCTTTGACCCGTCCATCTAGAAACACTGAAGTACACGGTGAATGTACTTCTTTTAGGACAAGTGTAGAAGCTTGGACTCTCTCTCTCTCTCTCTCGAGGCTGATCTTCATCCTAAGAATAGTCTTCGCTGCACCCAAATCCTTCATAGAGAAGGTCGCGCCCAGTTGGCACTTTAACTCTGCTATCCTAGTGGCATTCTGGCCAACCAACAGCATGTCATCAACATAAAGCAAAAAAAATAATGAAATCAACCTCGATGAAGTACCTCACAAAAACACAATGATCCAACGTCGTCCGTACATAGCCATGCTCCCCCATAAATGATTCAAACTTCCTGTACCACCGCCTTGGAGACTATTTCAGGCCATACAAGCTCTTTCTTAATCGACAGACCAAATGTGACTTGCCCTTCTCACAGAATCCCTCTGGCTGCTCCATGTACAACTCCTCCTCAAGATCACCATGGAGGAATACCGTCTTCATGTCCATTTGCTCGACCTCCAATTCAAAACTGGCTGCCAATGCTAGCACTACCCGTATAGACGACTGCTTAACGATTAGCAAAGAGATCTCATCATAATCTAAGTCTTTTCGCTAATCATAGCCTTTAACTATCAGCATCGCTTTGTATCGAGAGCGAGTAGCATCACCTGTCTGCTTTATTCTGAACACCTTTCGATTCTTCAAAGCCTTCTTGCCCTTTGGCAACAATACCATATCATAAGTAGAGTTTGCCTCCAAGAAACTCATCTTCTCCTGCATGGCCTCCAACCACTCCTGCCAGTGTTCATTTTTTATAGTCTCTGAGAAACTTTCGGGTTCTTCCCCGTTAGTCAGTAGGACAGACTCACCCGGTGAGTATCTCGTATTTGATCGACACTCTCTATCGCTCCTCCTCAATGGAACTACTGGTGCTGGCTGTATATCTACAGCCTTCTCCCCTCCAGGATCTGCCTCCTCGGCATGCTCATCCTCCTGAGGGTCACCCTGACCACCATCAGCAGGCCGATGATCAAGGTTGGGAGCAACTCCATGTACTGGCTCCCCCATAATTGGATCCTCTGTGATGTCCTCTGGAAACTGCTGGAAGCAAAATGACTCCAACTCAGGCAATTTTATAGCCTCAGAAGGCATCTCAAAATCCTGAGTGTTGGTCATGGTTTGATCCTCGATGAATATCATATCCCTGCTTCTGTAGAGATTTATTTCCACTGGATCGCACAGTCTATAGCCAAACTCATCCCGACCGTAGACGACAAAGACCCACCTCCTCGCCTCTGGCTCTAGTTTGGATATCTTGTCCTTCGGTACATGCACGAAGGCCTTACAACTAAACACTCGCAGGTGATTGTATGACGGCTCTTTGTCATACCATACTTTGTCAGGCACATCACCCTGCAAAGAAGCACTAGGAGATAAATTAATAACATAAGCAGCTGTATAAAGTGCCTCACCCCAATAGCTGCCTGGCAAGTTTGCTTCTGACAGCAAATAATGCACCCTCTCCATTAGCGTCATGTTCATCCGCTCCGCTACACCATTGATCTGCGGTATCTTTGGTGGAGGCTTCTGGTATCGTATCCCATGCTCTCTGCAATAACCCTCAAAGGGACCGATATACTCGCCGTCATTATTCGATCAAACACAAAGCAGCTTCTTACCCATCTCTCTTTCAACAGAGGCATAAAACTCCTTGAAAGTGGGCAGCATCTGATCCTTGGTCTTTAAGGTATAGACCCAAACCCTCATGGAACAGTCATCAATAAATGTTACAAAATAAGAAGTACCACCAATGGATTTTACCTTCATAGGACCACAGACATTCGAGTTAATCAACTCGAGTAACGTCGATTTCCTTGAACTTGGGTGACTTTGAAAAGATACCCTATTTTGCTTCCCCGCCAAATAGTGCATGCACTTCTCCAACTTTGTTCACCAAGTAGCTCATCCCCTTCTCGCGGATATGGCTGATCCACCTGTGCCACAACTCAGAAGATGCATCAGTAGCTGTGTTGACCTTCTGTGCTCGCTGTGTGCTCCCTACCATATAGTAGAGTCCGGATCTCTTGCTTCCTCTGGCAATCACCATCAAACCTCTGGAAAGCTTCTACTAATTATTCCCGAAGAGACTGAAGAAACCCTTATCATGCAACCTTCCAACAGACACCAGGTTGAAACGGATATCAGGGACATGACGGATATCTTTAAGAACAAGAACTGCACTTGTCTTTGTCCTCAAAGGGACATCACCAATGGCAACAACCTTCGACACATCTCCATTACCTATCTTTAATACTTCATAGTCGTCTGTTATGCATGTAGCAAATAGTGCCCTGTTATGAGATATGTGCGCTAAAACACCTGAGTCGACTAGCCAAGAGTTGTCATCACAGGCAAGGTTCATAACTACCTCATCACCTACAATAATCACGTTGCCTCCATGTGTCGAGGCCATCGTTGTAGTATTCTCACTTTGCTTTTCCTTGTCGCCCTTCTTCTCTCTCTTCCAAGAAAAATAGTTTCGCTTGATGTGGCCCTTCTTGCCACAATGGTAACACTCCGAGTCCTCGTACAAACCCTTGGATCTTCTCCTGCTTTTGTCTCTGCCACCGCCTAGACCCCTACTTTTACCCCTTTCGTGGCTCTTTGAAATAAGCACTTCTTAGTGGGATGTGGATAAAGCGTAGTGAGAATGTCTCTAAATCTCTTCATTCAGTACTCCGCTCTTGGCAAACTTCAGACTAACTATGTCTTCCAGAACAGAAGCGATCATAGACACTCCTACGGTCTCCCACGAGTCTGGTAATGTACACAACAGTCATAGTCCCTGAACCTCATCATCGAACTTGACTCCCATCGAGGATAACTGGTCAACCACGCCCTGGAACTCACTCAAGTGATCCGTAATAGATGTCCCATCTTTGTATCGCAGACCCATCATCATCCGGATCAGGAATAATTTATTTACTCCAGTCTTCTTCGTATACAAATATTTTAGCTTATCCCACAGTGTCCTTGCATGCTCAATACTGGCAACGTGGTTATACACATTCTCGTCAAAGAACTGTCTAATGTACCCACACACCTGTATATGCTCAAAATTCTAGTCATCTTCGAATTTGTCACTGGGCCTCTCGGAAGCAAATACCGGCAGATGCAGCTTCTTGACAAATAGTAGATCCTTCATCTTGCTCATCCAGTAATAATAGTTGGTACTATTTAGGTTTACCATGCGCACCGACTTCGCGTCCATCTCTCCTCCCTGGTTTGCATGTCAACTCCTGACACCCTTTTAAAATTCCAGAACCTGGCTCTGATACCAGTTTGTTGGGAACGAAAGTACGAAAATCGTTATACAAACCAGAGAGTACCTGCGAGATAATCGAACAAAACGTACAAACAAAAAATGTCAAACACAAATTGCAGACACAAAAAATTTTGACGTGGAAAATTCTTGCGGAAAAAATCACGGGACGATCGGAGTCCAACCCTAAAAAATCTCCACTAATGGAATAAGAAATACACTGACTCCTTACAAACTTTTTACCGATCCAAATGGATCACCAAACCCTTTTGGAACAGAAAATAGATTATAACCACAAAGAAGAAAGACAACGAGAAATACCCGAAACTAATCTTCTTTTTCAAAACGACCTCCAATCCTTCTTTCTCCTCTCCAATGTTGTAATGGGACTCTTGCCAGGAGACACCTATATATAGCCTCAAACCCACAACTAGCATTCCTATTATAGATAGGAATATCCAATCCAAATACAAATCCATTTATATATTCCTATTATATGTAGAAATATCCAATCCAAATCTATTGAGATAGTCATATTATATTTAGGAATATCCAATCCAAATAAATTAAGGTATTCCTATTATATGTAGAAATACTCAATCCTACTCCGGAATATTTTTCAGATAGGTTGGGAACCCCACCCACTCCAACAGTGAGAGGCAATATAAAGGAAAAAGGCAACATAAAGGGAAAGGAAGGGAAGCGAAGAATAGAATAATCTAGTTTTTTTGGTTTAAGCTAACAAGACAACTCTTAAGCAAGGTAATCGATTTGGACATTCTTATAAGTATCAATATTTACATTTTCAGTAGTTTCCGATAGTTTCAGGTTCAGAGTTTCATTGTTCTTTAGTTTCAGAAGCCAAAAGATAATATGAAAATATTGTTTAAAACTTGAACATAATATTTTATACATTTAGGTATGATCTTTATGTATTATTTGTTGTTTTTTAATTTCAAATTAAATAACATATAACATTGTTGAAATTTAATTTACTAGATATTTTATGAATGTTGTGCAGTGAACTTATAGTATAAAATTTTGACAAATAATAATAATAAAAATAAAAATTATGGGAATACTCTAGCATGTTGATCATTATTTTTAGTTTTTCTTTGTTTACTTTTAAATACTCCTCTTTAATAAATTAATTGTAAAAGAGAACCAGAACATTGATATTGGTCAGTACCAATATCGACGAATATCAAGTCAAAAATTCCAAATTTGATACGATATGGCTAAAATTTATCAATATTGATACCGCCAAAGGTAGTTAACTAGAGGACTTGTGAGACTCGTCTCATTGTATCTGTATTGGTATATGGATACCTATTTTATACTGTATTATGTCGTGTTTTAGTTGGATCTCGTAGAATCTCAAAAAAATTCACTATCTGACCGGCATACTGGCGATATGTTGTTTGGCAGATATTTATTTTTCTTTTGAGATATTTTTGCGAATAGTATTCGATACTTTCTATTATCCATTGGTTTCTTGGTTTTATTTTTATTGGACGGGATTGATTTAATCTCGTGACTTGGATCGCTGACGAGACAGATAGGACGGTCACGATTAAATCACCTTATATATATATATATATATATATATATATATATATATATATATATATATATATATATATATATAAATTAATTTTCTCTCTCCTCTCTCTTTTCTTTCTTTCTTCACTTCTTCATTTCCACTCCATTTCTTGCGGGACCTAGGATCTTGGTCTTGAGGTCTAAGAGTGTGGTTTCTGAACCCCTATTGGTGGTGGAGTTGAAGGTTTAGGCTGGGAGCTTGATTTGAGGCAAGTACATCTTGCCAAATTTTTTAACAAAGTGCTTTAATTCCATATTTATTTTTTCTTGATATTTTGTGCTTAGAATTTAACGGAACTTGCTTTATTAAATATGTTTCTCTAGTGATTTTCTGCTATGGGCTAGTTTTAAAAATTGTTTGGACTTGGTTTTGAATTTTCTGTAGAAATCCTGATATTTACTGGTTAGGAAACTTGGTGTCAGAAACGATAACTAGAGTATTTGTTATCCGACTTAGTATATATGCTATATGAGACTTGCCATTAGACTTGACATCTCACTAGACCAGTTTTTGTTAAGTTTCAAAACGTGATTTCGGTTCTGAAATACTCATCATGATTTGACTTCCCTAGAATTACCTATGGAAACCTACGTACCATCAGTACACTGGTGTATATCGATAGTATACTGATTTGGTCCGACTTGGAATCCTAGAACCTGCTGTGACTTGGACCGGCATACCGACGGTATACTGTAGTATATCGACAATATACCGATTTGTTGGAATCCAAAACTTGTTGTATTTTTGTTATCTCTTGTTCAGCATACCGACGGTATACTGGATTATACCGACGCCATATCGATTCCCCTGACTCATTTTTTTGTCTTCCTAGATTTGCCTTGGACGGCATACCTATTCTATACCAGTCATGTACTCTTTTGCATGCCTTTTATTTTTTATTGTACTTTCTTGGCTTTTCTTGATTGGCGCTTGCACACATATTGCATGTATATGTTTTCTTATTTTCTTGGCTCCACTTGTCTATTATATTTAGATGACCCAGTCCCGGATTCATGTTTTGGAGGCCTACCCATTATACCATGTCATGTACATTCCTGATAGTGACCCTCGTGGTGCACTCCTGATACTTGACTTGACATATGTATAGTTTTGGGGCCACATACAGATTATACAATTGTCGTGTATAGCTTTGGGGACACATACCCATTATACATCTGTCTAGACCTGTCCATTCCTGATAGTGACCCATAATGGTGCACTCCTGATTCTTGACTTGTATATTACTTGTTGTGACTTGTTATAGTACACACTCATCATGACTATAATCGTTTGGTTGTATACTCGTATAGTCTTGTGCGTGTGCTTGTTAAAATATTGTCTTGTCTAGTCATCCCTGCGGGCAGCATCAAGTCTAGGATGGATTCTGCGGAATGCCACACCCAGGATCTTGAAACAAACTACTAAAGATTAATGACTAGTTTTGAATGATTAGAGCATCGGGAGGAGAGAATCTCTAGGTTGCATGCACTCATGTTATCTTGCCGCCAGCCAAAATAGAATTGTAGCCTACCGTCGAGTAGGGCACACTTCTAGCACACCGTTGAGTGGGGCACCAGTGCAGCTTTGTTTCGTTTGGATAACTTAGACAGACTGTAAGGCATGCAACCATAAAAATTCTCGATTATTGTATCTTGTTAGTAATTAGGATTTGTGATAACCTAAGTTAGCTAACGTAGCAAGCCGTACTTCTTGCTTGGCCGTGATTAATGGATGGAGTCCTGGTATTGTCTTGTCTTATATTATCTTGCATGCCTGATGGAGACCCATCGCGGTGCACTCCAGTCTATTGTCTTGTATGCCCTTTTACTTTATATCTGCAATGTTCCTTACATGTTTTCCTTGCCATGATCCTGACATTATACTAACTATGTTCTCGTTTACTTTTCTTGCTTAGTTCACTATATATGCTGCATGTGCCCAGTTTACTTATATACCTATGTTCACCTTCCATGATCCCATATATATTAACCTTGTATGATCCCGTACATATCCTCGTCCAGTTTTATTTACATATTTTCTGTTTTATTTTCTTGTTTCCCGGGGCACTTTACATTATTACCTGGAAGTTACATGTTGCTTAGGATATTGTAGCTCTTTGTTGTATTGTTGGTTTTAGTTCATAGTTTGGCGTTCTTTATGGTACTTGCTATTTGAGGTCTGACCCATTGGTTTTTTTTTGCCAGATCCGGTAGCAGAGCCAGAGGATCTTTTGTACATTTCCGAGGATGGTGACCATGTGGAGCACCAGACCGATTGAGTGGGTTCCTATCTTCTTCTCTCACTTACTGTACATATTCTTTTATGGCGTTTAGCCCCACGCACCTGTTAGCTCATATTTTAGACTTACTATATCGCCTACTAGGCATGACATGATTAGAATATTCTAGACTATATCTAGAGTTGATCATGTATGACATACAATCTTTCTAGTTTTTTATTTTGTATTACTTGCTTCATGATCAGCTATGCATATATGGCTTGGGACGCTTTAATATTTTGCTTCTGATAATCATATTTCTTGTATATTGTGATTATCCTACTTGTGATTAAGATACTAGGATTACTTTGACCTAGGTTGACTGATGGTTTGTAGTATTAACCCCTAATGTCTTTTCACAGTCGTGACCGTATCTCGGTGTACTGGAGTACTCTGGTATACGTAGATGGCTTTGTCATCTCCCGCTCTCTAGTATTCTGGTTCTAGGACGTGACAGAACTCTTGAGTAAATTATATATATATATATATATATATATATATATATATATATATATATATATATATATATATATATATATATATATATATATATATATATATATATATATAAGAGGAAGATTTAAAGGAGTTCCATACAATAACAGATTTATAATGACAAATAAAAAATTATTATTTTAGAAGAAACTATAATAAATTGGTGTGGCATGAATTTTTGTGTGTTACTTGTCATGATTCGCTTCCACTTTTCGGAATACGAGTATGGGACCAAGTTCAGCCTACGTTACAACATCGGCGGTAGTACATTGTCTATGCCTTAATTTCAATTCTCATCTAAATGCTAAATATATGATCATAAACACTATCATTTTCCCATTCACATTAATACCAACTTACAAATCCAATATTATTTTTAAATATCAATAATTGTCGATGAAAAAAATTATATAAATATTAAGTTTTGAGGACACAATTTTAAAATTCATCTCAGATCTCAAAATCTAAAATTTGACACTAGTAGAAGTGATTTAGGCTTCTAGTGTATCGTTTCATATATGGTCTGAGGATAATACTGATATGTTTATGTTAAAATTGGCCTATTTTGTGAGAATTAGCCTATTTTGTAAGAATAAGGTTTTATTAAATAATTAAGCAAAAAGATCCCAATTGCAAAATATTATATTTTCGAGTTTGGTCAATTATTTACTTTATTATATTTTATAGTTATTTGTATTTATCCCCTAATTGATAATGTTATTTATGTAATGCCCTGCACTTGTTCGGTGCATTACGCTGAGATTTGGAATAGAAGAAGTATTTATTCAAGTTGGTTTCCTTGTCATGAGTTGAATGATTGCATGCATAAACTAATTTACTACTTTTGTTAACATGTTATGCTACTGCCATGAAATAAAACTAGGTTCAAGTATAAATATCACCATATAACTATTTGCATTCACTATCTACGTAGTGTCGTTGTAGACGAGTGGGGTTATCTCGATCACCAGTACAACTGTGTATTGACCCACGTTTGTGAGCAAATTTTTTAGGATGCAGGTGTAATGGCTTAGCTTCGATATAAGGGACATGATGTATGGAATAAGTACCTTCGTGGGTAAGAGATAGAGCAAGAGTATTGCATCACTTTTACGGCATTCTCCATTGTGGCATCTTTAATTGGACCCTTCTAGAGCTTCACTGCGTATACTCTGATGTGTGCTTGGTACATTATACTTGACTTTTACTGCAACTTGGTCGTTTAGATGATAACCATGACGTTTGACGTCATCGTCTTGTGCGAGCGCAACTTCAGGCTCGCACGGCATCATGTCTCGATGAGAACGATGGTCCTACGGGAGCGCTGCAACGTGGTGATTCACGTTCAGTGGGGACAATCGAACTTGCGGTAGATTGGGGCATAACAATTTGGTATCAGAGCACCGGTCATTTCCTCGGGGTTTTCCTTTGCTTCATCACAAACTCTAAATATATTCCGCGTGTCGAATGGCTCTTGGCTCCACTCGGTGCCGCATTGGATGTTTCATGCAATAAGTCTATATATATTGTTGGTTGTGTGTGCATGTTCTTCATTGTGTTAGTTTTTGTTTGTTTTTATTGGTTTTTGATATAATCATCTTTTGGCGTTGTTGCATCTATGCAACAAGTTAAGAGGTATCATTGCGCTGATTTGGCTTATCATTCTGGAAGGATTTAGTTGCATCAGTGGAACAGTTGGTTTGTTAAATGAGATTAAGTATGTTGCCATATTGTGAGTAGAAACATCAGATGAGAATAAAATATTGCACGAGTTGCTCGTACGACGCATGAGTTGAGCATATTTGAGCAGTGGCTTGGAATATCAGGGAGAGTGTTGCACGAGTTTCTCGTACGGTGAACGTTTTGAACAGTTGAGTATTTTCTTGGATTATTTGGAGGGGAACGTTACACGAGTTGCTCGGGCAGCAAAAGTGTCGAACAGTTTGAGAGATAGTTGGGTGTATCGAGAATGGAACGTTGCAATGAGTTTTAATTATCAAGATAAATAGTAGAGTTGGATGGTTCATGCGTTGACTAAGTTTTGTGTCAGACTTTGAGCATCAATTGAGTTATGGTCGGAAGTGTCACGTCAGAATATATATCTCGAATGGATGTTGGATTTGTGCAGAGAAATATAATGTGATAAGTGGTTTGATTCTAAGTGGTATATGGTATACCATGTAGTGATCGCGATATAAAATTTTTGGATGGGCAGCAATGGAATTACCGCAACGGATGCAGATAGCGGTGATGGAAGTTGGTTTGTGCGAATAGGCTGAGTTATATTTTAGAAACTTGGGGCAAACTAGTGTTGAGTTGTGATCAACGGGATCGCCACAGAATTTTTGGTTCGTAATAGAAGTTCATCGAACTAGAGTAAATATGGCAAGAGAGCGACTCAATTTTCATGTGGTATATGTCGTTCTACGAAGTGGGACGCGTGTTAGAAATATTTGGAACAAGATAAGTGATAGGTTTGGTCGCAACGGATGAGGTAGCACAAGATTGTGTCAGAAATTGGTGCAACACAGTTTAACTTAGGTATTCTTCGATACGTTGAATTTGGGCGATCAGGAACATACTCGTGTAAATAAAAGTTTTGTTGGATGATAACAGAACAAGCAATGGGACGAGTGCTTGGAATTCGAATGAGTGATGTGGACCAAGTATTGGAAATAAGATGAGTTCGATCAGACAGAAAGTTGAACATCAAAATTTTTCTTGCGCGAATTAAAAGTTTGATGATGCATTCGTTGATGCAGAGAGTTGAGTACAATAAAAAAACAAGTGGTGCACCGGTGCACGAGCGATGGATGTATTGAAGAGTAACGAGCACGGACTACGAATTTTGGCAATGCAAAAGAAAAAGTTGGTCGAGCAGATGGTGCGAGACCCGTCTCATAGTATCTATATTGGTAGTTGGATAAATTTTTTATATTGTATTTATACTGTGCTTTATTGGGTCTCGTGGAATCTCAAATTTCTCTCAAAATTGAAACTTTTCTCCCTAACCGGATTACCGCCGGCATACCGTGGCATACCGATGGAAATTTCGTCTGGCGAATATTCTTTTCACTTATGAGATATTTTCTTTTAGATATTTTCGTGAATAGTATTCTATACTTTCTATTATCCATTGGTTTCTTGGTTTTTTTATTGTACGGTCGAGATTGATTTAATCTCGTGACTTGGATCGCCGACGGTCATAATTAAATCATCTCTTCTATATATCTGAAATTATTTTCTCTATCCTCTCTCTTTTCTTTCTTTCTTCACTTCTTTATTTTCTCTCCATTTTCTGCGGGAGCAAGGAGCTTGGTCTTGAGGCTTAAGTGTGTGGTTTCTGAACTCCTCTTGGTGGTGGAGTCGAAGGTTTAGACTGGGAGCTTGACTTTAGGCAAGTAGATCTTGCCAAAATACTGAACGACCTTATTTTATTATAGTTTTTGTTTTTCTTGAGATTTTGTTCTTAGAATTTTATGAAACTTGTTTTGTTATTAATATTTCTCTAGTGATTTTCAACCTTGTGCATATTTCAGAAAATGGTTTAGACTTTGTTTTGACTTTTTCTGTATAAACCCTGGTATTTACCCGTTAGAATACTCGGAATCAGAAATGATAACCAGAGTGATACATATTTATATGCTACTTGAGACTCGTACCTAGTTTCTACTCTGCCAGTTTTGAGTTTTGTGGATCCGGACAAGTTTTAGTTTTACCCGTAAATTACATGTATGGTATTTCTCTAAATTGATCTATTAAATCTCAAAGTTGGTGAAATTGAATGTCCCCATATTGTTAGGAATTTGATCATATACAATTTTGACCTTTGAAAATATAAATTTCGAGTTAGAAGAGAGTTTTTACGGCCCGAACAAGTCACAAAAATATTCCAAGTCTGGGTTATTATGATCAATCGGATGATCCGACGGTAATTCACAACTGTCTGATGGATGATCAATTTTATGGCCCATTTTCTTACTGTGACAGATGGGATGATCCGACGGTGATCCAAGGAGATCCGACGGATAATCCGAATGACCCTGATTTTGCCTATCTTGTCTTTTTCTGATATTTCATTTGACTCTGATACTTTCTTAGCTCGGCTTTGACTTGTACATTCTTGATAGTAACCCGTCATGGTGCACTCTTGTTAATTGCCTTGTACCAGTCTCGTCTGACATCTTGTATAGCTTTGGGGCCACTTACCCATTATACGCCTATCGCGTATACTTTTGGGGACACATATACATTATACATCTATCTTGACCAATCCCGGTATAGTTTGGGCCTTCTACCCATTATACATATGTCTTGTATATTACTTGTTGTGGCTTGTTATAGCACATGCTCATCATGCCTGTAACTCTAAGTAAAGTCTTGTGCTTGTGCTTTCCTGGAATAAGTTTGCTTGTATTCCCGTATAGTCTTGTGCTTGTACTTGCCAAAAATATTATCTTGTCTAGTTCATCCCTGCGGAGAGTGTTCGCCATCCCAAGTTTTGGATGTTGAAATAACAAACAAAAGATGTATAGAGAGATCCTAGACAGAAACTCTAAGTACAATATTTTGATATGGGTGGTGACGATAGAGAAAGAGCGCTATGGCGGCTCATTTACTCCGTTGACGGTCCGATGAGAAAATGAGGATGCTCTCCTTCATTCTCTCTCATGAGCTTGTGTGCACGTATGTAGTTGGCCGGGGGGTTGTGGGGTATGCTACCCTTACGATTTATAGTCGTCGTATTGACGGACTAATGATGTCGTATATGGCTCTGTTTGGTGGCCGCATAGGACTCCTTCAACAGAATACGGTTGTAACTGCAGTCTTATGCTGCGGACAGGCTGTCATGTGGTCTCGATTAGGATATTTTTTGCAGAGATCTCAGGGCTGTTGTGTGCATGACTCGGTCAACTGGACACTTAGTCAATACTGACTGTGCGAGAAATTTTCTTCGGTTGTAACAGAAAATAATGTTAGTCGAGAGCCGCATAACATCTTAGCTATATATTATTGCGGTCGTATATGAGCTCTTATTTGGCCTTTGGTCGTATGGATGCTCTTGCCGTATGTTAGCGAGGCCGCATGCAAACTCTCGTCTAGTCTTAATCGATGGACACTTTGGCCGCATGGCATTGTGGCCATATGCAAGCTCTCGTCGGACTTTGGTCGAGTGGACACTTAAGCCGCATGATGATGAGGCTGCATGGGTATTGTAGCCCCATACGTGCTCTCATTTGGCCTTGGTTGGATGGACAATTTGGTCGCATGATGGAGTGGCCAAATGGGTCTTGTAACCGTATGCGGTCTCTAATTCGGCCTTGGTCGGATGGACACTCTGGCGGCATGTTGACGAGGTTGCATGGGTGAGGATACTTGTTCTTGCGCTTCGGTCGAGGCTATTAATGGATGATGTGACTTTCTGCCTGTATTTTCTTGAGTTGGCATCTTTCACGAATCTCGAAGCGTCGACGTCATCAGTGATGTGTTAGAGTCTTACAGTCATCAAATGTTGTTTCAGGGGGTTTTATAGAGTCTCCCTGCTCTGTGGTCGTTCAGGCCGCATAGAGTATATTATGTGACTCATTGATCTTCGGTTTGACCAGGGCGAGTGTAGCTTCTCTGTGGCTTGTTTGTTCAGGCCACATGTGGCATCTCTGAGGCTAGGTTATTTCTTTTGGGGGAGGGCATGACCTTTTTGCGGCCTGCATAATTTTTTCATGATTCTACATGACCCCATTCAAAGTTTCCAAAATAAGAAGTTTGGAATACTTTGAAAGAAGCATGATTGCCCGTATATACAAGCATGCCGCATATTCTCAAGGCCGCATCATTATTTCTGAAATTCCGTCTGCTCATTAAAATGAGAATATTTTCTTCGATTCTCGTGCGGATCTCTTCGGATTATGTGCCTTCTCCTGATACATGGCTCGAGACATCAGTTTCTGAGAAGATTAAAGAGGATCACGCAGATCGAGCATCAAGTTTGTCCCATTAAATGCTAGGTTCGTTGCCTCAACCCTTTTACGCATTTTTGGGGCCTATAAATCGACAGTCAGGAGAGAGAAAATTGCTTTCTTCCTCATTTTCCAGCAAAGGAAGTCGTATGCTGTCTTCCTTTTCGCCGATAAGTATGTTAGGCGTGGCCTTGACCCGTGGCCCCCTGAATTTACTGTTTTGCCTGGACGTAGGGGAGCAAACTGCTTTTCTTGTTGGGCTACCAAGGACACAGAGACACTAGTACATAGTCTTACTGCATGGATGAGAAATCATCTATAACACGTGCAAACTCTTTATACAGCCTTGTCGTATAGATGAGAGATCATCACGAACATGCGCGGGCTTCGCCTATGAATCAATCGCATAGAAGGGTGACCATTTTGCACCAGTTAAGGCTGCCGCATGGATGAGGCTTGTCTTGGACATGCGACGGCTATGACTCGGATATGAGGCCACCAGGGCTCTGCCGGATGGATGGAGGCTCGATTCGACTTGCTGCCACCATGGCAGGCACCTCATGCGTCGGCTAGGCTCTGCCGCATAGACTTCAGATTATCTTTATTTACTAATGCCTTATGTTCTCCTTGTGCATACTTTGTTCTCCCTTGTGTGGCTCATGCTGGAGCAAGAAAGGATATCATAACACCCGTTTTTCGGGGTAAAGAACCAATCCAGGAGATGAGGACAGTTTAGCAAAAACTAATCCAGGAGACAAGTATGAACATCCTGTGTTCTGTGCTGAGCTGCCCTTATTCATGCATCATGCCAGCTGTGTTTCTCCCCTTTATGCGGTTTGCTACCGACCGAGAGACTGCAGGGTCGATGACAGAATTTGGATTAATTTACTTTCCTATCGTTAGTCTTCCCGTATGTTTATAGAGCGCCTACTCCTGCTCCTCCCATATTATCCATCGGTATAGATTTTTTTTCATATACTGAGGCTTGCACTGTGGAGGGATGACCCAGAAAGCATTGAGTTCTGATGCGGGCTTGACTTGTGTCACTAGCAACGACAGCACAGAGGGGTGCTTCTAATGAAAAAGGTTCGTGTCAACAAGACTTCATCGAAACCCTTAAGATAGTTTTTTATCATATGTACTCGTGACCTTGAATACTAAAGAAAAACCCTAGAATATAATAGATTTATATCATATGTACTCATGATCTTGAATATTAAACAAAGTCTCTTCTTTTTCAAAATTTATGTGTTTGTGGACTTTGGGTATTGTACTAGAGGTAATATAGACCTAGTACAATACCGTAGCTTTTTAAGGACATCCTCCTTGGGAGGGCTTTGGTGGACCTATTACTTATTATGCACTGGAATACAAGTAATAAGCTCAAAACAAAAATCCTATCAGAGGTAAAATAAACGTGATAGGTTTTGTAGACCTATTACTTTTTGCGCACCTAAGTGCAAGTAATAGGTTTGAGATAAGTCATGCCGAAGGTAATATGGGCGTAGCAGATTTTCTGGGCTTAACACCGTTGGCGTACTTAGATTTAAGTACGGGTGCTAAGTTGAGATAACAACAGATATCAGAGTTAATATGGACGTGATGATCGTTAGCCAAACCCGGAAGGTATGCTCAAAGGTAATATGGACATCGAAAACTCGACCAGGGAGAAATGTTAGGACGGTAGTTCAGAGGTGATATGGACGTGAACCAATATCCGTGAAACTCACTAAGGAGTGATTTGCTGAATGTGGTCTATCCAAGAATATAGATAGACTTGAGGGTTGCTTCGCTGGGAAGATCGTCAAGACGATAGCTCAGAGGTAATGTGAACATGGCTAGCATCTAACAAGATTAGTTTGAGTGGTCACTGTTAGACTGTGCAAGTTGACCGGAGGACTGCTCCGCTTGGGAGCTTTTAAGGATCAATTATCCGTTGTATATCCAGAATTCTTGAACATAGATAATGGCTTTTGCAATAATTTGTATAGAAAAGGGCAGTGTCGTAAAAAGGCACTCGCTGGGGATAAAGCACCATGAGTGTAAACAGTGTACGTCTTGGCCGTCTTTATGTGGATAGGGAATTATCGGCCAAGCCATAGATGTAGTACTTTTTCAGGAACTTGTCATTGATGGACATCATTAGCAAGTCGCCATTGGTTTCGCCAGTCGGTAGGCACCGTTGGAGAATACCGATTCTACGACGAACGGGCCTTCCCATTTGGGTTAGAACTTGTCGGTCTTTTTCTGGGTCATAACCATCGACCTCCTTACTATCAGGACGAGATCAGCCACTTGGTAATTCCTCTTCTTCACCTATTTGTTGAAGGCTCCCGAGAGATGCGCTTGATATATCTCAATGCGATGTTGAGCTAAGAGACGTTTCTCGTCGAGTTCTCTAACTCTTGTAGCCGTCAACGGTGATTTTCATTGACGGTTAATTGGTTGGAGAGGGCCACTCAGAGTGAGAGAATTTGGACCTCGAGTGGGAGGACTACTTCGCTCCCATAGACCAAAAAGAATTGTGTGCTGCCAGTAGGTGTCTGTACCGTTGTGCGATAGGCCCAAAGACATTCACCCAATTTCTCTTTCCAATCGAGTTTGTTGGGTGACACAAACTTTTTCAGAAGCTTTATGATGGTCTTATTGAAGGCTTCTTCCAGACCATTTGCAGCTGGGTTGTAGGCAGTCGACGCTATATTTTGAATCCATTTTTATCTCAAAATCGATAAAATGCATGGCTTATAACTGTGGAACGTTGTAATGGATGATCCTTTATGGCAAGCCAAAGCGCTATATGACATGATGCTTAACGAATCTGATCACGTTGAATGTCATGACTTCGGTGGGTAGTACGTCTTCCGCCCACTTGGAGAAGTAGTCGGTAATGGCGAGGATAAACCAATGACCCTTAGACGAAGGTGGACTAATCGACCCTATGATATCCATGCCCCAGGCTTCGAACAACCAGGATGCAGCAGTCAGATGTAGGAACTCCGAAGGTTGGTAGATGAAGTCTGTGTGAATTTGGAACACTTAGCACTTTCTTGCGTAGTCAACGGCGTCTGCTACCATCGTCGTCCAATAGTAACCAATTCTCCGAAGATGGAAATGTAGCTTGGGTCCTGGCTGATGGGCACCGCAAACCCCGTCATGAGCTTCGCGGGGATCCTGCTTCGCTTCTGCACTCGATAGACATCTTCTGATGGTAGCCGTATAGTAATAGAACCAGAGGAAACATCTTCTGATGGAAGTGACTTCCTTTGGATTCTCGGAGAGAATTACATAGACTGTGTAGTCGATGAATGGAAGTCTCCAGTCTTGCGAGTCGGTGCTTGTCTCCACTGAGTAGCTTAGGCACAAACATAGGTTGTTCTTCGGGCAAACCAGCTCCTGACTGATCACAGTGATCAGTTCATGAGTAATAATCATAACATCTAGAGAGGCTGCGAGGCCGACCAGGACGTCATCCTTAATATTTTACAGCCTAGGGACGTGCTCTATGAAGAACCCCTCGAAGGTGGAGATTATTCCAAGCACGGCTTGGTGGTAGGGGAGTAGGTCTCTATTCTAGACTTCGTACTCACCTCAGACTTGATTGACGATCAGTTTGGAATCGTCGTAGGCTTCCAGGTAGTCAACTCTCACTTGTTTAGCAAGTTGGAAACCAATGACAAGAGTGTTATACTCTGCCACATTGTTGGAGAATGGCTCAGAAAGGGAGTAGGCGCGATTAATAACCAGATCATGTGGGGAGATCACTACTATCCCGACGCCCGCGATAATATCGCCTTTGGACCCTGTTCTTGAAGCACCGTTGAAGAATATTCGCCAAACGGCTTTTGCGCTTGTGGTCAGGTTTGAGTCTGCGAACTCATCTGGGATCTTCTCGTAGAGCTTCGAGATTTCTGGTACCGAGTGGGCTGCAAAAAAATCTGCCAATGCTTGGCCTTTGACAGCTGTATTTCCCATGTGGCTAGGCGAGAGTTGAGCACTCCAGGTTCGTCATAAGGACCCTGAGAGGATTAACTCGCGGGATTACATGGATGGTTTGTCCTGCCACGTAATGTCATGTCTTCTGGATGGCGAAGACTAGAGAAAGGCACTCCTTCTCGATGGGTTTGTAGATGTGCTCTACGTCGGCCATCATCCTACTAAGATAGTAGATAGCCTGCTCGTGACCTACGTCGCTTGTTTGGGCTAGAAGAGCGTCGAAGAAGTGATCTATTGCCCGCATATAGAGCAGAAAGGGTTTTTCCATAAATGGGATACCAATACTAGAGGGCTCATGAGGTATTCCCTGATGTCGTCGAAGGCGCACTGGCATTCTTCATTCCAGACAAAGGATACTTCTTTCTTCATGAGCTGAGTGAAAGGATGGCAACGTCCAGAGAGGTTGGATATGAACCTCCTGATGTAAGCCAGTCTTCCTTGAAGGTCATAAAGTTCTCTGAGGTTCTTTGGTGGGCGCATTTCAAGGATTACTTTGGTCTTGTCAGGGTCTACGTGGATACCCTTTAAAGTTAGGACGAAACCCAGGAATTTGCCGCTGAAGACTCCTAGGAAAGATTTGTTGGGGTTCATCTTGAGCTATTGCGTACCCATAAGGTCGAACACAATCTTCAAATCTCGGAGATGATCATCTTTGGAGCGACTCTTGACGGCAATGTCATCAATATAACACTCGACCGTCTGGCATAGATGTCCACAGAAGATGGTGCTTATTTCTCGTTGGTATGTAGCACCGACATTCTTCAGACCAAAGGACATGACTGTATAGCAGTACACTCCTATTAGTGTTCAGAAGGATATGTGCTTCTTGTCATTAGGAGATATCTTGATTTGATTGTAGCCTGAGAATCTATCCATAAAGGAAATACGCTCGAAGCTACAGGTATTATTGATCATTATGTATGTGATTTGAAGGGAGAACTCATCCTTAGGGAAGGCCGCATTCAGATCACGAAATTCAATGCAGATCTAGATTTTTCCATTCTTATTGACGACGGGCACGATGTTGGATACCCAATCTGGATGTTATTCTTCGTGGACGAAGCAACTAGTTATCCGTTTGTTGACTTCAGCTTCGATGGCGTTCATAATATCTGGACAGAACCGTTGTTGCTGCTACTTGATAAGCTTGGCGTTCGGCAAGATGTTGAGTTTGTGGACCACAAGTTAGGAGTCCAGTCCTGGCATGTCTTCGTAGCTCCAGGCAAAGACATCGATGTATTCCCTAACGAGCTGTATATGTCACGCCCCGGCCTCGAGGGCCGCCCGGACCACCGCTTCCCCTATAGGAAACGCAATCCCAGGCTCGCACGACATCACGTCCCGGTATCAAACGGGCCATATGGTACCCCGTCGGGAGGCGCTGAGGCGCGGTGATTTCGCGTCCGGTGCGCCGAGGTGCGGTGATTGGCGTCTGGTCTCGATAAATGAAGCGGTGGTCCGGGCGGCCCTCGGGGCCGGGGCATGACAGTATCAGGGATTCCTGGTCCTCATAAGTCAGACTCTTGCTGATGAAGATAGGTTTAGGAAAGGATTCATCACCCAGATTAACTTATATGACTTTTTCCTCAATAAGAGGTTCTCGTTATTCGAACTGTATCTTCCATTATGCGTCTAGGCATTGGGCCTACGGTTCTACTTCAAAAAGTTCTGGTGGATCATCGTCATCTTTCTCAGGGTCTGCTAAAACCATATTGGTAAACAATATTTGTTTGAGAATCTCCCCAATACTAATGTTGGAGTCCCAAGAGAAAGATTCTGAAGAGTGAGAGTGTAACTCATCTTCTTCATCCGAGCCTTCGGGGGTTGTAGGAGGCATGACGTACCCTAAGCCATGCTTAGTCTTATGGTAGTAATCCTCGGACTTGCCTGAAGAAGTCCGCATTCGTAGAGGCATTCATCGACCTTTGCCGTAATTCAGACCTCGGTTGCCTTTAAGATCATAACCCATGTTCTGAATGAGTTGTTTGGCCTGACTACTGAACTGGTAGAGTTATATTTTACCGATATCCTGTTCTGACTCTTGTTCCTCCTGGATGAAGGACCGGGGGCATTCAACCCTACCAAAGATGACAGATTTGTCTTTCCTCCTCCTTGCTGGAACCATGAAGTAGGAACCTTGGCTGTGGAGGATTTGGTTTACTGCATAGGTAGTAGTTACCTGTGTATGCAGTTGCAGACCTGTACCATGTTCTAGGGAGTACAATATGCTCAAGTGAGCGACATCGGAGTAGTTCAAAGATAACCCTTTATTCATAAAATAGGGAATCTTTTCTAGAAGAATTACATCATATAGGGATGGAGCGTTAGCATGATCCGTTATGTACTCTTCTAGTTCGTCTTCCTCAGTATTTGTCTCCAATGCGAGCGAGGGCTTTGGAGGCAACCTACGAAGCTTGAACACCAAGGTTTCGGAGGCAGGAGCCAGCACAGTGTCCTTCTTCCGACTTGGCAGTCGTACCGTCAGAGGTTATGGTGCCTTCCTCTGTAACTTCACAATAAGGGGAGGGGTTGTGTCCCGAACACGTCCTTTGAGGTGGACCATAAAGGGTTCACCTAATGGTATGTCGATTTCTGCTTTGTCGTCGGCATCATTCCTTCCTTTGTCCTGGCGGATTTGCTTGTACAGGAGTAAATCATAGTAGTAAGCCTCTACCCCTTTGAACGGATCCACATCGGCAAATTCAGTCTTGACAATACCGTGATCGTCCACGTACTTTAAGCACTGGTGCAAGATTGAAGTTACTATCATGTATTGATGTATCCATGGACGTTCCAGAAGAACGTTGTAGTATATGTCTATGTCTATAACATAGAAAGTGACCTATGTTTTTAAATCGTAAATTTGGTACTTCAAACGAATCTTTTCAGAGGGTAGCTTCTTCCTGCGTTAAAGCCACTGATGGCAGTGTTGGTCGCTTCCAGGCGATGCATCAAGATGACCAAGGTTTGAAGCAGACTCCGCCGGATGATGCTGATTGACGAACCAGGGTCGATGTGCATCTGGTCCACCTTAATGGCTCCAATATATTCGGTGTAGTACAGAGGACGATCGTGCCAATTGTTCTTCAGGAATATATCTTGTTGCGAGAACGTAATATTAGGTGTTGCCTCCATCACATTGTTGCAGTAGGGGCATGCGACAGGATCTTCAGTCGACGGCTTGACCTATATCAGGAAGGTACATCATTTTGCAATGACTCACTAAGAACAACCCGAGTGTCTTTGGAGAGTCAGAGAAGCTCGAATAGATACAACTTCACCGGAGTATTGGCGAGCTGGGATAAATTGTCAAAGTTTTAGGACTTTTTCAGCCCCTAGCTGTATCTTTGCACAATGGTTTATCAAAGTGAGTTTTTTTTTGCTTGGACTTGTTCGCTGCTAGAGGCTGGGAGGGACCCGGATCTGATGCTACGGGTGAGACTATTGGAAGTGCACCATCGTCAGAGATATCGTACTCTCGTTGGTATGCTAGGTCTGACCTTGTTCTTCCTGTTAAAGCTTCTTCGGACAGGATAGAAATCGTGTAGCAGGATTTGGACTTCTAGCTCCTAAACTTGGTGGTAGAGGGTGTTGTCTGCTGCGTCAATTCTGGAGCAAGGTCGGAATAAACCTACATGACCTCCCCAAGCGGCGTGGTGAGAGGTATCAGCCCGACTGTTAGGTCTCGAGCCGGCGAGAGATTGACGACCTTCGTTTTTGCCCAGAGGATCGGGATTACTCCATTTTGGACTTCTGTCGTCGAAAAATTATTGAACTGGTGTGACACCATGTTTGCGTCCACCGTCTTGTCGTCGAAATCCAAGGTAAGGGCCTTGTTATCGAGCAAACGCTGGACGAACCGCTTCAGCGTATAACAATCCCGTGTCGCATGGTGAACATAACGATGGTAGTGGCATTACTCTGGATTATTCATCTCGGTTGCCTCAATATGTCGCTTGCATCCGGGAGACGCATCTTGTTTCCATGTATCAATATGTCAAATATTGCCATGACGTCGTCAGCTTCTAAAGAGTAGGTCTCTTTTGGCTTTGGTGCCTCGGTGGGCTTCTGCTCGGGCTTTTTGGTCAAGTTAGCAACAAGGTCCTGCTTTTCCTTTTTATCCTGGGATTTATTTTCGTTGTTGTTATTGCCGTTGTGGGGACATTTTTCTCTATCATCAGCGACAGGGATCTGTATTCCCAATAGACGGGCATCTTTCACTTTCTTCTCATCGTTGATGGCATTTATGATGAACGTCGTCTAGTCTTTCAAGTAGGTGTCACCCATACAGAACCTGACTGCCGGAGGTAGGTTTTTTGGCACATGTCCATAAGTGTGGATTCAGGATTACCCGAGGGTAGCTTCAGTGCTGCTTGCCTGTAGCGTTCGATGTATTTTCGTACATGCTCATTTTCTTTTTACATGACGTCCAGCAAGGAGGATATCGTTATGTCACATTCTTCGTCATAGAATCAAGCGAGGAAAAGACTTTTAAGATAGTCAAATAATAATATACAGTTTTCTTGGTGTCTGCAGAAGTAATCGAATGCCAACCCCGATAATGCTTCTACAAAGAGCTTGGTCAGGAGAGCATCGCTGCGGGACAGATGCCCGGTTGCTGTCTCAAAGTAGCTCATGTACTGACGAGAAGATGTCTTTCCTTCAAATCGACTTAAGTTGAAGGGCTTATATTTAGGTGGATAGGGCACGTCTCTCCACCCAAAGGAATATGGTTGTTGAATCCCGAGCTCGCGTAGTAAGTCTCGGTTCCCCATTGAGTCCAAGCGGGCTCGCAGTTCTCGTACCTTCCGTATTGCTTCCCGAGCCTCATCTAATGTGGAAGGAGTAGGTGATCAGGGCCTAATGTGATTGTCATTGATGGACGGAATGATAGCGTTTGAGTCTCCATTTGCCCCAGGATCTAGGCTAGCTTGTCCCGAGGTTCTTGGTGGCTGTGGAGCCATATTTTTCTTGATCTCCAGCATCATTTGGGTCATGGCTTGCATCGACGCACTCATGGTGTGCATCATAGCCTCAAGGGTTTTGATGCCCGGTTGTTGTCTCAAAGTAGCTCATGTACTGACGAGAAGATGTCTTTCCTTCAAATCGACTTAAGTTGAAGGGCTTATATTTAGGTGGATAGGGCACGTCTGTCCACCCAAAGGAATATGGTTGTTGAATCCCGAGCTCGCATAGTAAGTCTCGGTTCCCCATTGAGTCCAAGCGGGCTCGCAGTTCTCGTACCTTCCGCATTGCTTCCCGAGCCTCATCTAATGTGGAAGGAGTAGGTGATCAGGGCCTAATGTGATTGTCATTGATGGACGGAACGATAGCGTTTGAGTCTCTATTTGCCCCAGGATCTAGGCTAGCTTGTCCCGAGGTTCTTGGTGGCTGTGGAGCCATATTTTTCTTGATCTCCAGCATCGTTTGGGTCATGGCTTGCATCGACGCACTCATGGTGTGCATCATAGCCTCAAGGGTTTTGAGGCACTGTCGATCACTGGGGCCCTCGTGATCATCCTCCGCCATGTATATTGTTCTTATATGGAAGGAAGTCGATGGAACGGTGGACACTTCCCGTCTCGAACTCTTGTAATGAATAGTCCTCAGGGAAGGTTGTCAGCGTCGCATCCTCTTCGGACTTTGAGAGAATACTACCCCCATCGTAGGAAGGTGTGTCTTCCTGGTGAGGGTGACTACCCCCAGGGATCTCTACATTTGTTCCTTGGGAATCAATGTCCCTTCTGAATGCCGAGTTATTGTGGAGTTCTGGGGGATTTCTACCCCCAGCTTACAGGATCTCTAGGGGTCCTGAGGAATGACCACCCCCAGCAGCTGACAATTTTTTTTGGAGCGGGTGCCTTTGAAAACTCCCTCTGTGGGTACCGTTTCCTGTCCTCCTTAGGCCCACTTTCTCGATATGCTGGCCGAAAGCGAAGGGTTTGAGGTGCTAGACTTCCGACCTCCCGTGGTGGAGGGGGAATTCCAAGCGGAGTACCAAGAGGCGAAAGGCAGCTCCTCATAATCTGGTAATTGCACCTATTTTTTGGGATGCTGCCGAGTAGGTGCCTTTGGTTGCTGTCGTTGGAACGCCGACTTTCTGTTTGTTGGTACCGCTACTTTAGCACAGCAGAAGTTGATGATAATATTGGCACAGGGGTATCCTGGAGGGGATTCCTCACATGTCCTGATTGCTTCCCTCGTGTTGCGCTTATGGTTGATCACGTTGCGCAAATCAAGCGAGGGTCGATCCACCTTTACACCCATGTTATTGTCATGCCCCAATCTCCAGTAGGCAAATCGGCCGTTCCTGCTAGGCGAGAATCACCGCGCCAGCGCTCCCGCGGAACGATCACTTTGACCCATCCGGGCGTAATGCCGCACGAGCGTGAGCCACGCCCGTGCAAGGCCGTGGTTCATTGGCTGGCGGTAAGAGTTCTAAGCCACAGAGTCGCACAGATTGTCCGAGTGCAGCGGAGTCATAAACGCATAGGCGATTTGGTAACAGGTTCACTGAGTCGACAATAGCGGAAGCATTGAATAACACAAGTTGAAGTAAAGCAAGCTCTTTTATGGATATAAACAAGTGTTACATGCGGCGCTTGGTCAAGATTACAAGTCGCTCAAGTCTCTCTCTCTGAAACAGTAAAAGCGTGCCAAGTGGCTACAAATGTGGAATGATTGTACAGGCGAATGTTCAGGCAAGTTCCAATATTATGTCTTGTATATGTGCTTCTGTTCCGGACGCAGCGCCATAAGGCTTCAGAGTGATCTCCCGGCCTTAGCACGCACGAAGGAGGCATCCACACCGAACGAGGTTCTCCCGCACCCTGCAAATGATCTGGTGGATTATCAGTACATTGAATGCACTGGTGGGGAGGCTACTCGCCCGTTTGACAAATCCAAACACGTAATATAGGTTCCGTGCACCAACTATTAAGTTGTCTTTCTAGTTGCCTTAGGATCAGTTTCATGCAAGAATTGAATAGCCTAACACGTGTGGCAGTGCGCCGTGCGACATAAGAGAAAATACGGTGAGACTTACCAACTTACCATTTTACCTTCCCTGTCCAAGGCAAACATTGTTAATTTGAGCACGGACATGTATAAACATTCAGGAGGCATATCATATGCAAATACGAGAGTCGTTATAACATAATAGTTCAGGTGTTCAGTTGTTCATTTGATGCGATGCAATGACTCGCATGCAGATAGCCGCTAAGCGAGGATGACTTATCTATATGAACAGTTTTTTCGCTGGCATAGCCATAAAGGACCAATTTTAATCTCTAACGAGAATAGGGTGCAGCGAGAGTACAGGATGCGCTCCACACCATTCTGTCTTTGCACAGAATGACTAAACAGTATAGTTCCATCCGGATCGGATCTGCCCCGGTGCCCCGGTGACCGCCCGTGGAACTTGAGATCCGAAGATCACCTTATTCAAGTTGTCCGTGACATGCAGGTCAGTAATCTTTCAGGTCTGGCTAGGCACAGGATCAAGTTCAGGGTAGGACATATCATGTTCAATATACAGGGCATGATTGTCCACAGTAGTATATCGATTGCCAGGCCAGTTGATTCAGTAGTTTGCTCCACAAGATCTGATTCTTGGATTCATTGATTCATGGTGCAAGTTCCCTGGTTCGGAAGCTGCTTTAGCGACCTAACGGTCCTGGATGCTAGCAGGTTCATTCAGGCACGGAACGACTACTTAGTAGTCTCCCGAGGTTTGGATGAAAATAAGGCAACATAAAAGCAGACAAGCATGTATTTGTATAATCACAAACATTCACGTTTGTCACGCCCCAGTCCCAAAATATCGGGGACTGGACACGTGGCAATGGCCAGCAGCACGCTCCGATGGACAAATCCAATTTAATGGATCCATCGAGGCATACTTAAGCTGTATTACAATAGTCAGGGTTTACTAATCTCATCCACAGAATAAAGATAGCAATATCAGCAAAAGAAATAAATAACATCCAGTTACAAGTAATTAAAAATCGGAGAACAACCCGATATTAAGTCTGTTTACAAAAGTTCATTTAAACAGGAAATAAAGAGTTTATTGGCCATAAAACAGAGCATAGAAGAAGAAGATATTCAGGAGAAGTCCTCAGCGAGCACCTCGTCCTCAGGTTCCGGTACTGCTCTGAGAAGTGCTCCTGTTCCGTACACCTCAGGGTAGATCTCGTCTGCTAAATCTGGGGACATAATCCATTCCAGGTCCTCAGGAGACATAGCAAGGTACAGAAAATATAAGCCAAAATAAATGCAGTACAGCAAATAAATGAAACAATAGGGTAAACTATATAACCAGGCTAAGTGAAAATGCAAGATGAGAGTTATTAGTCATACTCAGGCTGAGACTACTACAGGATCAGTGTCAAAAAAACTATAGCAGTATTTTCTCGAAGGGCCAGAACTGGTGCCAAAGCTCTGTGTCAGAGACTAGGACACATTCAGATGACAATATATATAATATAATTAGCCTTGATATGGTAATACTCTCCCCACCCAATGTAATCTCACGTCACAGTTCACAATGTTCATGTTACGCAAGATCAAAACTAATGCAATAAGTCAGGATAAAATCAAAGCATGTAAAGATGTCATAAACCTGTATCCTATACAGAATCACCTTGAATATTTCAGGAAGATTCTGTCTCATGATTCCTGTTAAGTGTCCTAGGTATAATGTACTTGATAGGGCAAGTACAAGAATATAAATGTCACGATATCCATCTCTAGGTGACGTTACACAATCCCGCATACGGTGTTGGCACCCGACTATTAATCGGAAGCTAAGTAAGTCACACGGCCCTAGGGTTGAGCATTTACAACAGTCACAGAAAATAAATCAAGAGAAACAAATGAATAAATAAGCTGCAATTTATGGCAAGGTACACTTGCCTGGGTTTCCAGCTCCAATTGTAGCTCTGGCTTCAATGGGGATTACAGGCAGTACTCCGGCTACTGAAATAGATATCACCATCAGATCCAAAAATTATTAATCATCTAGAAATGCCTGTCCTTGAGTCCAATTTGGAGACAAGGGCAAAAATAATATTTCGGGTCAAGGCGGGGTCCACATATGGGCCACTTTGCACCGAAAAATGCGTCAAGGTCAAAGGTCTCCAAATCGGTCTAACTTAGTGTCAACAGGTCAGGAACGATGATACGAACCCAACGAAACTTCCAGAATTGGATTCCGATGAGCCGTTCTCAAAATTCCCCGTCGAGTGGAGCCTGTGGGGCTCACGACACGCGATTTTGTCAACGTTCTTAGAATCGAAACAAACTTGGCTCACAGGACCAGCGTATTGCTACGAGTCTGATGGTGCAAGTTTCGTCTCGATCCGACGTGTGTACACTAAGTTACAGCAAGATTCAGAAAGGTCGGATACGGGGCGGTGTCCGCGGATACGCATTGATTCCGATGTGCACGCACATCCGAATCAGCTTCTGCGAAATCCTGCACGTCCGTATCAACGACACGCACGTATCGATGAAGACCGCACGTGACCAAGTCGTCCCGTTTGGCGGGGCGCACTCAGTTTCGGGATGAAACAGGGCATTGGTTTTCCTGATTTTGGATCGTGGTTCACGATCGCCACAGGACGCGATGCACCGAGCGGGTTGCACGGACACCGAGGGGGTCATGCAGGCTACGCGATGCAACTGACGAAATCGAAAATAGAGCTACGAGGAAGAAGATACGAGTACCTGAACAGGGCTTGAAAAATAGCGTATAATTCGTGTCCGACACGTGTCCTGTGTTCGAACCGCGTCTAGGGTTAGGGTTGTGTCCGGTCAGAGGCGGCTGTGTCCGTGTCCTCCCTAGGGCATCTGACTGCTGGGTGTCGCCGGAGTCGGCTGGCCACGGTGGGGCGAGCTGCTCAGCGAGGGCTCGCGGAAGGAAGGGTGGCCGGGCGGCGAGGTCCGGAGGCTGGGGCGAGGCGGGCTCGGGTCTGGCCTGCGGGTGCTGGGAGAGGAGGAAGGAGGCGGTCGACAGCGAGGTTGAGGGCTGGAGGAGAGGATGGCTGGAGGAAGGAGGCGGTGATCTTCGGGCGGCGCTGCGGCAAGGCGGAGAGGGGCTAGGGTTCGGCTGGTGAGTGACTAGGGCTTTTATAGGGAGGAGCAAGAAGATGGTGGGGCGGCCGGTGGAGGGAGAGAAAGAGGGAGCGGGGCACGGCTTCCGTTTCGGGTAGCCGGAGCAGCGCGGCTGCCGGCGGCGGGAGGTGAGGGGTCGGAGAGAGTCGGCTGAGCGTTTGGGAGGAGAAGAGGCTAGCGGGTCGGGTTTCAACGGGTCGGGTCTGCGGATCCGGCCTGATCCAATATGCAAAGGGTGCGGGTCGGGTCTGGGTTAGTGGGTCGGGTCTGGGTTAGACCCGGATCCGACCCGCTAAGAATTTGGTTTAATAAAACCGGTTTGGTTCAAAAGTGGGTTTGGTTTGGTTTATTTAAAATAAACCCGGTTTATTTTGGTTTAATTAATTAATTAGTTTTTAGGGCTTTTAAATTGCTTTCGGGGTCCAATAATTTCTAGAAAATTACCCTATGTCCAGATTTTTATTTTACACCATAAAATATTATTTTCATAATATTTTAATATCATTTATTATCATTTAAAAATCCTTTAATAATTAAAACACCTGAATTTAATTACAGAAAAAATCCTAAAAAATTCCAGAAAATTGTGAAAAATTCAAATTTAAAAATTCTTGAAAATCAGGGGGTTTACAACGTTAGCTCGGGCCCGAAGGTAAGCCAAGGAGTGAAACCGTTAGGGGACTTCCCGAGCGACACGTTCTAGGGTAGCATGCGAGGGTCTGAACATATTTATAAGCAATGTTTTATTTCCATGTTCTAGCATAAGCAATACAAGTTGGGATTATTCCCTTAGCTAGGTGCGTTGGATTCTTATTAGCATACAGGGGGTGATTCATCTAGCGACTAGCATGTACCGTTCCATATTTTATGTGTGCTGGCTAAGCAAAGACAAGTTTACCGTAGCCACCCACCTTAGCGATGATTCGCCTCGATCGAGCGATACGTCAAGCGAGCCTTTGAAAGCCTAAGCCGAATTCCTGTAGGGACAAGTCTGGCTATCTTTTGCCTCAAACGAGTGTTCTCGCCTGAGCAAAGCGGGTCGGGACATTGCACATTTGCCGTTTGAATCGGCAGTCCGCTAGAAAGGAATGGGGTGTTACATCCTACCCAACTCAGAAAAAGTCTCGTTCTCGAGACTTACTGAGGACAAGCAGTACATTTTAATCAATTTTGATTTAACGATACAAGGCTGAGAGAAACCTACACAAGTCATTGTACTTGTTCACTTGGATATTCACTTGCACGATCATTCGAGATCAGCATATCGCTAGTCTGGATCGTGCACATATTCGAAGTACACTTCTAGCATGAGCACTCCAACCAACATAGCGATAGTGAAGTCTTAGCACTCGAGTTTTACCTTTTCTTAAGTCTTGGATCATGCATAAGTTTAAGGCGTCCCTCAAACATATGCATTCAACCAAACTTAGAGTTAGTGAAATCGGACAAGCTACTTACGATAATCTCAAGGGTTCGCACAGGTTGGCACAAAAGGCCACTTGCATCATGATATCACACAAGCAATCATATCATTCAAAACGCATTTTGAAAGTATTTAGACTTATTGTTGGAACATTCCATTGAGGCATTGAGAGAGAGCGTGCACATAACCCACGAATGAGATTTTAAAACAGAGATATTCGAAATGAAGTCCAATGGCGTAGAAGCCAGGCTCTGATATCATTATGTCACGCCCCGATCTCCTGCAGGCAAATTAGCCGTTTCCGCCAGGCGAGAATCACCGTGCCAGCGCTCCCATGGAACATCGCTTTGACCCATCCGGACGTGATGCCGCACGAGCGTGAGCCACGCCCGTGTATAGCCATGGTTCATTGGCTAGCGGTAAGAGTTCTAAGCCACAGAGTCGCACAGATTGTCCGAGTGCAGCGGAGTCATAAACGCATAGGCGATTTGGTAACAGGTTTACTGAGTCGACAATAAAGGAAGCATTGAATAACATAAGTTGAAGTAAAGCAAGCTCTTTTATTGATATAAACAAGTGTTACAGGCGGTGCTTGGTCGAGATTACAGGTCGCTCAAGTCTCTCTCTCTAAAAAAGTAAAAGCGTGCCAAGTGGCTACAAATATGGAATGATTGTATAGGCGAATATTCAGGCAAGTTCCAACATTATGTCTTGTATATGTGCTTCTGTTCCGGACGCAGCGCCACAAGGCTTCAGAGTGATCTCCTGGCCTTAGCACGTACGAAGGAGGCATCCGCACCGAACAAGGTTCTCCCGTACCCTGCAAACGATCTGGGGGGTTATCAGTACATTGAATGCACTGGTGGGGAGGCTACTCGTCCGCTCGACAAATCCAAACACGTAATATAGGTTCCGTACACCAACTATTAAGTTGTCTTTCTAGTTGCCTTAGGATCAGTTTCATGCAAGAATTGAATAGCCTAACACGTGTGGCAGTGCGTCGTGCGACATGAGAGAAAACACGGCAAAACTTACCAACTTACCATTTTACCTTCCCTGTCCAAGGCAAACATTATTAATTTGAGCACGGGCATGTATAAAAATTCAGGAGGCATATCATATGCAAACACGAGAGTCGTTATAACACAATCGTTCAGGTGTTCAGTTGTTTATTTGATGCGATAGAATGACTCGTACGCGGATAGCCGCTAAGCGAGGATGACTTATATATATGAACAGTTTTGTCGCTGGCATAGCCATAAAGGACCAATTTTAGTCTCTAACGAGAATGTGGTGTAGCGAGAGTACAGGATGCGCTCCACACCATTTCATCTTTGCACAGGATGACTAAACAGTAGAGTTCCATCCGGATTGGATCGGTCCCGGTGCCCCGGTGACCGCCCGTGGAACTTGAGATCCAAAAATCACCTTATTCAAGTTGTCTGTGACATACAGGTCTGTAATCTTTCAGGTCTGGCTAGGCACAGGATCAAGTTCAGGGTAGGACATATCATGTTCAATGTACAGGGCATGATTGTCCACAGTAGTATATCGATTGACAGGCGAGTTAATTCAGTAGTTTGCTCCATGAGCTGTGATTCTTGGATTCATTAATTCATGGTACAAGTTCCCTGGTTCGGGAGCTGCCTTAGCGATCTAACAGTCCCGGATGCTAGCAGGTTCATTCAGGCACAGAACGACTACTTAGTAGTCTCCCGAGGTTTAGATGAAAATAAGGCAACATATAAGCAGACAAGCATGCATTTTTATAATCACAAACATTCACGTTAGCTCGGGCCCGAAGGTAAGCCGAGGAGTGAAACCGTTAAGGGACTTCCCGAGCGACTCGTTCTAGGGTAGCATACGAGGGTCTGAACATATTTATACGCAATGTTTTATTTCCATGTTCTAGCATAAGCAATACAAGTTAGGATTATTCCCTTAGCTAGGTGCGTTGGATTCTTATTAGCATGCAGGGGGTGATTCACCTAGCGACTAGCATGTATCATTCCATATTTTATGTGTGCTGGCTAAGCAAAGACAAGTTCACCGTAGCCACCCACCTTAGCGATGATTCGCCTCGGTCGAGCGATACATCAAGTGAGCCTCTGAAAGCCTAAGCCAAATTCCTGTAGGGACAAGTCTGGCTATCCTTTGCCTAAAATGAGTGTTCTCACCTGAGCAAAATGGGTTAGGATATTGCACTTTTACCGTTAGAATCGGCAGTCCGCTTGAACGGAATGGGGTGTTACAGTTATGAGCCCGGGTAGACCGAGCACATGGGTGTATAGGTGTTGTCTTTGCTCCCTGTCCTGGGGTTCGTTCAAGAACTCTCCCCAATTCATTAATAAAATATTTTCAAGACTGTCCCTGTCTGTTTTCCACTTTTGGTTGTACACATGGGTCGGTCTTGTACAACTTCCCATCAGGGGCTCACATAACAGTTAGCGGAGCTTGTTGACGGCCGGCCGTATAAGCAATTGCTTGAGCTTATCGAGCTTGCACTGCCCTGGACTCCTTCGATCTAGCACACACCGGTGCATATTATGAAGATTCTAAGTTCATATCCTCCTATTTCTCAGCAAAGGCGCATCCGATGAGATACGACGAATAATCCGAATGACCCTGATTTTGCCTATCTTGTCTTTTTTTTGATATTCCATTTGACTCTGATACTTTCTTAGCTCGGCTTTGACTTGTATATTCTTGATAGTAACCCGTCATGGTGCACTCTTGTTAATTGCCTTGTACCAGTCTCGTCCTGACATCATGTATAGCTTTGGTACCCATTATACGCCTATCGCGTATAGTTTTGGAGACACCTACCAATTATACATCTGCCTTGACCAGTCCTGGTATAGTTTGGGCCTTCTAACCATTATACATATGTCTTGTATATTACTTGTTGTGGCTTGTTATAGCGCATGCTCGTCATGCATGTAACTGTTTGCTTGTATTCTCGTATAGTCTTATGCTTGTGCTTGCCAAAATATTGTCTTGTCGAGTTCATCTCTGCGGAGAGTGTTCGCCATCCCAAGTTTTGAATGTTTAAATAAAAAACAAAAGATGTACAGAGAGATCTAAGATAGAAACTCTAAGTACAATATTTTGATCTGGGTGCTGACGATGGACAAAGAGCATTATGGCGGCTCCTTTACTCTATTGACGGTCCGATAAGAAAATGAGGATGCTCTCTTTATTTCTCTTTCCTGAGCTTGTGTGAACGTATGTAGCTGGGAGGGGGTTTGTAGGGTATGCTACCCTTACTATTTATAGTCGTCGTGCTGACGGACTATCGATGCCGCATATGGCTCTGTTTGGTGGCCGCATATAACTCCTTCAATAGAATATGGTTGTAACCGCAGTCTTATGCTGCGGACAGGCTGCCATGTGGTCTCGATTAGGATATTTTATTAAAGATATCTCGAGGCTGTTGTGTGCGTGACTCGGTCAACTAGACACTTAGTCAGCATTGACTGTGCGAGAAATCGTCTTCGGTTGTAACAAAAAATCCAGCGAGTCGAGAGTCGCATAACATCTTAGCTGCATATTATTGTGGTCGTATGCGAGCTCTCGTTTGGCCTTTGGTCATCTGGACACTCAGGCTGCATGTTGGCGAGGCCGCATGCAAACTCTCGTCTTCCCATGGTCGATGGACACTTTGGCCGCATGGCATTTTGGCCGAATGGCATTTTGGCCGCATACAAGCTCTCGTCAGGCTTTGGTCGAGTGGATACTTAAGCCGCATGGTGACAAGGCCGAATGGATATTGTAGCCGCATACGTTCTCTCATTTGGCCTTGGTCGGATGGACACTCTGGCCGCATGATGTGGAGGCTGCATGGGTCTTATAGCCGCATATGGGCTCTCGTTCGGCCTTAGTCGGATGGACACTCAGGCCGCATGTTGACGAGACCGCGTGGGTGAGGACACGTATCCTTGCACGCTATTAATGCATTCTTGAACTTTCATCTTTCACGAATCCCGAATCGTCGGCGTCATGAGTGATGTGTCAGAGTCTGAAAGCCATCGAATGCTGTGTTAGGGGGTTTTATGCGGCCTACCTGCTATGCGGTCATTCAGGCCGCATAGAGTATACTATGCGGCTTCTTGATCTTTGGTTTGACCAGGGTGCGTGTAGCTTCTCTGCGGCTTATTTTTTCAGGCTGTATGTGGCGTCTCTGCGGCTAGGTTGTTCCTTTGAGGAGGGCATAATCTTTATACAGCATGTATAATTTTTTTATTCTTCTACAAGGAGCATCATTTCTAGGATGTACTATGTGAAATGCCACATCCAGAATCCTGAAATAAACTGCTAAGATTAATAACTAGCTTAAATGATTAGAGCATTGGGGGAGAATCTCCTTGTTGCATACAGTCCTATGCCCCGAAAATATTTTACTGATAGATGGACTTGTATCATGTCGTCGAGTAGTGCACATTTCCAGCTCACCGTCATATGGGGCATATTGAATTGATTTTCTCAGGTTCACCTTTGTGTGACTTGGATTTAGGTGCACATCTCTCCTAGGGGTGGTGTATCCACTAGTATTAACTTTACTGTGGTCCGACGTTTGGGTAGCTTGGACAATCTGCAAGGCATACGACCGTATAGAAATTCTAACTTTTATTTGTTATTAATTTGGACTTGTGACAACCCTAGTTAGCTAACGTAGCAAGCCGTACTTCTTTCTTGGTCGTGATTGATGGATGGAGTCCATGTGCTATCTTGTCTTATATTCTTTGATTGCCTGACAGTGACCCATCGTGGTGTACTCTGGTCTATTGTCTTGTATACCCTTTTACTTTATATATGCATTATTCCTTACAAGTTTCTCTTTCCATGATTCCAATATTGTACTAGCTATGCTCTCTTAACTTTTCTTGTCCAGTTACTATATATGCTACCTGTACCAGTTTATTTATATGTATATGTTCATCTTGCATGATCCCGTATATGTTCACCTTGCATGATACCGTACATATCACCCGTCCAGCTTTCTTTATATATTTTTTGTTTATTTTCTTGTTTTCTGGTGCACTTTACATTTTATCTGGTAGTTACATGTTGCTTAGGATATTGTAGCTCTTTATTGTATTACTGATTTTAGTTTATTAGTTTGGCATCATTTGTGGTACTAGCTATTTGGGGTCTGACCCTACTGGTTTTGCTTGAGCAGATCCGGTAGCAGAGCCAGAGGGTCTTTTGTACGTTCCCGGGGATGGTGACCACACGGAGCACCAGACCGATTGAGTGAGTTATTATCTTGTTCACCCACTTATTATACATATTCTTTCGTGACATTTAGACATGAGCACCTGTTAGCTCCTATTTTGGACTTGTTATATTGTCTACTGGGCATAACATGATTAGTATATTCTAGGCTATAGCTAGAGTTGATCATGTATGACTTATACTCTTGCTAGTTCTTTATTTTGTATTACTAGATTCATGATCAACTATATATATATATATATATATATATATATATATATATATATATATATATATATATATATATATATAGATATATATATATATATATATATATGGTTTGGGACACTCTACTATTTTGCTTCTGATGATCATATTTTCTTTTCTTGTACATTATGATTTCCTGCTTGTGATTGAGACACTAAGATTGCTTGACCTAGGTTGATTGATGCCTTGTAGCATTAATTTTCCATGTCTATTCGCAATTGTGATCGTATTTCAGGGTACTGGAGTACTCTGGTATACGTAACAGGCTTTGTCAGTCCCCGTTCTCCAGTATTCTGGGCCCGGGGCCTGACAGATGGAACATGTTCGATTTTGAAGGAAAAATGCATTTGAGTCGCACAAACTTAAAGGAATATGGATGTTAGCATTCTAGAAGTTTGACTCAAAGTTTAGCGAATGCAGGCTTAGTGGAAATGGTGCAACAAAGATGAACGAGTCTTCCGGAAGACGTGGACGAGAATGAGGTAAGTCTAGTCGATATTGAGTTAGATTGGAAGTTAAAACTTGTATTACCGAGACGGATGTGGCACAACGAGATAATTAAAGTGGACGTGATAATGCATTTAAGATTGGCGTGCAAGTCATCGAGAACGTGTGGACGTATCAGAATGTGGAGAAATTAAGACGGGCTAAGGAATGGAATGAGAACAAGGATCGTGGCGGATAGACCTTTGAAGATAGCAAAACAAGAAGGCGACGTTGAAGCAAATTACTGTGTCGCTCGAGTGAGATGGACGTGCAGTACTGTCATGCCCCGCTTCGCAGGATATAGTGAGTATGGTACATAACTACATCTCCAGGCTACGCACCATACGAATACACCCGTACCCTTATCAGCAATTGTCACTTGTAATTATCTAGGATGGGATGCAAGTAATACTAGAACACTTTCATTACCACAAACAACAACTATTATACAATATGGTTAAAAGTATAATTGTACATGTCATTCCATCAAAACCCTTAATTTATATAACTTTCAGCTACAAAATGCAATTTGTTGTTTTCTTGAAAACCACTCGAAGTTTATTCCTATATCTCGTCCACATTATTCGGATGTAGCATCTCGCCCAAAACTTTATATTCCCCTAGTGAACAATACTAGGTCGTCAGAACGACAGCAAGTCATCGGACAAGAACAGCAAGAAAATAAAATTATGATATGATTACAGTAGGGAATAAAAATGGAATAACTTTTGCATAAAATTTAGGAAAATTAGGTTTTATAGTCTTACCTACGACTCTAAATAATTTTCTACGCTAGTGTTCTTATAGTGTCTAACAAGTCAAACATTACAATCATATTTCACTACCACAAACACAAACAAGTTTCCTAAATAATGATGCAATTCAGAGAACAATTATTTGAATATCCACTATAACTAGTTTCCCAACAACAATCTCGTGGTTAGGGATCAAGCTGTGGTAGGGTAGCACGGTGCTTAGAATATGGCCCTCTCACATCCAGTGAGTAAAATATGATACAAATTCACAAATTCACCTAATCGATATTTTTAATCGAAATAGGTATGTCTAACACAAATTCACGAATTCACCTAATCGATCTTTTAATCGAAATAGATATATCCAAAGTCATGTACAGGTAAGTGAGTTAAGCCTCACACACTTAATTCGTAAGGCCTTACAAATTTGCTTAACTACTGATCAGTTTTTTGTTGTTATTATATTGCAGGATTTCGTAGCTGGAATTCAAGTTGTTCTCCCCCGCCCAATACTTTCTAGTCCTAAATCTACAAACAATTCTTATTTTATTATCTTATTAATTCTTCTCTATATCTCATGTCAATTCTTAATACGCAAGTATGCATTTTTGAAGTATATCAGAATACAATATTTTATCTTGCTTATAATTCCAGGAAGCATGTATCAAAATTATTAGAATCTATCCCAATTTCGAGATAATCATAGATACAATCATACATATTATAAAAATTTAATAATTTTTTAATTTATAAAGAGCAGACAACACTGAAAATTCAACTTTTGGTTTCAGTTGTGTGACTTGTGTCTGTGTCCTACGTATCATGGACTCTTGCTAATTGTTCCCTAATTAAATCAATTACAGGTTATCGTAAGTCCGTCGCTAGAATATACAGCATACTAAAATTTAGGGTTAGGAATATCAATTATATTTTTGGATATCAAAATTTGGTTAATTTCGAAATTCTTAAAAAATTCGGTAGTCTCCTTTATATTTCGAGCTCCAAAAATTTAACAGTTTAAATATTAGACCCGGAGCAACCCTCCGTAGAATTATTCTCGGGTACGTCGACCCCTTCGGTGGAGCAACTTTCAATACCGGAACAGATGCAGGTATATTTATGTATCAAAAGTTCAAATAAGAGTACTTACTTACCTTGGCAATCGAGCTATTTTATACCTTAGCTTAAGCGAATTGTTAGTCATACTTGTTGTATCAAAGCCAAGCAATATCGTTGTTTAAAATAAATCATCAAACTGGTTTCAAATAATGACAAGTTCACGAAAAATAAAAGTAATTATCAAGTGTCATTATTATTATTTTTTCATTCAAGTCCAGGGGCAAATCTAGGGCTGACTTACTTATTTGAAACCATATAAAAATTCCATATAATCTTAAGAGGAGATACTAGCCTGGAGCACTGTTTATATCTTATTTTTATGTATAAAGAACTATATTATGTGATTTTGGTCTCTTGTTCAGAATGAAGTATATAATCTAAAGCATCTTTAAAAGAACTTATAGTTAGATAATGTCCTGAGATCTTCAAAGTAGAGAAAATATAGTAAGGCCAAATAGGAAAAATATTAATGAATATGAACCATCTCTGAAATATCACACCAAACAAGTATTAACATAGGCTTTTTCTAACAGCCTCAAAATAATCCATATTGACAAGTAAATTATCAAAGATAATCTTATTAACACTATACATATTCCTTGGAAGCACGCATCAGAGTTGTAGACCTTTATATATCAAGTTATAATTCTATCCTATAAACAAAGCCTACCTAGAAACATATATAATAGAACCTTCCTACTTAGAGATAGTACTCAAGAAAATTTTCAGTATATTCACTTTGACTATACATCTTCATCTTGTATCCTTGTTCTGGATATATATACCAAATTATATGGAAAAATTACATTGGTAGTACCCTTGTTCTGGATTCATCTTGTATATAAATAAAAATTGGGTATCCATACTAGCAAATTTACATACGTAGAGGGAATCCACGTGGTATAATCATTAGGATTCATAATATCTAAGTGAAACATTAGAACAAACATTTGTGTCCATATCTTCATAT
Organism: Iris macrosiphon; assembly: GCA_036927795.1. Taxonomy (NCBI): domain Eukaryota; kingdom Viridiplantae; phylum Streptophyta; class Magnoliopsida; order Asparagales; family Iridaceae; genus Iris; species Iris macrosiphon. The sequence goes on from JAYESA010000003.1 coordinate 133,798,626, forward strand.
TGTGTTCCAAAACACATAGTAAAATCCTAGGTCCTAAATTATATATATATATATATATATATATATATATATATATATATATATAGTCCAAAAAGTGAACAACAATTAAATAGATAGTAGCTTAACATAAAAGAAATTTGGAGAAGTATGGGGAGGACTTGCCTTGCTTGAGCAAAACATAGGGTTCCTTCCAAAATTGTTCCAAAATCAAACCACATTTAAAATGACAAAAAATATATATATACTCCACTAGAATTCTTGACCTAGATCTACAATTTTGGAAAAAAAATTGGAAAAGAGTTAGGATTTATACCCAAAGTTGGAGTGTAAGAAGGAGGAATTATTGGAGGAGGGGAGACCGGAGGGTGGGTGGCGGTCGCCGGAGGCGGGCGATCGCTGGAGGCGGACGTGGTCAGCTGTGGCGGATGTGGTCGGCAACAGCAACAATAATAGCAATAGCGCAGAAGCAGCAACAGTATTCATAGTAGCAGTAGTAGTGGTATGAGGAGTAGTAGAAACAGCAGTAAGTAGAGGGGTGGAAGAGAGGAGAGGTGAAGGGATGAAGAAGATATGAAGAAGAGACGGAGAAGAGGATAGAGTGGTGCAAGTGATGGTATTAAAAGATGGGTTGGGTTCATTGGAAAGGGAAGAAGGGTTAAGAAGAAGACAAGTGGTGTATGGAAAATGGAGAAGAAGGAAAGGGTTACTACAATTGATGGTTTATCCCTTAAGACCCCTTCTAATATAAGAATTTGCAATTTTATAAAAAATGCCCTAGTATAAAATGGTATATATATATATATATATATGTATATATATATATATATATATATATATATATATATATATATATATATATATATATATATATACCGGAATATAGTTCTGACAAGTGCAGAAGAATGGCGTATGGATAAGAAACGGAGCAAGTCTATAGTTTCAAAAATCGTGGCAAGTAATAGTGCGAAAAGTCGAACAAGGAGGTTCGAGGATTTGATGGATTCAAGGAAGAACGACGGAGTAATGGAAGATATTTTCAGTGAGCGTGACTTGGATAGATAGTCAGACTCTAGGTGGTTAGGCGGCGTTCGGTTAACAGATGTGTCAGCGGTAGTGCACATGAAGTACTCGGATTCAGAAGTGTGCTTCGATTTAGAATATTGGTTTTTGGTTCAGGTTCGCAGAGGAGATATAGCATGGTTCGTAGTAACTGTCCCACGAGATGATCCATAATTATCGAGAATAGCTTTGGGGCAGCTGACCCAAGAGACTTGACCGCCAAATTAAAATGAATAATGTAGACCCATAGAATGAACCTTATGGTGGCGTATTTGGGAATGCGTCGAGGGTGGATGTGAGTGGTGTATGTTGGAGATAGGCCTAGAAGTTTGAGTGTTCGGTTTGAGAGATCCTTGGAATAGCCTTCAGCTGAAGATGCATCCAGAAGATAGAAGCGATGGTAAAAATGGCCTAAGTCAACTAATGAGATTCAGAGTCACAAATTATCAAAGATGGAATCGTCTCTGACTCATCGTGCCCCATAAGGGAATATCATTCATATGAATTGATGACTGTGTAACTAAGTTCAATAAGTTAAAGCCATGGCTCGTTCAGATCAAATTATTGCACTACCGGAAGGGACAGATGTGCCTCTGATCTACAAGATACAATCGTTCTTAGTTTGTTGTGCGTGTTCATACAGAGGGCGAATGTGATATCCTTGATTCGAGATAGTGGAAGCGGCTCAAAGAATTATTCGAAGCGTAAATTAGAAATTGTGACGATTGTTCCACGTTGAAATCGTGGCGACACTATTCCTATGGGTTGGTGGCAAAATCTTCATGGATCACAAGAAGCCCAAATAGGTTTTTTACCCCAAGGTATTGAGTTTGCAAGCATGGATGTTGGGCCGAGCTGATATAAGAGTTAGTACGATATTTGGATAATTCATCTAGCTAGGGTAGCATCATATATGATGATCATTTGGAGCATAAAGATGATATATTTGGAGACGGTGCATGCGAAACATGGTATGATTGAAGTCAAGCTAGAGTTCGATTGGTTGAGCTCTGACGATGCAAGCGAGAATTCAGAAATAGTTGGATGATAAGGCCTTGCAGAATACTTGTTGCGCTTGGACGCGCAAAGACTTGAAGCGTGCATGGTTTGGGCTATCACTAGAGATGGAATCAAGTTGGAACACAAATTAAATTAAGTCATGTGGAGAATCATCATTTCTGATAATAGCGCATGAGCGAATGAGTTGTGGGATAATTGTTAGGATTGGTTCAGTCAAGGGTGAAGGGTTTGAATATTTCAGACATGAAGATACTCTTGTAACTTGTCCAAATTCGCTACCGCTAAACTCGAGTGAAATGCATGTATTTCGGAGACGTTTTAAATATGTGTATGTCCAAACTAAGCGATATGTTGAATTCAAATTGAGCAACAAGGAGAATGTGGAAATATGGAAATTGTGTGCGAGTGTTCAATGCGTAGTGAAGATGATGAGTCTGGATCAGTGGAATATGAGTTACACAGAGCAGAGTTATGAAACGGTCAAGCGGCATACGAGAAAAGAATTGAACTAGTTTGGTTCGAGAACGAACCTTATTCTAAGTGGTATATTATGTAATGTCCTGCACCCGCTCGGTGTATTAAGCTAAAATTTAGAATGGAAGAAGTATTGATTCAAGTTGGTTTCCTCGTGCACATGGTGTACATAGTTCGGTGCAATCAAAGTGGTACCTCGCATCAGGATGAGGCATGGGCATCGTGCAATAGAATCAGTGTGATCGTTCGGAGCAAGTGCAAGGATAGAGAGATTTAGAGTGATGATATCATCTTCCTTAGTCTGGTCAGTCAGATAATTTGGAGAGCACGGTCTGCTCGCACGGTCATACCAATTAAGTAGATCATTCTTTACATCAGACCACAAAATCAAGGGATCGGTCATATCGGTAAGGCAGAGTGCTAGAGGATTCGACTTAGTGAGTGGGCTCTGTCCCTTCTCCTCTACTCCTTCATGCCTAATAATATGGAACACACATAATGGTTTGACCACTTGGTCTGGAATATTAGAATCATCGCACTGTGGCGTATATAGAGTGTGCACCGTTTGGAAGGATAGAATTTGTGGCTTGAGTTAGACTTACGTTTGGGTAGTTGGGGCTTTGAGTTAAGTTGTATAGTTGGAGCATCGAGATACTTCTTCAAGCAAGCGAGCGTGCATCCGTGCACGAGTATCAAGTTGGAACTTTTTGTCAAGCAAAGCTTGCAGTTGTGGTTCAAAATCGGACAACTGCATCGGAGAAAGCATTGTGCCACTATTGGGGTATTGTGCCACGGATCATTCGGAACGAGGGGTGTTGCACCTAATCGGAGCACTGTGTCAAGAAGCGGCATAGTGCAAGTGGAGATAAATTGAGAATGATGCATTGGGCTATATTTGAGAATATATTTGGTGAATCAGATGAAACATGATAAGCTTCGTTTGGTGGGGCGAGAAAGCTCGATTCTCCCGTCGTACCTATATTCGGAGCATTGCATTGGTCACGGACAACCTGTGTGCGCAGGGTTTGGTTTTCTCGAACGGGCCACCGGGACCGTTCAGCCATGAAGAAAATAAAGATACGTGGTTTTTGAAGCACGGGTATTGCGGACGCACCGTTGAGGCTTGCTACCTCGGACAGATCGGGAGTTCGGAATACTAGGGATTTGAGATCATCCAGGCGGGCTTGCAACTCAGCGTTGGATCGGTTCGAATCGTCATGATATTTTTTATGGCTTGGCCAGTAACCTTCATATAGATAGGATCGTTTTAGATTACGAGTTTGAGTAGACGATGAGCGGCTACCTTACCTTGGAAAAGAGTGTGCGCATTGGATGATTGGAATGATTGAGACTTGGAGTGTAATGTGGTTCGATAGGTTCACGCTTTGCTTCGGGTTTTGAGTATGAGGGATTGCATGCTTAGTTCATTTGAGTTAGATAAAACTGCAAGTATGTTTTACTTAAGTTGAATGATTGCATGCTTAAACTGCTTTACTGCTTTCCATAGCATGTCATGCCACTGCCATAAAATGAATCTAGGTCCAAGTTGAAAGATCACCATATAACTATTTGTATTCACTATCTACTTAGTGTCGATGTAGGCGAGTGGCTTACCTCACTCAACAGTACAGCTGTTTCCTGGCCCACGTTTGTGGACAAATCTTTCATGACGCAGGTGTAGTGGCTCAGCTTGGATATACGTTACATGATGTATGAAACAGTAAGTACCCTTATGGGCAAGAGATAGAGCAAGAGTGTTGCATCGCTTTTGTGGCATCTTGAATTGGACCCTTCGAGAGCTTCGATGCGTATACTCTGATGTGTGCTTGGTACACTATACTTGACTTTGGCTGTAACTTGGTCGTTTCGATGATAACAATGACGTTTGACGTCATCGTCTTGTGAGAGCGTAACTCCAGGCTCGCACGACATCACGTCCCGATGAGAATGATGGTCCTGCAGGAGTGCTGCAACGTGGTGATTCACGTTAAGCGGGGACGATTGAACTTGCGAAAGATTGTGCCATGACAATTTCCACAACCCCCCTATTTTATTTTTAATTAGCTACAATTACCATTATCATTTTATGAAGGATTAGGAGAGAGGGAGGGAGGGTAACACTAATTTTGGAAAAAAAAGATAAAAAGTTATTATTATCAATTGGAAGAATAAATACAAATAATTTTATATTTTATAAATATAATCATGTTATGTAAGAAATATATTATCTTATCTTGTGTCTCATACACACAGAAATAACAACACATTATAATGACAGTAGGGTTGGCGATATCATCAATGGTCAAACATGAAAAATAAATAAATAAAAGCAATTTCGTGAACGAAAACAACAAGATTTATCATATCAGCTAATTTGCAAGAACTACCGCTCCTTTAAAACTAATATTCAAGTTTGCAAACGAAGAATTTGGACAGCCAACTAACGTAAGAAAGTTAAATTGCAAGAAATTAGAAGTTTCTAAAAGAAGGAAGTCAATCTCAAATATGAAAAAATTTAAAATTTCATTAAATAAAATTTGGTACATCAGAATTTTGTTGTTCCTCCATCATAATTTTTTTTTAAATATATTATATCAGAAAGAGGGAAGAAGGAATCTGGAAAAAAAAAATTGTTATAATTGAAAAATATCAAAAATATGCGTTTGGAAATTGAAAATTACGAAGGAAAAAGTAAAATCTGATGTAAATATATAAATAGAAACTAATAATTACAAATATTTCAGGAGAAAATTTATAAAATTGATGTAAAAAATTTAAAAACAACATGAATATCTAATTCAGAAGATAAAATTCAGTGGAGGCAACTGTCCTCCCTCGTCCCTATGTAGATCTGCCCCTGAACCCTACAATAGGGAAGTTGACGGCAAGATGTTGAAAGTTCATGGAAAGTCTTATCTTATAATCCTTATCCTAACCATACATTAGTTATAAGAACAATATTATTCAAAGTGACCATCCAAACCTTCATTCTTCATATGGCAGATGACGTGACTATTAATATGATAGCTGACATGACGAATTTTAAAATTAATATTAATATTAAAACTAACATTAACATTAAAATTAATATTAATATTTAAAATAAAATAAAACTAATATTAACATTAACAAAATTTATGTAATTAATTTTTTGGATTAAAATTTATCATGTTAACTGTTATGTTTGATATTACATAATAATATTTAATATGGCATACTTATAATATGTGGAAGTAACATCGTAATTTTATAGCATCATCATGATATTTTATTACCACCAAAAACTATCCTTCGGTTGATGAGAACTTTTTGCTCACAAGGGGGTGGGTGACCCTCGGGTGCCTTTAACATTCACCCGAAAACGAAGTGTAGAGTTTTAGGAGAAAAAAGTGCGTACTTCTTGAGACATAGAAGTACTATTTTAGCCATAGTTGGATAAACCTGAATCTCTAATTGGCTGATTTAGTGTTTAGACCATCCATGGAATAGATATGAAATATCCCATGGATCTTTATAGTTAATATATATATATATATATATATATATATATATATATATATATGCATTGTACGTATTTTATATGTTATTAATAAATAATTTTAATTAATAAATATATGCAAGAATATATTTGAAAAAAAAAATTATGGTGAATTTGAATTTATTATTATTATATAGTAGTATAGATTATGTTTGATCAACTTATTTTAGGTAGCCGGATATGGTCGAACGAGCCCTCAGTTAAATCCACGCGGGAGGTTTGCTAGCAGGCTTGGGACCAGTTCGATCTATGTCATGATCTTGACATATATATTACCAGAAACTCTCCAGTCTTTAGCCATTATTGTTTGTTGAGCTTGCTTTAAGACTTAACTATGACTTACATCGTAGTTCTTGGTGATCCTTTTTCTTTGAATTCTTTGTCGGACGAGTTATGTATATGTCGATCGAGGTGGTAACCTTCGGCAAGTAGAAGTAACCAAGTATGTTTACACTTTAGGATGCGTTTGATTACAAGATAGAAAATATATGAAAAATAAAAAAATAAATTAATAAAATTTTGAGTTTTTTTTTTTTTTATAAAAAGCTTGGGTTTTTTATTGTCGATATTTTTTCATGTAAATTAATTATTTTTCATGAAAAATAATATTTACTTATGGATTCACCCATTTTATTTTCTACCATTTTAGTAAAAAATATAAAAAATAAATAGTTTTTTGAAAAATAATTTTGTAAAAAATATAAGCCGTCAAATACAATAATTGTTGAAAAATTTATAATAAAAATATTATTAATGAAAAAAAATAATAATAATAATAATCAAACACAATCTCAATGGCTTGAGGAGAATTTGGATGCCCGAGGGCACTGAGCTATAGGCCTCGAGAGATGCTTATTCTAATTGTGGACAACTGTTTGATTGGGTCCCATGCTATTTAAGTAGGTCTCAGCATCAAGTGGAGGAACGACAACATTTTCAATATCTTACTTCCATTAGAAAATTATTCTCGCCGTGAGTTGGGCTTTAAGGATACAATAGAGCAAGTAACATGCCAAAAGTAAATTTGGTGGTCTGGATCTGGAAGCACTTACACTAAATGAGAATCCATGTGCTTTTTATATATTCATTGCTCCCCTCGTCAACATCATCCAGCTCTTGTTGTTGTTGCAGAAAAATCATGCTCAAATGGAATTTCCTTTTGAAATAACTTCAAAAACAAAAATATTGGTGGAGCATCTTGCGAAAGGAAAGATACTCTCTTAGCTAAAGCAACGGCACAAAGTACTTGAAGCATTAAAGAAAGGACAGACTCCTAGTGGAAAGAGGCTTGGATGAAAGAACTTGTTAGGACTCACACTATTGGAATGCTTTCTTCTGTGTGGGGGGTACTTGGAAATCATAATGGATCATGGTGTAAGTTTAGAACAAAAAGTTGATGCAGAAGTGTGTTTTTTTTTTCTTTTTTGGGAGATAATGCACTGATACAACTTTGTGTTTACTACATAGATTTGATGAAGAATTTATTATTGAATTGGCACTAAAGTTACCAAAAAGATACATAAGAGTCAAATCTGGATGTCAAAAGATCAGTGGATCGAACTACGAAAACGTATCGGTGGAAGTTAAAGGTGTTGGAGTTGGACGAAATTTTCAATCTATTTAGAAAATAGTACGGAGTGCGACGAGCGCCATCCGTGTGTCAAAAAAGTTTGAATAGTACATCAAGCAGCGTATATTTGAACATATATGGTAAGTCAATATATGATTGAATTTGTATATCTCTGACTTTGACCATATATTTATGATTGGATCTTTCAAATATCGATTTTTTATATAATTGGACTTTAAATATATGACAAAGCAATATATGATTGGATTTATATATCTTTAACTTTGACCATAAATATATCATTGGATTTTCTATATCTTTAACTTTGAACATAAATATATGATTGATATATATTAAACTTTTCGTATATATTGGGCTTCCATATATACATTTCCAATATATGGTAATCCCAATTCATGCAAGAAGTTTTTAAAAGATTGATGCAAGTTGGTGAATATCACATCTATGTTGCAACTTTTGGGAGCAGGAGAAAGAGTTTGACGGTTGCATGAAGGAAAGATGGTGTCGGATAATTCTTCTTGTCGTCTTTGTTCTTCGAAGTCTATAATCGATTTTCTGCATCCAAATAGTTGTGCTAACCGTTTTCGATCAATTAGAAGTCTGTAAGGAGTCAGTGTATTTATTATTCCAATAGTAGAGGTTTTTTAGGGTTTGACTCTAATCGTTTCGTGATTTTTTTTCATCTTAATTTTTCACGTAAAAATTAATTGTCTGTGTTTTGCTTTTATGTGATTTTGGCGATTTAATTTTCGTGTGCTTTTCTTCGGTTCTCTCGCAGCTTCTTGGTTTAAGGGAACGGTTTTCGCGTTTCGTTCCCAATACGTGGTATGAGAACTTTGGTTCAGGGTGGTGTGAGGAGTTGACAATCAAACTAAGGAGAGGAGATGGATGCGAAGTCGGTGCGCATGGTAAATCTAAACAGTACCAATTACCACTATTGGAAGAACAAAATGAGAGATTTTTTATTCGTCAAAAAGCTGCATCTTCCGGTATTTACTTCTGAGAAGCCCAGTGATAAATCCGAAGATGACTGAAATATCGAGCATATACAGGTGTGTGGGTGCATACGGTAGTTCGTTGACGAGAATGTGTACAACCACGTTGTCAGTATAGAGCACGCATGGACACTTTCGGAGAAGCTAAAATTTTTGTACACGAAGAAGACCGCAGTAAACAAGATTTTTCTGATTCGAACGATGATGGGTCTGCGGTACAATGATGGAACGTCTATCACGGATCACTTGAGAGAATTCTAGAATCGATGGGAAAAAAGTTCGACGATGAAGTTCATGAACTGTGGTTACTGTGTACTTTGTCAGACTCGTAAAAAATCCTACGAGTGTCCATGATCGTTTCTGCTCCAAAAAATATAGTCAGTTTTGAGTTCATCAAGAACGGTGTGTTGAATAAAAAGATATGAAAAAAATCTCAGAACACTTCATTTTTATCTCATTTAGAGAAGTTTGTTTCACATAATGTCATGGCTTTATCCTTGAGTGAACTTTCATCCCTCTCGCATGTAAGGACAAAATCAAAAATTTTAACTAAAATAGACGAAATGTGGACTGACTCGAATAAATATATATATATATATATATATATATATATATATATTGAGATGGACTGGAGTCCAACCCAGCCTATAACATAGTTCCGTCTCCACTCGCATGTAATAGCTATGTTTGTTTTTTTTGTTTTAAGGTTGGCTTACTAATGGACGGAGTAAACTATAGAAAAAAAAAAAAAATTAAGTTCTGTATACTTTACTGTTAAGAAGAAGAAAAATTAGAATATCAAAATGTCAAATTTTTATTCTATTATTTTAGAGTATTTTATACATATCATCAAAAATATTTAATAATATGTTTGTATATCCTTGTAAAACGTCACTTAAAAAAAGGTACGAATTTCTTAGTATATGAGAAAAATTGTTGTGTTTTACCAAATATTTTACATTATTTACTGTTATATTCTCGATCATTTATCGTAAATCTACAATTGTAAAAAGAGAGAGTTAAAAATTATATATTTATTTTAATATTTAATTTTTATATATATATATATATATATATATATAGGAGGGTCCACCTGTCATACAGTGGCTGGGTCCGTTTTTTGATACAGCAACTGTTTAACAGATGAACCCTCCTCTATAATCCTCATTTCTTTTCGTATAACGTTCAAATATATATATATATATATATATATATATATATATATATATATATATATAAAGAGAGGGAGAGAGGATTTACTTGTCATACAGTGACTATATCAGTTTTTTGATACAACATCTGCATCTGCATCTGTAACAAAGTTTTACTTCTGAAAAGTAAATCTTTGATACAGATGACTATATCAAAAAATTGATACAATCACTGTATGACAGATATACCCTCCTATCTTTTAGTACAGTGTACAAGTATATATATAGAGAGAGATGGGGGCCATCTGTCATACACTGCTGTATCAGTTTTTTTACACAGCGATCGGTATCAAAGTTTTAGTCCTCAGAAATGGGTACCTTCTGCTAATCCAAAGCCATTAATATTACAAACTTTATATAAATTAATCTTCACGTAGGCATATGTAATGTCACAAGCCAAAGTAGAGTTCCTTTCCTATTTAATATGGAGCACGTGCATTTGGGGTCCAACTCCACTATTCTTTTGTGGTCATCAAACACGCATAGAGATTAGAGATTAATGGAAAAGTGTTTAATATCTTTGTTAAACATGTTAAAGACTATCAGTGATTGATTGGACTTTAGATTTTAACAGCTGAGACGAAGTCTAAAATAATGTCCTCAAATTTTAATATTTATATAATTTATTTATTTTTATAAATGATGATACAATACTATTTTAAACACAAAATTTTAAAAATAAAACAATAAATATAATATAATATCGTAAATAATATATGTTATAATAAAATTAAATATGTTCCAAATCAAAAATAAATAAAATTGTTTCTTTTTTGTTGTTCAATTACCTCCAAAAAAAAACATACACATAGATCCAAAGAGAAGATTGACAACGATTGAATGGTAGAGGAGATTGAGAGCATCCAACCATTAGAGTGGCAAAATGGTAAAGAATTTTGACAGCGACAACCAATGCACCAATTTTTTTCCTTTAGTCTGACTAACTGAATTATTTCTTGGTATTCTAGTATATGACATATACATATCCTATAATAATAAAATAACTTTTAAGCAGACTAAAAGAATTAGAATGAGTCTGTTGGACCTTTTTTATTAATTGGACTTACATACATTAAATAGTATTAAAAAAATTGGTGTCCGCTAATATTTTAGATATGATGCAACCATCTGTCAGACCCGTCTCACAGTATCTGTATTGGTATATGGATACGTATTTTGTATTGTATATATATTGTTTTATTGGATCTTGTGGAATCTCAAAAAAATTTCAAAACTGAAACTTTACTACATGACCGACATACCGCCCGACAGATTTGTTTTTTTTTGCTTTTGAGATATTTTTAAAATATTTTGAGATATTTTCAAGATATTTTCGTGAATAGTGTTCGATACTTTCTACTTGATTTTGTTTTGAGAGGTCAAAATTGATTTAATCTTGTGACGTGTATCGCTGATGAGACAGATCAAACGGTCACGATTAGATCACCTCTTATATATATATGAATTGATTTTCTCTCTCCTCTCTCTTTTCTTTCTTTCTTTCTTCACTTCCATTTTCTTTCCATTTTTCGCGGGATCTAGGAGCTTGGTCTTGAGGCCTAAGAGTGTGGTTTTCGAACCCCTCTTGGTGGTGGAGTTGAAGGTTAAGTCTGGGAACTTGACTTGAGGCAAGTACATCTTGACAAACTTTTGAACAAAAGTATTTTATTACAGTTTTTGTTTTTCTGGATAATTTATACTTAGAATTTCATGAAACTTGCTTTGATAAATATGTTTCTCTAGTGATTTTAAACCTTGTGTATATTTCAGAACTGTTTTGAACTTAGTTTTGACTTTTTTGGTAGAAATTCTGATATTCATTAGTTAGGTAATTCGGTGTCGGAAACGATAATCGGGGGTGATTGCCATAAAATTTAGTGTATACGTTATGTGAGACTACCATTAGACTTTACAACTTGTTAGACCAATTTCTGTTAAGTTTCAAAACGTGATTTCGGTTCCGAAAAACCCATCCCTCTGTGTCTTTTCTTAGAATTGCCTAAGGGGACCAGCATACCGACGGTACACTGGTGTATACCGACGATATACCGATTTGGTACGACTTAGAATCCTAGAACTTGATGTGACCTAGACCGACATACCGACGGTATACCGATTTGTTTGAACCGAAACTTGTTGTGATTTTGTTATCTCTTGTCCGGCTTACCGACGGTATACTAGAGTATACCGATTGCCCTGACTTGTTCTTCCTATCTTTCTAGTTTTGTCTTGGACGACATACCGATGGTATACTACAGTATACCGACGGTATATCGATTTTGTACTTTGCCCTTGTACGCATATTGCATGTATATATTCTTATTGTGTTACTTCTCGGCTCTACCCATTCTTGTCTTGTACTCATCTTTGTTTTAGGTATAGTTTAGAACACCTACCCATTATACCCCATCCTGACTTCATGTATAGTTTGGGACACATACCCATTATACACCTGTTCTGGTATAGTTTTGGGGCCACCTACCCATTATACACCTGTCGTGTATAGCTTTGGGGACACCTACCCACTCTTGTCCAGTGCATTCTCGATTGTGACTCATCGTAGTGGACCCCAGTTCATTGATTTGTACGCGTCTCGACCTAACATCATGTATAGTTTTGGAACCACCTACCGATTATACACTTGTCGGGTATAGTTTTGGGGACACCTACCTATTATACATCCGTCATGTCCTTGTCCCCGTATAGTTTGGGCCACCTACCCATTATACGCTTTTCCTTGTATAGTTTGGGTCACCTGCCCATTATATCCATGTTCTATATTATTACTTGTTGTGGCTTGTTATAGCGCATACTCGTCATGCCTATAACCGTGTGGTTGTTTTCTTGCATAGTATTGTCCTTATGCTTGTCAAATCATCGTCTTGTCTTGTTCATCCCTGCGGGGAGCATTATGTCTAGGATGGATTCTGCGGAATGCATGTGAGACTCGTCTCACAGTATCTGTATTGGTATATGGATACGTATTTTATATTGTATGTTGTGCTTTATTGTATCTCGTGAAATCTTAAAATTTTCTCAAAATTGAAACTTTACTAACCGACCGGCATACCGACAACGTACCGTTCAGCATATATTTGCTTTACTTTTGCAATATTTTTGAAATATTTTTGAGATATTTTCGTGAGATATTTTTATGAATAGTATTCGATACGTTTTATTATCCATTTGCTTTTTGTTTTTGTTTTGAGCGGTCGAGATTGATTTAACTCGTGACGGGATCGCTTACGAGGCAGATCGGGCGGTCACGATTAAATTACCTTTTCTATATATATGAATTATTTTTTCTCCTCTTTTTTCTTTCTTTCTTCACTTCTTCATTTCCTCTTCCTTTTCTCATGAGAGCTAGGAGCTTAGTCTTGAGGCATAAGAGTGTGGTTTCTGAACCCCTCTTGGTGGTGGAGTTGAAGGTTAAAGCAGGGAGCTTGACTAGATGCAAGTGCCCAAATCTTGAACGACTTTCCTTGCTACATTTTTTTATTTTTTTGGTATTTTATGCTTAGAATTTCATGATAAAATGAATAAAGTTAGAAGCTAAGGCCTTTTTCGAGTGCTTTTCCAATCATTCTTCTTTGTATGATAGTCATAAGGTAGGGGAAAGAAAGGCAGCTAGGAAGAGCTAATCCGAAAGGTCCAGCCCTAGCCAAGGACTAACAAGAAAGAGGAGAGACCGACTTTTCCTGTAGAAATCCTGATATTTACTGGTTAGGTAACTCGGTGTCGGAAATGATAACATGAGTGTTTGCCATGAGCCTTACTATATATGCTATATAAGACTTACCATTAGACTCGACATCTTGCTAGACAAGTTTATGTTAAGTTTTAGAACGTGATTTTGGTTCCGAAATACCCTTATTGATTTGACTTCCCTAGAATTGCCTATGGAAACTGGCATACCGACGATATACTGGTGTATACCGACGGTTTACCATTTTGACCCGACTTGAAATCCTAGAACTTGATATGACTTGAACCGTCATACCGACGGTATACCGTAGTATACCAACGGTATACCAATTTGTTGGAATCGAAAACCTGCTGTGATTTTGCTATCTCTTGTCCGGCATACCGACGTATACTGGAGTATACCGATGGTATACCGATTACCAAGACCTATTTTTCCTGCCTTTCTACTTTGGTCTTGGATGACATACCGATTTTGTTCTCTCTTGCATATGTTTTATTTTTCTATTGTACTTTTTACTGCTTTTTACTTGGCGCATGTGCACATATTGCTTGTATATGTTTTCCTATAATATTTTCTGGCTCTACCTATTTATTATTTTTATATCCAGACTCAGCTTCATGTATAGTTTGGAACACCTATCCATTATACCGAGTCCCGACTTCATGTATAGTTTGTGACACCTACCCATTATACCCCTGTCATACCCCGCTCCCAATAAGGTGAGTCGAATACGTAACCAGCATCCCTAAGCTACGTGCTTTACGAATAAACCTATATTTGTAACTACGATTGTTGCCTGTAAGTTCTAGGATATAGGGTAAAGCTAAACCATCAACAAGTAGAACTAATTATACTCACAATATCAAGCTTTTACATTTATAACTCACAAGTTTGAGTATTGTCTTCAAAAGATAGTATACAAGCTACTCACTAATTATACAACTATATGTCTATCTCCCATAAAGATTAATACACATATAATTATACAAAAACATAAAATAAAGTTATTCTACACGTGGCATCCCTTACTCTTCTGATCCGTCCATATTATACAAGGGAAGTACCTCGTCTTCGTCCCGGCCTTCATCTAGTAAACAAAAACTAGGTCATCAAAGACACGCAAGTCCTCGATTCAAGGAAGCCGAAATAAATGAAATAATATGATACTGAGGATCGAGTACAATGATATTCTAAACCGAATAAACTCTAAGTACAAGATATAATGTTGCTTTGAAATAACTTTTAAAGTGGTCTTATTCTAGTACAATAATTGTATCCAAAACCGAAGTCACTAATACAGTCACAATTTTTTTTCCTATATGATGATGCAAAGTTTAGAGAACATGTTTGAATCTTACAATCGCAGTGTCACGAGCACTCTCTAGGCAATAATCTCGTTATCAATGATAAGGTGGTGGCAGGTAGGCACGGTGCTTAGTAGTCTGTCCACTTCTCTTCGGGAGCAAAATTATAACATCATTTAATACCAAATTCGACTTTTTATCGAATTAGGATAAATATTTGCCGATAACACGAGATACAGGTAGGTAGGTGATCTAAGCATTCACCCGCTCTCAACGCAAGGCCTTGTGAAGGAGATACAAATACTGATCATTTTTGTTTAATTATATTGCCAAGATATCATACGATATGCTCCAAACTGTTCTCCCCCGCCCAATGATCTATTCTACAATCACAACCAATCCTAAGTCTATTCTAATAGTTAAAACTCGGTTTCCTGGCTCAAGTATACATCTTGATTTGTATTTCTGAAATACAGGTATCACTTGTAGGAATTCTTCCAACTATTGGAATAACACCAAAAAAATTATCTATACTTGCTAATCTCAAGTAATACGAGAATACAGTCAACAGGATATTCCAGAACCAAGGAAACTAGATTTCATAATCAGATCGCTTACGCGGTTATAAGTCCATGTTCGTACGAGTCCTAATTTATACAGTTAACCTATAGGTATTCTTAGAATTATTGTTAGTCTGTCTCCAGTCGATATGCAATTATCTAGGTTTAGGGTTCTGTATAATACCACAGCGGTTAAGCTTCAAAATTAGGCTACCTTCCAAAATCCTTAGAATTTTGGACAGAGTATCATTTGTATTTCGAACTCCAAACACAGTAATATATTCGACCCAGAGCAACTCTCTATAGAATTGACATGGGTCAAAGCCCCTTCAGTGGAAAAACTCTACACCGGACACACGCAGTTAATAGGATAGACAATAAATGTATAGAAGCACAAAACTAAATTGCACAAAAAATTTAGCATTATACCCTACGTTATACAGAGAATAACTCCTATATTATTAATCTAAATACCATTAAATTATATACGGTTGGAAATCTTATCGAATCATCTTTTATTTCTGTTTAGACATAATCAAATTTTGACAACATTTAAAAGGTCAAAACTGGTCTACGAAATAAGGTATATAATGTCCCAGATTTTGATTCTAAAATTTTACGTCAATGGTGCATGGCCAATAACTCCTATTATATACACCCGAATGTTATCATATCATATACGGTTGGAAATATTATCGAATTTTCAACGATTTTGGTTCTGACATATCCTGGTTTTGAGGAAGTTTAATAGGTCAAATCTGACCTACACAAAAATGTGCACATAGGTTCCATATTTTGATTCCAAGATTCTATACCTCTGTTGCAAAACCCATAACTCCTATCATATAAATTCAAACCCTATCATATCATATACCGTTGGAAATCTTATCGAATTTTCAACTTTTTCGTTTAGACATAATTAAATTTTGACAAAGTTTAATAGATGAAAACAGACTCAAAAAAATATTGTACCGTAGGAACGAATTCAGCCATACATTTTCTAATATTAATTCATGTCCAAGCCTTATATGGGTGTGTCACCTTAATAAAAATTTCTTAGAATCATGTTATAAACCATATATATTAATCTCAAAAATTATCTAGAATAAATTCTGTACTTTGAACAACAAAATTAAACTAAAATAATATAAAAATTACACAAAAAAGGTGATTTGTACGAGTACAAAGAGTATGAGGACTTGCCTTATCTCTTAGGATTTGGAAATAAAGTGTGGATGAAGAGCTAGGGTTAAGAAATGGTAGGAGAGTTAGAAAAGATTGTGAATATGTAAAGAGGTTAAAGACTTATATAAGAAAATCAAGTCTTTAATATATATATATATATATATATATATATATATATATATATTTATATATATATATATATTTATATATTTATATATTTATATATATATATTTATATATATATATATATAACAAGTTCTTATATATTTAACTATTAATCTTCTTATCTATATTAGATATTTTAGGTTGAAAAGAGTCAACACAAAGGGGATTGGACCCCCGGCCAAGAAAAGGAAGGGTAGTCGCTTCCTTTGGAAGCTTGGGTAAGGGTATTTTATGTCATGTCCCAATTTCTATCAAATCGATAATCGTCCCTCGGGCGTGATATTGTGCGAGTGTAAGGCGCTCCCGCACAAGGCCTAGGCATAATGATATACTTTAGAAACATATGCAACATAGTACGCAAATAAAATATCACACATTGAAATAAAAAAAGGTCTATTTATTGATAATGAACATCTTTGTTATAAACTCTTGACTTTAAAAGTAAAGGGGTATCGCGCGGGCTTACAAGATGGACGCAAAATGAGATCAGATCCATACATTAGATCCCTTACAAAAATTTAAAAGGCAAACCACCTTGGGTACGTGTTTGCACCATCACTTAGGAGCTTCAAAAGGATATGTGAGAGCACCTTGAGAATATATACTTGTGCTCCAAAAGTCACGAACGTGTCAGACTGTGAAAGGTTGGGAGGGAAGCTTCAGCTCCTCGTCGCGTCGCCTTGGCTCGGGAAACCTGCTGCAACGAGAGTTAGTTTAAACCCCTCAAATTTTAGGTAGACTGAATATGATAAGAATTTTGGTTTAGTTTCAGGTTATCTAAGGATTAGAAATTAGGGTTATGTAGACTGGTTCTTTAATTTAAACTCTTGGTGCACCTTATTGTTGCTATAATAATTGGAGCACAACAATAGCCTTTACTTTCCAACAAATCTTTGCACTCTTGACCTGACAAGCCAACCTAGGTACTGGATATTTCTGTCACTCACAAACATACTCTTGTGTGCTCTATTTTAATTGCACAACCTTCCAGTCACAAAAATTAATTCTTTAATACTATGACTTGTACCTATGTCATTGCCATCGATTTGGGGACACAAACTCAACCCGTTTTGCCTAACCAATTAAAGGGCCCAAGACTAACACCAAGCCTACACCGTCCATGACATTTGTGTCACTCCCTATGTACTCCCATTTTATTTAAGAGCTCCTATGACACAATATTTAATTAAATTGGAGAAACTGACTTAACCTAACCCCAACTTAAGCCTCACACCCATTCATGAGGCTCATACAAAACACCCAACACCCTCCCCATCCTTCAAAACACCATACACCAATTTTCTACATCAAATCCTCACTCTTTTTCTTTTATTTGTAAACACCCAAATGTCAAGGGACTCAAATGCAAAGAGGTTGCTAGGTGTCACACTCCTATTGGTGCAAATCAAATAGAGAAATCCCCATTCTCATGTGACCGGTCACCTCACTCTCTCTCACCCTTGTATTGTACTATTCCCTCATGTAAAATCCTATCCCTTGATTCAAATTCTCCCTATCACAACCACCCATTTCCTCTATATTAACACACACACACACCCATCCCCATGTGGCCGACCCTAATCCCAAGGAGCCCTATTTTTCCTTACCACACTCTCTCTCCTCCCCTCCCCTCACTCTCAGCCGAACCATTATCCTCTCCATTCTTCTTCTTCCCCACCGGAGTATCACCACCTACACCACCACCTCTACCACGAGCACTGCCACCTTCACCACCGAGCATTGCCAATAACACCACCACGAGCAATGCCACCTTCACCACCGGACCACCTTCACCATGCCACCACCACAGCCAACACCACCCCCACTGAGCATCACCGGCCACCACCACCACCATGACCTCAACACCATCACGACCTCACCACCAACACCACCATCTGCTGCCACAGCAGCAGCCGGAGCACAACCACCCCCTCGACCACCCTCATCACCACAGCATCACCACCACCGAGCCGCTCCACCCTCAATTTCTACCATAGCAGTCGGTGCATCACCACCACCGATGACACCGCCACCCGTATCCACCCTTGGTAACCTCTTCTCCTTCTTCATTATTCATTTCTTCTTTCCTACTCTTGAATAATAGGTCTTATATCAATGATCATTGTAGTAAGTTAGGGAAGTTAGGTTGGTTAATAGCCCATAATTAATTAAATATATTATTAAGGAATGTAAACATGATATGCGTTATTGGTTTAGTGTTTGGGATCATGACATGATTAGAATATACATTCAGACTTGAGTATTTTTGCATGTATAGACTCAATGGTGTTGTACCAATGTAATTTTATTTAATAGTGATGATGGTATGGTCGAGGATGAACATTATTTAAAGATGACAAAATCACACTTGATGAATACTAGTGTTTGAGAATATTATTTGAGAACGTTATGTTATTTGATGATTTCGTATTTATCATAACGTTTCCCTAGTCAACCGTGGTCAACTCTCTAGTTAGTACCTTAGTCGTGAGTTTGGTAACTAAGAAAGAAACCTATGTTAGTCCATGATGTCATCTCTTCTTTAAGATAGTTTCGAACTAGATTATTTATTAATTTCTATATCATCTCTAGGTACTTTGGGATCCTCGAACTTGGACGTCGTACCGGGGCCCCGCCTTCAACATCCGGATCCAGGCAAGTGTATATTGCCATTCTGTAACTCAGTTCTAATTTTACTGTTTATTCTATCTATACATTGTGTGCGCTTTGGATCGAAATCGTTACTTAGAGTCTGGGTCATATCCGGGTGCAGACGTTCGTCGGTAATATCTAGTATCGATTGTTAGATATTTCTCGATACTTTTATGTACCTACTTGGATACATTGGAACCCTAGGACACATTCAGACACCTTTATAGTTCCATACTTTATGTATCCTGATGGTGTCAGCATGACCGAAACCTGTGATGACTATAGGATCATGATTGGTGCTAGTTACTTCAGTATGATGAGACTGTTAGATAGAGGTTTAGGCTCAGCGAGCAGCGGATGCATCTTGTTGACCGCATTGGGAGGGGAAGACAGTTACTAGACGCTTGGGCTACTTCGCATGCACTATATATATATATATATATATATATATATATATATATATATATATATATATAGAGAGAGAGAGAGAGAGAGAGAGAGAGAGAGAGCTCCTGTATCCAGAGTCGTAGTATTTATCGTGTGACTCTGTGCTCGGAGCTACGGGTACGCATCGTATGTCTTTGTGCCTCAGAGCTACGGATTTATATTTAGAAAGCCCATTTGTCGAACGTTGTCTTCAAGTTGTGTCTCACTTAGGTGGTTATTCTAGATAACACCAGCGTATCACATGTTTCCTTTATGTTTTACTATGACATGTTATTTTTGTACTTTGTTACGTCCCCCTGAGGACCTGGTTTCCTTCCAGGCACTCACCTCAGGAAGGGTAATCTTGCGCTTTTGACGAGACATTCGAATATGCTCGGAATATCGTCGTCGTCGATAGAGTACACTTCAATGGGCCTGGAAGTCCTAGGTTTCGTCTGGGTGGTAGCCACAGTCTTTTGCCTGGACGTGTTGATCGCCAGAGCTTCTTTACCCTTGGTACCACGAGGATGGTCGATGTTGGAGGATGACCTTTTGCCTTTATCAGAGGCCGAGATCATGATGCCATTATCGTGCGCCTTCTGACTGTTGTCCTCCGCGGCTACCGCTGAGATGATGAACGAGGGCCAATCATGGAACTGATATGGTCCTGTGAACACCGAGATCACGGAAAGAAGGTTCTTCCTGCAGATGTCCACCAATACCGAGTCTGGAACTCCTGGAGGCATTTGCAAAGTGGCTTGACGAAAACGTTCGATGAAAGTGCGAACATTCTCTTTTTCCTTCTGCTTGACTTCGATGAGAGAGGACATAGACATGTCCATCCCTCACTCGTAGAATCGTGTGAAGAATAAAGCCTTGAAGTCTTCAAAGGAAGTAATGCAGTTGTCCGCCAGACTTCGGTACCACTGATAAGCTACCCCTGAGAGACAGCCTTTGAACACCCGAGTGAGGAGGGCGTCATTCCCCTGTAGTAACACCGTCATCATACTGAAGTAGTTCATATACTGACTCGGTGATATTTTTCCCTCGAACAAAGCCATAGTCTGTGGTTTGTATCTAGGAGGGAAAGGGACCTCTTCCTAGATAGCTGGGTAAGGTTGGTTGATTCCCAATTTCTTGAGCTGATCTTTATGCTTCAGGACATCAAATTGGGCTTTCAACTCTTGTACTGCCTGCATCGGATCTTCAGCCGGTAGTGGAACCACGAAGTGATGAGGAATCGATTGCATCGCGACTCCGACGGGAGGTAATACATTCTCCGAGTGAGGAAGCGGAGGAACTGCTGACTCTTGATCTAGAGCAGGCTCTTGGATCACGTTGGATGGTGGTAAGTCCACCCCCACACGTATCTGAGTTGGAGGGACCGACGCTTGAGCCATAGCAGCTGTGTGTTGAGTCAGCATCATCTGGTGCATGTTCTCCATCATGGATTGCATTTCTTTTAGAGATGTCTCCAGTACAGTAATGCGCTGCTCAGCGCTCCCGGACGGAGAAGCTTCCTCGCGTTCATCTCCAATGGCATAAACTCCCATCTCCTTGGGTGTCATCGAAGGATTAGTATAGGTCTCTGTTGAAGTTGACTCTATACTTTCAGTATATGATTCGGGAGACTGGCGACCCCCAGCTTCGGAATCAGAAGAGTACGAAGTCGGTTGTCGCGACCTCGAACGGGTATTTCGGAACACCCCAGCTTCAGTGTTCCTAAGGAGCTGGTTGAATCTCCTTCGGCTCGAAGCTCTAGAGGGATGACGTCTTGAGCCCGATCTTCCTCTAGGTATGTGTGAAGCCATGTTCACCGATGCATGTATGGGCTCTTCTTCCTGGAAAGACGGAGAGTAGCTCAACCGGTCGAAAACCAACCGTTTTGCTTCAGAACAACAACAATTAATTACAATCCTATGACTATTACAATAGTGCTCGTTAGGAGGCGTAATAGACATGCTGGAAGATCCCCTATCTTTGTGTTTCTGGATCAGGTACCCACGCAGGTCAGGAGAACTTTTACAGAAGAAGAAGATGGCTTGTTCCTTCTGTTCACATCAGTGGGCATGCGGATGTTGGGAACCATAGTTTTCCATGTGCCACCTGTATACAACAGATTGGCCATCTGGGTAGCGGATAATCCCCGAGGAGGGTATCTTTTCACAAATTGAGCCTTCTTTACGCTGAGGGACTTCTCCTGGCATAATTTGGAGCTCTGCTCTGGTTGGCATAAAGCTGAGGATGTCCTCAGTCGGCCGTCAGCCTCTCGCGTAATCCGGAGGGCGGGCAGATTGTTCCCTTGCTGGCGTAAAGGCCGAGAAGTTGAGTAGTCCGCCGCTTGCTTTCCCTTGCGTAGATTGCATGGATCATCTGATTTTTCGCGGAAGGCAGATGCATTTTTACGCGCGGAGCGCGTTTGGAACTTCTGATTTGGCGCTAAGGCATTATCAGAAATTTTGTCTATTCTGCCAGGGACGGGAGACTGGTTTCTATGCGCAGAGCACGGTGTAGGCTTCTGGACTAGCGCTGAGGTATTGCCAAAAGTTTCGTCTGTTCCGCCAGGGACGGGAGACTGAAATTTATGCGCAGAGCACGGAGTATACTTCTGGATTAGCGCTGAGGCATTGCTAGAAGTTTTGTCTGCCCTGTCATAGATAGGCGACTGAATTTTACGCGCAAGGCACGGAGGGAGCAATGCTACAACCTCGTTGGTCGGAGAAATCAAAGAGATCGGAGAGTCGACAGGAATGGTAGAGGATGTCTTGGGCATCCAGACCTTACGCAGCTTCCTGTTGTCTTGGACAGAAAGAGAGTGAGAGCTACCCCCTGTTCGAAGCATGTCTTCGTAGGCAGACTGGTCGAATTGGACGACCAGTGTCTTCTTCACGGATCCCACGGATACCGCATCGTGTTGAGCAATTGCTTCCTCGTCAGAAGAGAAAGATGTCCCCAGCAGAGTCGCCATATTGTTGTCTGATAAAATAAATGAAAGATATGGAAACGAGGCTTTATACGAAAACCCGCTCTTTATGTTTACAAACAAGCAGTACAATTAATCCTATACGAGGATGTCGAGTATAATTTTTTAATCTGGGTAAATATTGCTATAGGAGTCTGATCTGCAGTCGATCACTTTGTCCCTTGGACCACACGATGATAAAGAAGTGCCGTAGAAGACAGAAAGCAGCTTTGAAGGTTGCTAAAGAGAGTGGATGCCCGATGCCAAAGTCGTCGATCACTTCTCTTTGCCTGAGCTCTGGATTCTTCTCTCTTTCGACTGTTTTCTCTCCCGATTTCTCCTTTTTTTTGTCCACCTTCAATTCTTTGACCTTTCGACCTTGGATCTGATACTGGATTTCTTGACCAATTTTCGACCTTTTTCCTCTGTTGATAGAGGTCTCTATTTATAGAGTTTTAGTGACAGTGACCACTCAGTCGGTATAGAAACCGAGTAGTGGAAAGTACAGCACCCTTTTACACGACGGTTACAATAACCATTGCCTGTGTATAGATAATCTTTTGAATGAGTGTGTGACGCGTGTCCAACTAAGGGACAATGCGTATAACTGCTGCGAAGATCACGGCATAGAAGCCACGTAGGTAGTTATCCTTTGTGTAGAAGAGGTTGGCGTAGAAGCCAATAACTGTCACCATGGCGTAGAAGCCAAGTAGGCATAGAAGCCGAATAGACGTAGGAGTCGAGTAGGCGTAGGAGCCGAGTGGTCATAGGAGTCGAGTGGTCATAAAGGCCGAGTAGGCGTAGAAGCCGAGTGGGCATAGAAGCCGAGTGGACATAGAAGCCGAGTGGTCATAAAGGCCGAGTAGGCGTAGAAGCCGAGTGGGCATAGAAGCCGAGTGGGCATAGAAGACGAGTGGGTGTAGAAGCCGAGTGGGCGTAGAAGCCGAGTGGGGGTAGAAGCCGAGTGGGCGTAGAAGCCGAGATGATGTGGACGTTTTAGCCGAAATTATGGCTCTTGGAGATATAATCAAATCTCTTGCATTAAATACAGAGATCTGCCCCCATCCTGCGCATTAAATACAGAGGCTTATCTTTAAGATTTGCCATTATTTTGCACATTAAATGCAGATACGCGCCTCGAATCCTGTACGAAGAGTAACTGCTGACGTGGCGGTCTGTTTGCCTTCTGCGGAGCGTAAGAAGCTCACGTCTGCCTGTATAAAACTGGGCAGCGTATCCCCTTGTATGCGTAAGAGCAGTTTACGCAAAGGGAATGTCACTAAACGACGGTTCGGTGACATTTAATCAAATCTCCTGCACTAAATGCAGAGATCCGCCATTATCCTGTGCATTAAATACAGAGGCGTGTTTTGAAGGCCTGCCACTCTTTTGCGCATAAAATGCAGAGACGTGCCTCGGGCATCTGTCAGTATTCGGCGCATTAAATGCAGAGACGTGCCTCGAGAACCTGTCACCGCTCTGCGCATTAAATGCAGAGACGTGCCTCGAGCCCTGTACGAAGAGCAACTTTTGACGTGGCAGGCTGTTTGTCTTCTGCTGAGCGTAAACAGCTCACATCTGCCTGTGTAAAACTAGGCAGCGTATTCCTTCGTATGCGTAAAAGCGGTTTACGCTAAGAAAATGGTAGTAAATGACAGCCTGGGTTGCAGTGTCGCGCCATCATTATAGCTGTCGCCTGGGTAGTCGTGCAGTACTCTGTCAGGAGTCCAGACGTCAGGTTCATTGCTTGATCTGACAGGTTCATTTTGAAGAATACGAAGTGTTCCTCGTACACTTCAATGCTGCATTGAAAGCTGATGAGTTTTACGTCATAAAGGCGATGTAGCACCCTTTTTACGCTGAAGCAGCCTGGACATACTGCATTACGCGGGTGGTCCTCGAGCCTATATTTTACGCTGTGCTTAGCGAAAAAGCTATGTTTGCACGTCGATGGCTCTGAGGTCCTCTGTTTTACGCTGTCCTGCATCAACATGCTACGTATAGCTATCCAGCGTATTTTTCATGCTTCTACAAGTGCGTGCTAGTTACTACGGTTTACCAGAGTGGATATAGCCCATACGCCTACTAATTGTCCTCCCCTCCCATGATACTATGTGTCAAGTGTGTGTCAACATATATATAGTATATAATTATGACTGAAAGAAAATACATATATAACGAATATATAAAAATATGATAAGCATGCAAAAGTACTATAAGCAATTTGGCAAGGTATCTTGCCTGGCAAGAAAGTTGCGAAGTATAAAAATCTAGGCGTCAAGCACAAAGGGATCAGAAACCATGGCATCAGAATGAACGTATCCGGATGTTGAAATAAACATCACCAATATTTCCAAAATAAGCGAGATAGCTTGAAAACACTACCATTTCGTTCAATTTGGACACAGGAGCAAAACGGTAATTTTGGGTCAAAGTGGTGTCCATATGTGGTCCACTTTGCACCGAAAAGCGTACCAGAGGTAAAAGTCTCTAAATGGGACAAATTATAGGTAAAAAAAATTCTAAACATCGATACGAACTCAACGGTATGTCCAATTTTGGATTCCGGTGAGCCAATCACAAATCCGCCCTTAAAGTCAACCCGTGGGACCCACAAATAGGCGACTTGGTCAATTGTCTCATAATTGCGTGAAACTTGGGTCACAGGACCAGCGTGATACCACGAATACAATGGCACAAGTTTTATCATATTCTGACGAGCGTACACAAAATGGAGTGGTATTTTACAAAAGTCGCGATACGGGAACTTTTTACTAATACGGGTTAATTTCGACGCGTACACACATCCGAATCAGCTTTCGTTAAAGCCTACATGTCAGGATATACCATACGCACCTTTCGGTGTAATTGGTACGCAATGAGGTGGTCCCGTTTGGCGGAACGCACTCCGTATCACAAAATTTCAGTTTTAAAATAACAAGTTTTTGGTCATTTTGGAGGTCGAATAATTTAACACACAGAACGAATTAATAAAACTAAAAGAACACAAAAAATCTCGGTTATATAGAGAAGAAAACTCTTTAATTAGATTTTGAAAATATTAAACAGGTTGGTGGCAAAATGGACGTGAACATGGGGGTTTCTGTTAAAGTTTCTGGACTGTTATTGGTCAGTTTTTTGGCCATTTTTTGGTCGATTTTTTGACCAATCCGGGACACGAAAACTCATCCCGCTTGAATAAAAATCCTAGAGGGTTAGGTTGTGAACGTACACGGACAAACCGCTCGAGAAAAGGACGAGAGATGAAGAAGATACGATACCTTGAAGATGGGGCGACAGAAGGGTGTTGCTACACTTGCGGGCGCGCGCGCGGGATGTCGTGGCGGTCGTCGACGGCTGCAGTTGGTCAACGGCGGCGAGCTGCGGCGTCGGGGGGGGGGGGGGGGTGGCGGGGGGATCGAAGGTCGGTCGGCCGGCGGCTGGGGTAGGGTTTAGGGTTTGGTTGGGTTTTGAGTTTAAGATAATATGTGTGTGTGTGTATATATATATATATATATATATATATATATATATATATATATATATATATATATATATATATAGTGAGAGAGAGGTCTGGGAGAGAAGTCTGCGGGGGTGGGGTTTTGTTGGGTAGTTATTAGGAGTTAGGGTTTTAGTTAGTTATAGTTATGTTTTGTTTATTATCTCTTTTCCTTTTGATTTCTTTTCTTTTCTTTTCTTTTCTTTTCTTTTCTTTTTACTTTTATTTTGTTTTTCTTTTTAATTCTTTTCTTTTTATTTATTAACAACTTTTTTATTATTACTATTATTATTATTATTATTATTATTATTATTATTATTATTATTATTATTAGTAGTAGTAGTAGTAGTAGTAGTAGTAGTAGTATTATAATAACTATTATTACCATTATTATTATTACTATTATTATTATTATTATTAATGTTATTATTATTATTATTAACTATATATTTATTTATATATATATTCACATATATAGATAAGGCTAAAAATCTAAAAAATACTATTTGAACACAAAATAAATTCTAAAAAATTATTTTGTAAAGCTTCAATAAAATACTACACTCAAAATATTTTATAAAATATTTATAATTAATAATTAGATATTTATTTAGTTATAAAAATCAAATAATTGTATTATCTAATTAACTAAGTAATTAATTAAATAGATATTCAACAAAATAGCATAATAGTAAATAATATGCAATCTTACAACAAGGGAATTGTCTAACTTCGCATACAAAATTATGGGATACTAATTATAGAGAAGTTGAAATTGGAAAATAACCACAAATAAATTATAATAAATTACCTAAATAATTGATATATAATCTATGGTCGTTACATTAATATCATACTAACACGAAGGGATCGAATTTCTGTGCCAAAAAAAAGATCCTACTTGTAGTGTCTCATGTTTAGACTACTTTCTATGAAGGAAGATACAGATTTTGGGGCCATCCTATATTATTAATGCCCAAACCACGGTGACGTGTCCTAATAAAATTAATAAGTTTTATTTTTTTTAAAAATAATCTAAAACAAATACAAGAATACAAAATACACACAAAATGTCTATTTTTGGGTGAGGGGGTTTACAATCTACCCAACTTAAAAGGATGAACGAAATTAAAAATAAGGCATGATTTGCTCAATCCTTCACGTTAGTATCTAAGACAAGTCAACCCCAATCTTCTTAAAAAATTAAATGACAAAATCTATTCAAATATATCGTAATTCCTTCAAAATTGAAATAGCCATTGTTTAAATCAAAATTCAACTAATCATAATCTTTTTTCGATTTTTAAATAATCAACATCCCAATCTAATTCAATGTATATGACATCTTCAAGATTTAAATAACCCACATCAAATTTTACATCACGATCACCAACTATCATAATCTTCTCTAGACTTTGAACAATAAATAATTCTAATCAGATCTTATTCCTATTCTCAACTTAAGAACTTCGTACTCTTCAAATTTTAAATTCAATTTTTATCATCAACATTCCAAATAGATTATCCAACAATTAACATTCAACTTTTAATTCAAATCATCAAATTATAAAATTTTAAATCTAATTCACCAATTGTTCAAGTCTTGAATTCTATATTTATCCTAAAAATTTAAATCGATGATTCAACCTTCAATATTCAAAATTTAAATCATGTGCTCAAAGTATAAATATTTGGTCTGCAATACCAAGATTTCAAAATTTATTAAATTCTCATCATCTGAATCATTCTTCTAAAATTTCTCAAAATTAAAATGACTTAAATCTCTCAATCTAATCTTACTTGTTCACAATCTAAAAAAAAAAAAAATTATCTCAAGTTGACAATGCGACTTCTACCCAACTTGGAATTTACCGATCCATCACATAATGCTACATTTAAGAAGAACTTTCTCAAATTATTTAATCGTGTTATTCAATCCTCAAAAATTTTAACACCAAATATATCACATGTGATGTGCCCTTAATTACGAAAGATAGTCATCAAGTAATATGATTGGCCTATGTGGTATATCTATGACTCTCCGTATATCAACTTATACTAAGCACGAGCGTTCGTCTTTCCGAAATAAGGGAAGACA
This sequence comes from Iris macrosiphon, assembly GCA_036927795.1. Classification (NCBI taxonomy): domain Eukaryota; kingdom Viridiplantae; phylum Streptophyta; class Magnoliopsida; order Asparagales; family Iridaceae; genus Iris; species Iris macrosiphon. Next base: position 133,827,074 of record JAYESA010000003.1, read on the forward strand.
AAAAATAATAATAAAGAATTCAAGGAGGAGGTGATAGAATAAAATTACGGGGTTTAAGGCGATTAAAGAATTCAAAAAGAGAGTTTTCAGGACAGTCGTGGATTAAAATTTTATTTTGGTAAATTTCTATTTGCATGCTCATATCAGTATAGTTATGTAACCGATACGATATGCTCGAACATGTCTAGAGGGCAAGTATATTCGTCTAATAAGCTGAGTCAACTATATCTTAATCCACGTAAAGTAGTTATACGAAGAGCGAACCAAGTGCATTAAGGTTGATCAGACCGTAATACACTAATTCTGATTTAGATAATGTATTAGTAGGCGTCCCCAATTGTAAATCCCCTCATCCAAAATAGGTATTTTGTGTATATTTTATATTATTATATTTATTATAGATGTTAAATTTCTTTAGAGTATTCTCTTAGTTAATTAGAAAATAAATTTCTTGATATATTTACTTATATAAATATTTATTTAGAATTATTTTAGGTTATTTTAGATTTTGGAGATTTTCTAGAATTTTTGGTAATTAAAACTTAGGAAACATAAATTTTTAGGACTTCTATGATTTACTATGAGACCATACTTGAATGTTGTTACTACCAAACATTTATTTTAGAGTTAAAATATTTAAATATATTTTTCTGTAATTTATTTAGAATTTTAAGTAATTATTGGATTTTTGGAATTATTGAGGATTTATTTGGATAGATAAAGTCTTAATATTAGATAGATGCTAATTTAGTGTTAATAGATATTAATAAGATTATATATAAATTATTTGTATTATCTTTAATTCTATTTAAGATTATAAATTATTGAGATGAACTCAAACTCTATTTTAAATTAATTCAAATCCTGAGCCTACTAGGAAAACAACTTCATGCATATCCTATCATTATTTAAACTGATCATAATCATATCCAAATTAGCCAATTCTAGTCTTATTCAATTAAATAATCTTCAACATATAAATACCTATTAGACTTATGGAATAAACTCATCTTTCATATTTTTTATCCCCAAACTCCTCTCTTTTTCGTCCAAAAATAGTCAAAATTCGTCATAAATTCAGCCTCATTTTCTAGTAGTTATGACGACTTAAAAAGACTATATCTCCTAGCTCCGGACTCCAAACGCGCTCCAGTTTTTTTTTGTTAGAATTATATCAAGGTTAGTTTTCTGAATATATAAATTATTTCAGTAATTTCAGAACCTATTTTTCCATAATATTCCAAAAGTGCCAGCTGTCCGAAATCAGATACGTTTTCGTATTTTCGAGATTTTGGGAGATCTCGAACTCGGAATTTCAAACCGTTTAAAGTTTCGGAAAGATGACATGATGAACTTCCAGAAAATTATTTTTTAGAATTTAAAATATAATTTTATTCTACTGTAAAATTTGTGCAACGTAGACGTAAATAGAAAAGCACCGAAAACTGTCATTTGTGCGCCCTTGTGGCCATAACTCTTTACCGACTTATGATTTTATAAAACTGTCGATTCCAGCGTTCATGTAGCGTTGACATCTATAGGATTCCACACACAAATCCAGGATTTGAGTTGGTTGACTTTTTGGTCAACGGATTGCCTCGATTTGCGTATCATGGATCACAAATCCGTAAAGTTGACTTTCTTTGGACCAAAATTAGATTTTAACAATAAAATAAGATTAAAATATTATTTTAGGTTATTTATTCAGAATTAAAAATTAATTAAAATGGAGGAACCTATTCACCTACTTTTGTAACCTAACTTGTTTAATTTATGTGACGGGTAGATCGGACGACGCCTTGAGTTGTGACTTCATCCTTTTTCAGAGCAGGCAAGTATACCTTGCCATTTTACTGTTATTTATATTTTATATGTTGCATGTATCTTTATTTTCTGTCTTTAGTTCATATATTTTAACTGTTATATAAAAAGCGCGTGACGGTGTCGTCGCGATATATTTTTATTTATGTATTTCTATTAACCTTGTTTATGAGACTACCCCATTATCATGTAGCATCATTAGGTTCATTGGCCTTGACATAGTTTTTACAAGAGTTGTGAGTCTCATATAGATCACAGACTTACGTATTGACTGATCATCAGTACGTATGGGACGTGCGTTAGGGATAACTGCTGATAGAAACTTTGTATGCTAGAAGACTTAGCAGTTATTAGTAGTCCAGGGACATAGCCTATTGTAGTACGATGGTCCAATCCTTGTCCTTATTTGGTTGCAGGATTGGACTAGGGTACTAAGGATAGGCTATGAACCAAATCGTGGCATGGATGTGACATGCTTAGAGCATGGGGTGGGGAGAACAACAAATACCGTATTTGGGCTCCTTTGTACTTTTTCTTTTGTAACCCGGAAGCTCCGCTGAAGATACGGGCGGTGATGACCCATATACTACTTGGCGGCCTCTGCCGTTCAAAAGACGACATGCTTTGAGACCCCTGATTCTCCGAGAGAGACATGTCAATCCCATTTATGGCCAGATAGCCCACTTGTTAGAAAGTTGTTCTTAAACTGCATTCACTTAGACGGTTAGACGACCCATTGGATATTTATTTCAGTACTTTATTGGCATGCTTTTATGTATCTTGTTATGTCCCTCTGAGGACCTGGCCCTTCCAGGTGTATCTGTTCATGAGTATTCGCAGGAGCGCAAATTCAGATAGTTATATATGTTTCGAGGATGTCTTCTCTTCGAGCCCCATGATTGTTAGCTGGTATTCCTATATTGTGTTTATTGTGTTGCACTTTTATATTTGAGTTGGTAGTGGATTTGTTTCCATCCAACTAGTATCTTTAGATACTTTGTATTGAGATCTAGATTCATAGATATTGGTTATTTATTTATATTTAATTTTCGTGGATGAGATTTAGATTATACCCTGTGACTTGTGATAGATTTATACCACTTGTGGATTTGATATTCATATTACAGCGTACGTATGGGTTTGGTTTCCATATATTAGAGTTGTCATATCCATGCAGCTGGCATGCTTACGTGTTCTAGTCCAACGTATTTTAGGACTGGGGCATGACATATTTTTAGTGGTGGCCTATGCAGGTCGAGAGCATATTGTTTCGGTTACGTTACTGTACCGAGCAAGCCTGCAAATAGGATTGGAGTATAGGATCTCATCTACAATTGACTATGACTCATATTTCTTCTAATCTGTTTTATTTAAATAATTGTATCATGCTTGATTTATGTGCTTCCCTAATAGTTCTTTGAGTATAGCCCCCTCCTAGAATATAGAAGTCCCTGTTGTTAGATGATAAGTAGGGTAACCTTCCTATTAAGAGTACAACTAGAGTGTTGACACACTACTAAGTTTAGAATATCTAATGAACCCTAGCATTCCTTACTACCTAATGAACTCAAGCGTCCCTTACCTATATATTAATTTACCATTACCCCTTGATGTATTATGAGGACTTGAGAGTAGTATAGACACTACTAGAGTTAGTTAGAAGTTTTGCCATAATGTTTGACCCTAGTATTGGGGAACCAATAGAAAACAAAAATTGAATATTAGGACTGAACCTAACCTTCATAGTTAGATAGTATTGGAGAACTACAAACTTAGATCATTGTCTTATTATTAGTAGACAGCACCTTAGGAAGCCTAGAGGAATGTAATTAACATTTTTTCTTGATCATACCTCGAACATAGCAACTAGCATACCACCCCCCCTAGAAAACCATGATGCTATCTAGAGCCCTCTATTTTAATTTTATATATAGTTCCTATGAAACCTAGTAGTGTCTATACATCATGGTTTGAATTATGTTCTAGATATAAAATTAAAGTTGTAGGCCAAGTGACACATCTGATTGTAGGCCAAGTAATTTTATTTTGTGTTAAGGACATATAGTTGCTAGGATTATAGTTGTTAATCTTGAAATTTGAATTATGTGCCTTGTAGTTAGAACCTGATAGTTGAGTTGTTCTTGTAGATTATGACTTGATGATTATCCTTTAGTTTAAATCACGTGATTTATACCCCCACCTCGATACAAGTTATATCCTCTTCTCCCTTGAGGCTAGTAACTTTCCATTTTTACTATTGACACTTGCTCTATAAGCGCTATGACTAAGACTTAAGACGACCATGACCTATGTAATATAAGAGGATACCCTAATAAGTACCAAGACCCCTTCTCGTAGACCTTAACAGAAGTTTCTACGGTATCCTTAAGACAATTACAGTACTAGTTTATTGTTATAAGTTGGGTAGTATACCTCACAACATAGTATCAAATAGTCTTTTGACCTATTATTGAAGTATAACTGAATGAAGGAGCTGTATCCAAATCAGCACCAGCCCGAGCTTCCAACCTGAAGAGGCCTTCCACATCAGCACCAGCCCGAGCACCGCATGGAGAAGCTGCAAAGAAACCTTATCTGCATCAAGTACCACAAGGAGCTGTATCCAAATCACTGACTCTTCCTACTTGTTACTACTGCGGTAAGATAGGCCACATTGAGAAGGAGTGTAGACATAAATTCGGACTATGCTTAGGTTGCGGATCCAGACAGCATGCAGTGAGGGACTGCCCTGAGCGTAGAGAAGGAGCACCAAGGGTAAACCAACAAGCTCTACCAGCACCAAGAGGATATCAACCAAGGCCACCTTTGGCACCTCGACTAGCACTCTTCCAGCAGGCCCAGCAACAGCAGAGGGCACCCCCTCAAGGACGCGGACAAGCTTTTGCTATAACTTTGGAGGATGCGCAGATTCATGGAGTAGCTAATGCGCGTAAGTTTTTATAGTTTTCTGTTTCTAGTATTATTTTATCTCGTGCCTATTGGTTCGTGACCCTAGCCTTAACCTAGTAATGTTGAACTTGCTAATAACCTAGTATGTTTTATAACCTAGAATATTTTTATAATTGATAACCTAGTTTCCTAAACTGTAGCCTTCTAGATCTCCTTCATACGAGAGATTGCATAACTTTTAATGCTTAAAGAAATAATTTTTCCTATGTGTTATTCTTACACCCTCAACCTTGATTTTCCTTGATCATGTTGTGCTCCGAACAATGTTGTAACCGTGTCATCTCTGTTGACCGGTTATTCTTTGATTGCGAGGACGCAATCCTCTTAAGAGGGGTAGATTGTAATCCCCCTGATTTTTCAAGAATTTTTAATTTGGATTTTTCATAATTTTCTGGAATTTTTCGGGATTTTTTTGTAATTAAAACCTAGGTAATTGGTAATTAAATAATTTTTAATTACTATTAATTAATATTAAAATATTATGGAAATAATATATTATAGTGTAAAATGGAAAACCGGACATAGGGTAATTTTCTGTGAATTTATTGGACTCCGGAAGCTTTTATAAAGCCCTAAAAACCAACGAAGAATTAAACTGAATTAAAACCCTGAGATAAACCGGGTTTATTTGAAATAAACCAAACCAACCCAGACCCGGTTCAGTTGAACCGAACCCAGCCTTATTGGGTCGGGTCGGATCTAAACCCAACCCGAAACCCGAACCCAAACCCAAACTTAAATAATAGCGGGCCGAGCCGGATTCATATGAACCCGACCCACAAACCCATAACCCGAACCCATGCCTGAACCCTAATCCCAATTCTCCTCGGGATTACTGTTTATCCCCCTTAAATACGCCTTGAACTCTGTGCCCAGCCATGTCGCAACCCTAATCAATTCTCCGCTGCCGCCGCCTTTCTCCAGCTCCGCCGTCGCAGCCATCTGAACTGAACCCTAGCTCCCTCGCCGCCGAGCTCGACCCGTCCCCAGTCATCCCATCGACCACCTCACCCTCTCCGCTCCGCCCAGCCGACGACCACCTCACCCAAGCCCCGACCTCTCCGCCCTGCCCAGCACCCGCTCGACCATCTCCACCACCTGAATGGAACCCTAGCCGCCCTCTCTCCCTTCCTCCTCCGCCTCTCCCGTCTCCGACCATAGACTCCCCTCGACCCGTTCCTATCACCCCTATAAATCCCCTTCTTCCCCCTCGACTCCAGCCAGCAAACCCCTGAAACCTAGACCCCCGGCCATCCTCCGGCGCCGCGACCACCACCTACTCCTCCTCCTTCTTTCCCGCTGTCCCCTCGACTCTAGTGCCGACCACCCTTCCCCGAGTACGGATCCACTCCTTCCCGCCTCAGTCGCCGGAGACTCGAGCCCCATCTCCTCCTCACTGCCTCCTCCGTCCCAGCGCCTCATCGGAGACCCGATCCGCCGTCCTCCCCGTCGTGCAGCGCCGACACAGCCGCCGCCTCGCCGCCCAGCCCTTGTCGAGCCGCCCCGGCCAGCAGCAACTCACCGAATCCCTAACCATAGGGCAGACATGGTCAGGACACGGCCCACTTCGTGTCGACTCGGACACGCGATTCGCAGTTTCTGGAGCCCTGTTCAGGTAACCCGTTCTCTCTTCTCGTTGACCCATTTTCGATTCTGTTTGTTGCATCGCGTAGACTGTATAACCCTCTCGGTGCCCGTGCAACCCGCTCGGTGCATCGCGTCCTGTGGTGATCGCAAACCGAGATCCAAAAATAGGAAAAAATAACGCCCTATTTTACCCCGGAACTGAGTACGTCCCATCAAACGGGACGACTTGGTCGCACGCGATCTTTACCAAAATGTGCGCGTCGTTGATACGGACGTGTGGAATTTCGCAGAAGTCAATTCGGATGTGCGTGCACACCGGAATCAACGCGTATCCGCCGACAATGCCCCGTATCCGTCCATTCTGGAAGATGCTGTAACTTTGTGTACACATGTCGGATCGAGACAAAACTTGCGCCATCGGACTCGTAGAAATACGCTGGTCCTGTGACCCAAGTTTGGTCCGATTCTTAGAACGTTGACAAAATCGCGTATTGTGGGCCCCATAGGCTCCATTTGACGGGCGATTTTGTGATCGGCTCATCGAAATTTAATTCTGCAAGTTCCGTTGGGTTCGTATCATCGTTCCTGACTTGTTGATACTAAGTTTGACGAATTTGGAGACCTTTGACCCTGACACACTTTTCGGTGCAAAGTGGCCCACATGTGGACTTCGCTTTGACCCAAAAATATTATTTTTGCCCCTGTGTCCAAATTGGACGTAAGGACAGGCGTTTCTAGCTATTTGATATTTTCTGAATCTAATGGTGATATTTATTACAGCTTTTGGAGTAGTACCTACAGGATCCACTGATTCAGGGACGACTGTTGGTATTCGGACCCCAGGCAAGTGTACCTTGCCAAACTTTGCAGTCTTGTTACATATTTTTCTTGATTCTTTTATATTGATATGCATGCTTAACCTAGGACCGTGTGACTTACTTAGCGTCTGATTATAGTCGGGTGCCAACACCGTACGAGGTATTGTGTATTGTCATCTAGAGATGGACATTCGTGACCCTTTACACCCTCGTACTTGTCTTATCAAGTACAGTATACCCAGGACACTTGACACTATTCATGAGACAGAATCTTCCTGAGATATTCATGGTGATTCTGTATAGGATACAAGTTTATGACATACACAGTTTACATGCTTAGATTTTATCCAGACTTGTTGCATTAGATACGGTTTTGCGTGACATGGATATGAGTTATCATAAAACTGTGACGTGAGATTACATTGGGTGGGGAGAGAATTATCATACATAAGGCTGATTATATATATATATATATATATATATATTATTTTAATGGATTATGCCTTAGACTCTGACACAGAGCTTTGGTACCGTACTGGCCCTTCGAGAGAATACTGCTATGGGTTTCTCCGACACTGATCCTGTAGTAGTCTCAGCTCGAGTATGACTAAAACTCTCAACTTGCATATCACTTAGCTGGTTATATATTTACCCTATTATTTCATTTATTGCTGCACTGTATTTATTTTGGCTTGTATTATCTGTACCTTGCTATGTCCCCTGAGGACCTGGATCCGGATTATGTCCCCAGGATTAGCTGACGAGATCTATCCCGAGGTATACGGGACCGGAGCATTAGCATTAGCAGGAGCAGGTGCCTACCTTGGAGCAGAACCAGGATCTGAGCACGAGATTGTACCAGAGGACTTCTCTTGAGTATTGGCTTAAGATACTCATTTATTTCAGTTTATAGTTATTTTATTTTCAGTCTATTTCATTAATGTACCAGACTTATTCTCGGATTGTTCTCCGAGACACTTTTATTCAGTTTTGTTAGTTTATTTTATTTGCATTTATTCTGGCATTTGATCTATGATTATCTGTTGTGGATGAGATTAGATTAGACTGTGGCTTGTATCATTAGACCTACTTATTGTTGTATTACAGCTTAAGTATGCCCCGATGTATCCATTAAATTGGGTTTGTCCATCGGTGTGTGCTGCTGGCCATTATCACGCGTCCGGTCCCTCGCTATTTTGGGACTGGGGCATGACATAGTTTTTGTGGTGGCCCATGCAGGTCTACGACTAAATTGTTCGGTTTCAACTTAGGGACCGAGCAAGCCTGCAATAAGAATAGGATAAGTTTTAGATCTCATCCACTTGCTTGAAATGTTTTGATATCTATATCGTATTCGAATTAAATTTTCTTGCATCATGCCTTGATTTCTGTGCGCCTCTTATAGTTTATTTTTGATGCAGAGTAATGGATTCAAGAGCAAACGACGAAACTCCAGCAAACATACCAATAGGTGCGGTAGCCACCTACGGAGAAGATGAAGTGGCGCCATTGAGTGGAGATTCTTCTACTCACCGAAGCAGCCAAGCAGATCAGCATGCTTCTAGATTTCGGCGTGATGACATCCCGCCGCCTACGTAGTTCGTTCCACCAATGCTTGTATTCCCACCAGAACAGCCTATGGACGGGCAACAGATTTTCCAAATAATCTACGCAATGATGCAGGCCCAACATCATATTTATCAAGAAGCTCAGCGTCGCGAAGCGGATTACTTGAGGAACAGCCTAGTAAATGCACTGGAGCAGGCCAACTTACCAACTCGACGGCAACCAACGGGATCTATCACCGACTTCCACCAGTTGAAAATCCGTACCTTCTCAGTCAAGGAGGAGCCCACAGAAGTTCATGAGTGGCTCACCAACATACGACATCAATTAGAAGCAGCTGAGCTTCCAAGGGAACGTTCGATGACTGCCGTCAGAATGCAATTGACGGACAATGCACATCACTGGTGGCTATCTGAGGAGATGTCACGCCCCAGTCCCAAAATGACGAGGGACTGAGCACGTGAGCAATGGCCAGCAGCACGCACCGATGGACAACCCAATTTAATAGATCCATCAGGGCATGCTTAAGCTGTAGTCTAGCAGGACTAAGTACAAGTCTCAGGTATTACTAATCTCATCCACAGAATAACACAGATTGATTGCCAGAAATAATGCAATGGAAATAAATATGCAATATCAATAAGGTTATCTCGGGAAAACAAATTCAAGAATTATTCTGTTACATTTAAGAAAAGACAGGAATTAAAATGCTGAAAATAGAAATACTGTATAGCTGATGCCGGTGCTCAAGAGAAGTCTTCGGCCACTACTTCGTCCTCTGTTCCTTGTTCTGCTCCAAGGAGTGCTCCGGTACCGTACACCTCTGGGTAGTTCTCTTCAGCTGTACCTGGGGACATAATCCGGATCCAGGTCCTCAGGGGACAGCAAAGTACAGAAAATACAAGCCAAAATAAACACAGTGCAGCAGATAATTAAACAAGAGGGTAAGCTATGTAACCAGCTAAGTGATATGCAATATGAGAGCAGCACTAGAATTCAGGCTGAAGCCACTACAAGCTCTGTGTCGAGGAGCCGGTAGCGGCAATAACTATGAATTACACTATGTTATATACTATGTTTTATATATAATATCAGCCTGTAGTCTGTGTGTCTCTCCCCACCCAATGTAATCCCACGTCTCATGTCCACGATGCCTCATGTCCATGTCACGCACGATTATAACTAATGCAGCAAGTCTGATAGCTATGAATCAAATGTCTAAGAATGTAAAGTCTATGTCATAAAACATGCATCCTATACAGAATCACCTCGAATGTCTCAGGAAGACTCTGTCTCATGAAATAGTGTCAAGTGTCCTGGGTTCTGGTGTACTTGATAGGACAAGTACGAGAATAAGGGTATCAATTGTCCATCTCTAATGACGTACTCAACACCGCGTACGGGGTTGGCACCCGACTATGATCGGACACTAAGCACGTCACACGTTTCCTAGGTTAAGCAGTTAAAACAAGTTACATATGGATCTACCAGAATTCAAGTAAAATACTATAACAGAAATTACTGAGAATTTACAAGCTCTATGTTCTCACTGATGCAAAATTAACCAAGAAAAATATATAGCAAGCTGCAGCGTTTGGCAAGGTACACTTGCTTGTGGTTCCTGTTCCAATTGCGGCTCTGACTTCAGCTGGAATTGCAGGCGGTACTCCGATTGCTGAAACAAACATCTCCATCAGATTTAGAAAATATCAATCAGCTAGAAACGCCTGTCCTTGGGTCCAATTTGGAGACAAGGACAAAAACGGCAGTTTCGGGTCAAAACGGGGTCCACCGGTGGGCCCGCTTTGCACCGAAAAACGCGTCCGGGTCAACGGTCTCCAAATTCACCAAACTTAGTGTCAACAGGTCAAGAACGAGGATACAAACCCAACGGAACTTCCAAAATTGGATTCCGATGAGCCGATCACAAAATCGCCCGTCGAGCGGGGTCTGTGGGGCCCACGACACGCGATTTCGTCAACGTTCTCAGAATCGAACCAAACTTGACCCACAGGACTAGCGTATTGCTACGAGTCCGATGGCGCAAGTTTTGTCTCGATCCGACGTGTGTACACAAAGTTAGGTCAAATTGCAGAAAAGACGAATACGGGGCGATGTCCGCGGATACGCGTTGATTTCGGTGTGCACGCACACCCGAATCAGCTTCCGTGAAATCCCACACGTCCGTATCGACGAGGGGCTCGTGTCTGTGAAGACCGCGCACGACCAAGTCGTCCCGTTTGGCGGGGCGTACTCGGTTCCGGGGTGAAACAGGGTCTAGTTTTTTCTGTTTTTGGATCGCGGTGTGCGATCACCACAGGAAGCGATGCCCCGAACGGTTTGTCCGAACACCGAGAGGGTCATACAGGCTTCGCAACGCAATTTGCGGAATCAAAAACGGAGCTACGAGCAAAAAGTTACACGCACCTGAAGGGGACCCGAAAAACCCGAACTCGATCGTGTCCGACACGTGTCCGACACGTGTCCGACACGGTCGGACACAGGAATTCAAATTAGGGTTAGGGTTTGGGAACTCGGCTGAGCTCCGGCGGCTCTGCGGCGGCCCAGGGCGGGGGAGGCCGGCCGGGGGAGCTGCGGCGGAGGGCGGTGCGTCGCTCGGGCGGAGGCGGCGGCGCTGGAGGCGGCGCGGGCTGCTCGAGTTGCTGCGAGCTGCGGGCGGCTGTCGTCGACAGCTGTTCGACGGGCGGGGAGGAGGAAGAAGGAGGAGGGGGCTGTCGTGCAGGCGGTGGACGCGGCGGGGAGGTCCGGCGGGCTGGGCACGGCAGCGAGGCGGCTGAGCGGGTGGTGGCGGTGACGGTTCGTGGAACTGGAGACGGCGGGGGATTAAATAGGGTGGCAGCGGCGCGAGGCGGGCCGAGAGAGGCGGGGCGAGGGCAGTCGTGGCGGTGAAGGGCCGGCCGGAGCGGGCGGCGCGCCGGGCGGGGCGGCGTACGACGCGGGCGAGTGGGGGGGCTGGGTTCGTGGGTTTGCGGGTCGGACGGGTGCGGGTTCGGGTCTGACCGACCCGACCCGACCCGGTAGCCCACGGGCCGGGTTAGGCTGGGCTGGGCCTAGGTAATGGGCCGCGGGCTGAGGATAATTAATAATAATAATAAAAATAATAATAATAATAATATAAAATCAGTAATTAATTTAATAATTAATTAATTAATAGGTAAATACTTTTTAGGCATTTAAAAATAGGTCCGGGGTCCGATAAATTCCAGAAAAATTGTCCTAAGTCCAGTTTTTCATTTTACACCCAAAAATATTATTTTTATAATATTTTAATATTATTTATTATCAATTAAAAATCATTTAATAATTAAAACTCTGTTTTTAAATTACAGAAAAATTCCAGAAAATTCCAGAAAATTGTAAAAAATCCAGTTTTGAAAATTTTAAAAAAATTAGGGGGTTTACAGGAGACCCGGCTCGGACCAGACCGAGTCACCTGGGAGGAGTTCTCTAGACTCTTTCAAGAGATGTACATCCCGGCTATCGCTCGATCAGAACTTCGGGACAAGTTCAATCGCCTCACTCAGGATACTATGACAGTGGAAGAGTACAACGCAGAATTTATCCGTCTGAGTCGCTTCGCCCCTACCTTGATTACGACAGAAGAAGAAAAGACTGAGAAGTTCTTCGACAGACTAAACTTTGAGCTACAGAAACTGATTGGATCCGTTGCACCTACATCTTACTCAGACGTCCTTGCTGCAGTCCGACGCCTGGAGCGCGTCACCAGACGAGAGTCCAACCTGAAGAGGCCTTCCACATCAGCACCAGCCCGAGCACCGCATGGAGAAGCTGCAAAGAAACCTTATCTGCATCAAGCACCACAAGGAGCTGTATCCAAATCACTGACTCTTCCTACTTGTTACTACTGCGGCAAGATAGGCCACGTTGAGAAGGAGTGTAGACGTAAATTCGGACTATGCTTAGGTTGCGGATCCAGACAGCATGCAGTGAGGAACTGCCATGAGCGTAGAGAAGGAGCACCAAGGGCAAACCAACAAGCTCTACCAACACCAGAAGGATATCAACTAAGGCCACCTTTGGCACCTCGACCAGTACTCTTCCAGCAGGCCCAGCAACAGCAGAGGGCACCCCCTCAAGGACGCGGACAAGCTTTTGCTATGACTTTGGAGGATGTGCAGATTCATGGAGTAGCTAATACGCGTAAGTTTTTATAGTTTTTTGTTTCTAGTATTATTTTATCTCGTGCCTATTGGTTCGTGACCCTAGCCTTAACCTAGTAATGTTGAACTTGCTAATAACCTAGTATGTTTTATAACCTAGAATGTTTTTATAATTGATAACCTAGTGATAACCTAGTTTCCTAAACTGTAGCCTTCTAGATCTCCTTCATACGAGAGATTGCATAACTTTTAATGCTTAAGGAAATAATTTTTCCTATGTGTTATTCTTACACCCTCAACCTTGATTTTCCTTGATCATGCTGTGCTCCGAACAATATTGCAACCGTGTCATCTCTGTTCACCGGTTATTCTTTGATTGTGAGGACATAATCCTCTTAAGGGGGTATATTGTAATCCCCCTGATTTTTCAAGAATTTTTAATTTGGATTTTTCACAATTTTTTGGAATTTTCCGGGATTTTTCTGTAATTAAAACCTAGGTAATTGGTAATTAAATAATTTTTAATTGCTTTTAGTTAATATTAAAATATTATGGAAATAATATTTTATAGTGTAAAATGAAAAATCGGACATAGGGTAATTTTCTGTGAATTTATTGGATTCCGGAAGCTTTTATAAAGCCCTAAAAACCAACGAAGAATTAAACCGAATTAAACCCTGAGATAAACCGGGTTTATTTGAAATAAACCAAACCAACCCAGACCCGGTTCAGTTGAACCGAACCCAGCCTTATTGGGTCGGGTCGGATCTAAACCCAACCCGAAATCCGAACCCAAACCCATACTTAAATAATAGCGGGCCGGGCTTGATTAATGTGAACCCGACCTGCAAACCCATAACCCGAACCCATGCCTGAACCCTAATCCCAATTCTCCTCGGGATTACTGTTCATCCCCCTTAAATACGCCTCGAACTCTGTGTTCATCCGCGCCGCAACCCTAATCAATTCTCCGCCGCCGCCGCCTTTCTCCAGCTCCGCCGCCGCAGCCATCTGAACTGAACCCTAGCTCCCTCGCCGCCGAGCTCGACCCGTCCCCAGTCATCCTGTCGACCACCTCACCCTCTCCGCTCCACCCAGCCATCGACCACCTCACCCGAGCCCCGACCTCTCCGCCCTGCCCAGCACCCGCTCGACCATCTCCACCACCTGAATGGAACCCTAGCCGCCCTCTCTCCCTTCCTCCTCCGCCTCTCCCATCTCCGACCACAGACTCCCCTCGACCCGCTCCTATCACCCCTATAAATCCCCTTCTTCCCCATCGACTCCGGCCAGCAACCCCCTGAACCCTAGACCCCCGGCCATCCTCCGGCGCCGTGACCACCACCCACTCCTCCTCCTTCTTCCCCGCTGCCCCCTCGACCCCAGTGCCGGCCACCCCTTCCCCGAGCACGGCTCCACTCCTTCCCGCCTCAGTCGCCGGAGACCCGAGCCCCATCTCCTCCTCACTGCCCTCCTCCGTCCCAACGCTTCGCCGGAGATCCGATCCGCCGTCCTCCCCGCCGTGCAGCGCCGACACAACCGCCGCCTCGCCGCCCAGCCCTTGTCGAGCCGTCCCGGCCAGCAGCAACTCACCGAATCCCTAACCCTAGGGCAGACACGGTCAGGACACGGCCCACTTCGTGACGACTCGGACACGCGATTCACAGTTTCTGGAGCCCTGTTCAGGTATCTCGTTCTCTCTGCTCGTTGATCCATTTTTGATTCTGTTTGTTGCATCACGTAGACTGTATAACCATCTCGGTGCCCGTGCAACCCGCTCGGTGCATCGCGTCCTGTGGTGATCGCAAACCGCGATCCAAAAACAGGAAAAAATAACGCCATATTTCACCCCGGAACTGAGTATGCCCCATCAAACGGGACGACTTGGTCGCACGCGGTCTTTACCAAAATGTGCGCGTCTTTGATACGGACGTGTGGGATTTCGCAGAAGTCAATTCGGATGTGCGTGCACACCGGAATCAACGCGTATCCGCCGACAATGCCCCGTATCCGTCCATTCTGGAAGATGCTGTAACTTTGTGTACACACGTCGGATCGAGACAAAACTTGTGCCATCGGACTCGTAGAAATACGCTGGTCCTGTGACCCAAGTTTGGTCCGATTCTGAGAACGTTGACAAAATCGCGTATCGTGGGCCCCACAGGCTCCACTTGACGGGCAATTTTGTGATCGGCTCATCGGAATCCAATTCTGCAAGTTCTGTTGAGTTCGTATCATCGTTCCTGACTTGTTGACACTAAGTTTGACGAATTTGGAGACCTTTGATCCTGACACGCTTTTCGGTACAAAGTGGCCCATATGTGGACTCCGCTTTGACCCAAAAATATTATTTTTGTCCATGTGTCCAAATTGGACGTAAGGACAGGCGTTTCTAGCTATTTGATATTTTCTGAATCTAATAGTGATGTTTATTACAGCTTTTGGAGTAGTACCTACAGGATCCACTGATACAGGGACGACTGTTGGTATTCGGACCCCAGGCAAGTGTACCTTGCCAAACTTTGCAGTCTTGTTACATATTTTTCTTGATTCTTTTACATTGATGTGCATGCTTAACCTAGGACCGTGTGACTTACTTAGCGTCCGATTATAGTCGGGTGCCAACACCGTACGAGGTATTGTGTATTGTCATCTAGAGATGGACATTCGTGACCCTTTACACCCTCGTACTTGTCTTATCAAGTACAGTATACCCAGGACACTTGACACTATTCATGAGACAGAATCTTCCTGAGATATTCATGGTGATTCTGTATAGGATACAGATTTATGACATACAGTTTACATGCTTAGATTTTATCCAGACTTGTTGCATTAGATATGGTTTTGCGTGACATGGACATGAGTTATCATGAAACTGTGACGTGAGATTACATTGGGTGGGGAAAGAATTATCATACATAAGGCTGATTATATATATATATTATTTTAATGGATTGTGCCTTAGACTCTGACACAGAGCTTTGGTACCGTACTGGCCCTTCGAGAGAATACTGCTATGGGTTTCTCCGACACTGATCCTGTAGTAGTCTCAGCCCGAGTATGACTAAAACTCTCAACTTGCATATCACTTAGCTGGTTATATATTTATTCTATTGTTTCATTTATTGCTGCACTGCATTTATTTTGGCTTGTATTATCTGTACCTTGCTATGTCCCCTGAGGACCTGGATCCGGATTATGTCCCCAGGATTAGCTGACGAGATCTATCCCGAGGTATACGGGACCGGAGCATTAGCATTAGCAGGAGCAAGTGCCTACCTTGGAGCAGAACCAGGATCTGAGGACGAGATTGTACCAGAGGACTTCTCTTGAGTATTGGCTTGAGATACTCATTTATTTCAGTTTATAGTTATTTTATTTCCAGTCTATTTCATTAATGTACCAGACTTATTCTCGGATTGTTCTCCGAGACACTTTTATTCAGTTTTGTTAGTTTATTTTATTTGCATTTATTCTGGCATTTGATCTGTGATTATCTGTTGTGGATGAGATTAGATTAGACTTTGGCTTGTATCATTAGACCTACTTATTGTTGTATTACAGCTTAAGTATGCCCCGATGGATCCATTAAATTGGGTTTGTCCATCGGTGTGTGCTGCTGGCCATTATCACGCGTCCGGTCCCTCGCTATTTTGGGATTGGGACGTGACACAAGTCCTGATCCGTGCTCCTGTGAATAGTCATGATCCTCTACACCTAGAAAGGGACCAGGTCCTCAGAGGGACGTAACAAGATACATAGAAGCATGCCAATTGAATACAGTAAACACGCATAATAGAAAAATATATATAAGTACGTTATACTAGACAATCTATAAGAATATGCATAATGAGGACAACTTTTCGACGTATAGACATGGGTAGACTACTCTATCTAATCTCACAACTCACACACACGTCCATGAACATCAGAAGCCGTCATACCGCGAGGGTAGCGACCATCGTGACACGAAAAATTGATATACCACTAGGGTAGCGACCAGCGCGACACAACTACCGTAGTGCGTGCTAGTTACTACGGTTTACCAGAGTGGATATAGCCCATACGCCTACTGATTGTCCTCCCCTCTCATGATACTCTGTGTTAAGTGTGTGTCAACATATATATAGTATATAATTATGACTAAAAGAAAATAAATATATAATAAAAATATAAAAATATGATAAGCATGCAAAAGTACTATAAGCAATTTGGTAAGGTATCTTGCCTGACAAGAAAGCTGCGAAGTGTAAACGTCCAGGCGTCAAGCACAAAGGGATCAGAAACCATGGCATCAGAATGAACGTCTCCGAATGCTGAAATAAACATCACCAACATTTCCAGAATAAGTGAAATAGCTAAAAAATACTACCCTTTCGTCCAATTTGGACACAGGGGTAAAACGATAATTTTGGGTCAAAATAGGATCCACATGTGACCCATTTTGCACCGAAAAGCGTGCCAGAGGTAAAGGTCTCTAAATGGGACAAATTACAGGTCAAACAAATTCTAAACATTAATAAAAACTCAACGGTATATTCAATTTTGGATTCCGGTGAGCCGATCACAAATTCGTCCTTAAAGTCAACCCGTGGGGCCCGCAAATAGGCGACTTGGTCAATTATCTCGGAATCACGTGAAACTTGGGTCACAGGACTAGCGTGATAACACGAATCCAATGGAGTAAGTTTTGTCGCATTCCGACGAGCGTAAACAAAATGGGGTGGTATTTTACAAAAGTCGTGATACGGAAACTTTTTACGGATACGGGTTGATTTCGACACGCACACACGTTCGAATCAGCTTCCACGAAAGCCCACACATTAGGATATACCATACACGCCTTTTGGTGCAATTGGTATAAGACGAGGCGGTCCCGTTTGGCGGGATGTACTCCGTATCATAAATTTTCAGTTTTAAAATAACAAATTTTTTGTCGTTTTGGAGGTCAAATAATTTAACACAGAGAACGAATTAATAAAAACTAAAAGAACACAAAAAATGTCGATTATATAGAGAAGAAAACCTTCAATTAGATTTTAAAAGTATTAAACATGTTGGTGGCAAATTGGACGTGAACATGGGGGTTTGGGTTGAAGTTTTTATACTGTTATTAGTCAGTTTTTCGGTCGATATTTTGACCAATCACGGATACGAAAACTCGTCCCGCTTGAAATCCTAAAGGGTTAGGTTGTGAACGTACACGGATAAACCGCTCGAGAAAAGGACGAGAGATGAAGAAGATACGACACCTTGAAGATGAGGAGACAGAAGGGTGTTGCTGCACTTGTGGGTGCCCGGGAGGGCTGCTTGGCGGTCGCCGGCGGCGGCTGCAGTCGGACGGCTGCGGCGAGCTGCGGCGTCGGGGGGGGGGGGGGGAGGGGTTCGGAGGTCGGCCGGCGGCTGGGGTAGGGTTTAGGGTTTGGTTGGGTTTTGAGTTATATATATATATATATATATATAGAGAGAGAGAGAGAGAGAGAGAGAGAGAGGTCTGGGAGAGAAGTCTGCGGGGTGGGATTTTGCTGGGGAGTTGGGTAATTATTAGGAGTTAGGTTTTTAGTTAGTTATAGTTAGGTTTTGTTTATTATCTCTTTTCCTTTTGATTTCTTTTCTTTTCTTTTTTTTTCTTTTTCTTTTTACTTTTCCTTTGTTTTTCTTTTTAATTCTTTTATTTTTATTTCTTAACAACATTATTATTATTATTATTATTATTATTATTATTATTATTATTATTATTATTATTATTATTATTATCAACTATATATTTATTTATATATATTCACATATATAGATGAGGCTAAAAATCTCAAAAATATTATTTGCACACAAAATAAATTCTAGAAAATTATTTTGTAAAGCTTCAATAAAATACTACACTCCAAATATTTTATGAAATATTTATAATTAATAATTAGATATTTATTTAGTTATAAAAGTCAAATAATTGTATTATCTAATTAACTAAGTAATTAATTAAATGAATATTCAATAAAATAGCATAATAGTAAATAATATACAATCTTACAAAAAGGGAATTGTCTAACTTGGCACGAAAAATTATGGGATGCTAATTATAGAGAAGTTGAAATTGAAAAATAACCACAAATAAATTATAATAAATTACCTAAATAATTGACACATAATCTATGGTCGTTACACTAATGTCATACTAACACCAAGGGATCGAATTTTTTTGCCACAAAAAGGTCCTACAGGTAGTATCTCATGTGTAGGCTACTTCCTATGAAGGAAGATACAGATTTTTGGGCCATCATATATTATTAATGCCCAAACCACGGTGAAGTATCCTAATAAAATTATTGAGTTTTATTTGTTTTGAAAAATAATCTAAAACAAATAAAAGAATACAAAATACACACAAAATGCATATTTTTGGGTGAGGGGGTTTACACCTGTACTCCAGTATTCTGGTTCTGGGACCTGACACCATCTCATAAACCTCATATCAAATTCGGGATTGAAGACTGCGTATACATAATAGACTATAATTTACGATGGAATAATAGTATTTTCAAAATGGTATGTTATGATTATGTAATTCAATTTCACTATGGATGGTGATAATTCTGGTTATTCTTTTTCTTTTTCCAGCATCTTTGCCTGACTCAACTTCTCGTAAGAAAACTAATATATTTATAGATAAGTTAAATGTTGGAATAAATATATAGTCTTCAACTCTCTCTTTTTTAAAAGAGTTATGATAAGTGACCGAGAATATAACAGTAAATAATATAAAATGTTTGGTAAAACACAACAAACATTCCCATATACTAAGAAATTCATACCTTTTTTTAAAATGACGTTTTACAAGGATATACAAACATATTATTAAATATTTTAGATGCTATATATAAAATAATCCAAAATAATAGAATAAAAAAGAAACAGAGAAATAGGAGAATGACTTGGTTATGTGCTATAATATTTATCGGACTTATTAGATTCTATGAATGCTCCACGAGGATGGGGTCATGGATCCATTTTATAAGAGATTATCATGTGTAGTTGGCCTCATAATAAAGGACACGTTTATGAGTGTGAAGTGAGGGAGAGCACATCTGACGTCTTAAGTTAATTCTGTCCAACCATCTCCTCTTCATTCAGACAGATTTTGGAAGTAGATATAAAAATAGTGTAGAGGGGAGGGAGGGAGGAGAGGACATGATAGAACATAATTAGTTTGGAACAACGGATCTGCTCTCGAAGTGAGGAGGAGAATAAATTTTCTTATTGAACTTGGTTGCGTTGTGTTCCTCTAAAAGTATATTTAAGCACATTTATTAAAGTTACAACTTTTTTTTGTCATCCACAATGTTTTAAAATTCTAAACACATAGTTTGCGGAAATATATTGGTTGATTATAACTTGTTTATGACCCTCCGCTACTCTTACAATTAGGACATATCTACCTAATACGTGTTTGGTTTGCAAGGTGGTGGACGGAAGTGCCAAAGTCACTTGTTCAAAGTGTTACGCTAATGAAGTCACATATTTTTTTAGATTTTTATTCTTATATTGTCGCTTCTTATAGTGCATTGCACTTATCCAAAAAAAAAAAATTATAATATTATTAAAAAATTAGATAAAAATTTAAATTATAATAAAATATTTTAAATTTAATTTGAATATATTTTAATTCTGATTTATTATAAATATATTTTTAAATTTTTATATGTGTTTAGTTAGATAATATTATATACTTAATTTAAATATAATTTGAATATTAAATATATTTTAGGATTTGTTATATATTACTGTATTTGGAAGAACTTTAGAATTTTTATTTTATTTACTAATTATGCGAGAGATACATACGGGTAGTAAAAAAAAAATTAGTGGAGGTTATAGACACAGCTTAGACAACTTATTTATATTTAAAAAGTTAAAATGTACTTGTTTATCTAATTTCTAATCAAGATAATTTTTCATTTCTGATCAAGTATTGGGCTGGATCTTGATGGTAGTCAGCCCGATCCTATTTTTGTCAAATTTTTAACCCATCGAAGTGCACTACGAAACCTGTCCAATGTAAATTTTGGAAACCCACTTGTTTCCTATTTCAAGTTTCGGCCCAAAGACAAATTTACTTTTAATATTCAAAATGAGCAATCTAAATCATATGTATTTTTTTTGTAATTAAAAATTTAACCTAATTAATTATTTAACTATATAATATTATTTAACTATAGCCAAATGTCTAAGTTAAGATGGAAGATATTTTTCTTGGTTGTTTGAGTTCTATTTCTAGAAACGACAATATTTATAATAATTTTATATTTAAATTTTTTAACAATTTTTTTACGCACCTGCAATGCACGTGCACGTTACTATATATATATATATATATATATATATATATAGAGAGAGAGAGAGAGAGAGAGAGAGAGAGAGAGAGAGAGAGAGAGAGAACCTATCCATTGAGTAAGAATGTCCGTTGAGCAAATGAGCATGGTTCTATCGTAGACCTTTGGATTTAATTTAAGTTAGATGGAATGACTAATATCTATTGTTTGTGATGAATATATTATAAACCGTTAGATGCGCTAAACTAAAAAACAACGATTTTGATTAACATTAAAATTAACGTTAAAATTAATATTAAAATTAACATTAATATTAATATTAATATTAATATTAATATTAATATTAATATTAATTTTAGTTTTAGTTTTATTTTTAATTTTAATTTTTAATCTTAATGTTAATTTTATTTTTAGTATTAATTTTAACATTATTTTAATTTTAATTTTAATTTTAATGTTAATGTTAATTTTAATTTTAATGTTAATATTAATTTTTTAATGTTAATCAGAACCGTTGTTTTTTTTAGCCCATCTAACGGTTTATAATGTATTCATTCCAAACAATAGATCTTAGTCATTCCACCTCATTTAAATTAAATTCAAAGGTCTAGAATATTCGTGCTCATTTGCTCAACGGACATCTTTGCTCAATGGATAGACACTATATATACTAGTAAATTCACGTGCGATGCGAGGCACATTGGCGCGCCGCGTGAGGGAGATGAAAGAGAGAAGAGTTAGAAATTAGGGCCAACAACACCTCGAGTCAAGACCTAAAAAAAATTGAAGTTTTGAACCAAAGTCAAGTAACTTTACTGGACAGATGGTCCTTCTGTGCTGGAAGCCCGATTTTATTTTATTTTTTTCAATATAAACGGGACGGGACAGGGCCCCGTTTATATTGAAAATAAAATCCGCCCCGTCCCGTTTATGTTACATGATCTGTCCCGATCCGGCCCGTTTAAATATTTAATTTTAAGAACCGGCTTGTTTGACCAATATACGGTTCGGGCCGGATCGGAGCCGCGGGTCCTGGCCCCGTATGCCCAGTCCTACTTGTAGTGTTATTTATAACAAATTTAACTTTTTCAACATTTTTTTACGTAATATTAGTTTTTTTTAAATAATTAATTGATGATGATATACATACGACTTAGACGGCTCACTTTTGAACCGTTTTGAAACCTCATTTTATATATATATATATATATGTATGTATGTATGTATGTATGTATGTATGTGATGTGTGTGTGCAGGCCCGGCCCTGGCGCAGGGCAGGCTGGGCCACTGCCCAGGGCCCAAAGTGAATAGGGGCCCCACCCCAAACTGAATAGGGCATCAGCCATCAGTTAATATATGCGGCTAAGCTAAAGAATGATTCCTCTTCCCAACCCTCTCTTTTCAAAGTGAATAAAGAGGAAGGCCGGTAAGCTAAAGAATCGATTCCCCTTCCCAAGTTCCCAACCCTGTGGTTGTCTCTTTTCAAAGTGAATAAAGAGGAAGAGGAAGTGCTAAAGAAAGAAAAAAAATTAGAGAGAGAGAGAGAGAGAGAGTCAGAGTCAGAGAGAGAATTCTTCCTCTCCACCGATTTCTTCTAGGTTCTTGACTCTTCTTCTGCCAGATTTGGCATGTTGGAAGAGTCTCCAATACCAGTAAGCTACTGATGCATGCCAATTCTCATTTTATTCAAGACAAGGCTTGTATCTATAATTAATCATCTTAATGCTGTTAATTTCATAGGCTTCCAGCCAAATGGACAGGCTCCAGTGACCAGTCTCGAGTACCGACAAAGGCCTTCCCCCTCAACCTCAGCACGAGTCTTGAGGTACGGATTCTTTTGTTCTTTTTTTGCTGAAATTTTAGTTTGTTGCATCTTCGACTAGTTCAGATCTGGCTAGGGTTTCTACTGATCGCTTCGAATCCTTTTATATATATATATCGATTTAATGCCATATTTCGGAATTTACGAGTCTGCTTCCATATTCTGATGATTGACCTAATAAAGCCCTAAATGAGATGTCATAGCTAGTTGATTATTGTGTGTTCTTGTCTGTGTAATTTTTCTTGATTTAAGTTTTTTTTTTTAACTTTTCGGTGTTCAAATGCATTAGGATTAATTTTAACCGAAGAGGCTCCAGTTATTAATTTTTCTTTAGTATTAAGAAATGAATTGCTAACAAACACAATCGATGGAAATGTCTGGATGCACACCTGCGGCTGCGAGTCTCTGTTCTGTTCTCCCCAACAGTCATCTTGTATTCCAAGATTAATTGCCAAACGTGAGAAGAACAAAAGAGATCAATAAATAGAGTTTATTGAATATAGAATACATAATATGGAGTATACATGTAGATGTTAGTACTTTTAAGTTGCATATTTTGTGTTATCAATATTACTATTGCTTTCAAGTTCTGATGATTGACCTAAAAAATTGCATAATTGACCTTAACTATTAAGGAAACGAAAACCTTATTTGCAAATAAAATTCCCTAACAACCTACAGGAAGCACATACTGACATACACACCAAAAGAATCCTAATTTTTCTTCAATTTATCAAAAAATAATCCTAATTTTTTTTTATTTATTGTTTTGGTTGTCTTCTTGTACAGTGAGAATTGAAGAAAGCCTTTGCCCTTTGGAAACAAGCCACGGAAAACAAGCCCTTTGGAAACAAGCCACAGGGAAGAACCGTCGAACACACTAATTTATTTCCGTAATTTTTATTGTTAATTTATTGCCTTATTTTTTAACTACAATTATGTTTCCTAGAAAACAAGCCTCTGGAAGTCAGAAAAGAAAAAGAAAAAAAATGATATAAGAGGTTATTAAAAGCCAAAAAAATTCTCTAGATAAATATATGAAGAAAACAAATGATTCTTATGAAAATCCTGTTGAAGAATTGGTTAGTGAATATGAACAACATATTCCTTCTGATGAATTTGTACATAATGAGAATGAGATAAATTTAGAAAATCTAAATCTAAGTGGAAATAAAACTGAGCAAATCAATAGTGAAGAACCTAAAATTGTTTTCGAAAATGAGCAAATTGAAAATGATAAAAATATCAATGTGCTTAATTGGTCAGAAGATAAAATGACTTTGAATATTTTTGATCCAAGAGTGTGGGATAGTTTAGATGCAAAATTGAGAGACTTATTGGTGGAAAAAGGACCTGTTAGAGAAGCCAATTATATTTATCCTAAAGATAATCAAAATAGATCATTTTCTTTTGATTATTATAATCGAAAACTAGCAAATGGGGAAGTTTCTGATAGAAAGTGGTTGGTTTATTCAAAAGAACTTGATAGAGTATTTTGTTTCTGTTGTAAAGTGGTAAGGAGAATTCACACTAGAAGTCATTTAGCAGATGAAGGTGTTAGTGATTGGAAACATCTAGGTGATAAACTTAAAGAACATGAAAACAGCCGTGAACACCTCATTAACTTTAAAGTTTTGGTTGAGCTACGAATCAGATTGAATACAAATCAAACGATTGATAAAGAATTACAAGAACAAATAAAAAAAGATACTGATCATTGGAAACAAGTTATGGTGAGATTAATTGCTGTTGTGAAAAGACTTGCAATGAATAATTTGTCCTTTCGTGGAACAAATGAAAAAATATATGACGTATCGAATGGGAACTTCTTAGGTTTTCTTGAAACAATAGCAGAGTTTGATCCGATAATGATGCAACATTTTTGACTCATTCAAGATAAAAGTGTTCATTATCACTATCTTAGTCATAAAATTCAAAATGAGTTGATACTTACATTGGCATCAAGTGTTAAGAGTTTAGTCATTCAAAAAGTAAAAGAAGCAAAATATTTTTCGGTAATTCTTGATTGCACTCCTGATGCAAGTCACCAAGAACAAATGACTTTAATTTTAAGATGTGTAGATGTGAACAATACCCCAATAAAAATAGAAGAATATTTCTTAGAGTTTCTAAATGTGCAAGATACTTCTGGATTGGGACTTTTTAATGAATTACAATCTACTCTACACTCTCTTGATCTTGATATTGATAATGTGAGAGGACAAGGATATGATAATGGGTCTAACATGAAAGGAAAGCACCAAGGAGTTCAGAAAAGATTGTTGGATATAAATCCTAGAGCTTTTTATATGCCGTGTGACTGTCATTGTTTGAATTTAGTACTTTGTGATATGGCCAATTCTTGTTTTAAAGGAAAATCTTTCTTTGGAGCTTGTCAAACCATTTATAATGTGTTTTCTAATTCAACAAAGAGATGAAATTTGCTCCTTGAATATGTTGATCACTTAACTTTGAAATCATTGTCTGCCACACGTTGGGAGAGCCATATTGAAAGTGTTAAAGCAATAAAAACCCAAGCTCCTCAAATAAAACTAGCTTTAAAAAAATTAATTGAAGTTGCTGATGATTCCAAAGTAAGTTGGGAAGCTGGAAAGTTAGTCTCGGGTGAGTTTTCAAGTTTTGACTTTATTTTAAGTTTGGTTATTTGGCATGAAATTTTATACAAGATAAATTTAATTAGCAAAATCTTGCAATCTGAAAATATGCTTATTGATGTTGCTGTTAAAAACTTAGAAGGATTAATTTCATGGTTTGAAAAATATAGAGAAAGCGGCTTTACTTCTGCCATTATTGATGCTAAAGAAATTGCATCTGAATTGGAAATTGAGCCCATTTTTTCAATTAAGCGCAGAGTTTCTAGAAAGAAACATTTTGATGAGATTCCAAATACGGAAAGAGAACAACAATCTGCTCAAGAAACCTTTAGAACTGATTACTTTCTTGTTTTAGTTGATATGGCTCTTTCTCAGTTAAATAGCAGATTTGAACAAATAAAAAATTTTGAATGTATTTTTGGATTCTTATTTGATGCATCTAAGTTAGTTTCATTGGATGATGATGAAATGAAAAGTTCTTGCTTGAATCTTGAAATAGCTTTGAAACATGGTAACGTGTCTGATATTGATGCAAAGTACTTACTTTCTGAGTTACAAATATTGCAAGAGATGCTACCTAGTGAAGCATACGAAGTGCATACGTCATGGAATTCTATTAAAATTATGGAGTTTGCAAAAAAAATGAAAATGTTTCCCAATATTCTTATTGCATATAGAATTTTATTAACTGTACCTGTTACTGTGGCATCCGCAGAAAGAAGCTTTTCAAAGTTAAAATTAATTAAATCTTATTTGCGGACCACCATGACTCAAGACAGATTAAATGGATTAGCAATCTTAAGTATTGAAAAGGATATCTTGAAAAATATCGTTATTGATCAAACAATTGATGATTTTGCCTCAAAAAATGCAAGAAGAAATCATTTTAGATGAGAATTTGTTTGATTTGGTTGTTTTGTTATGTAGGTCATTGAAGGAAGCCAAAGTCCTAAGTAATATGTACTAGAAGATCGCCAGAAAAATATGAAGAATGTGGTTATAAACTTTTTGAGTCATTGGAGGTGGGCTAGGTGGCTTCTACAGGAAAATATAAAGAAAGTGCTTTAATTTTTTTAGATCATTGGAGGAGACCTATGTCTAAGGAATATGTACTAGAAGATATACAAAAGAATATGAAGAAAGTGGTTTAACTTTTTAATCGTTATTGCCTTATTGGACCATATTATTTTTGTTGTCATGTGCTTTTTGGAAGTTTTATCTTTATTAATACAATTTATTTATTGAAAAAAATAGACATTTATGAAAAAAGAAGGGCACAAATTTTTTTTCCGCCCTGGGCCTAATAAACCTCAGGACCGGCCCTGTGTGTGTGTGAACATGCAAATAGCAGCCATATCCATTGGTGTACTGTTTTAATTTAAAGCTTGTTCTAGTCTTTCTTGTTGAAACTACAACTAGTGAAAAAGTATTTTTGACGTGAGTGTTATAAAGAATATACTTTGTTACGGAATGGGAGATAAATTTATGAATAATTTTTTGATGACATACATTAAATAAAATATTTTTACAAAAGTTGAAAAAAAAAATATTTTGCAATATTTTTAAAATATGAAGTCTCGTATGAAATTTTTGTAAACAGTAATTGTCAGTTATGATATAATGCAACTACTAAAATGTGACTTTGTCATCAAAATATTTGTGA
Organism: Iris macrosiphon; assembly: GCA_036927795.1. NCBI lineage: Eukaryota > Viridiplantae > Streptophyta > Magnoliopsida > Asparagales > Iridaceae > Iris > Iris macrosiphon. The sequence continues at coordinate 133,854,408 of JAYESA010000003.1, forward strand.
CTATTTTTTTATTATTTTTATATCTTTATATAATTTTTTGGATTAAAAATTATTAGTAGATTTTGACTTACTGTATCTAAATTCTGGCTACAGGAGGTATGTGTTGTGAAACCGACCATCATTAGTCATTACAAGAAGAATCTAAGAAGTTATACAGAAATATATAAATAAATTTTAAACTCATGGATGCATATTGCTTAATAAATGACATTTTCTGACTTTGATTCTGTGCATATCTAGTCGACTAGATTGAGGCAACTTGAGAATTCCAAACCCAGCCTTAGTCATCAATTTAGGTCGTAAGTATAACGATATTCACGATCGATTCTGAGTTCATGAGGTATAGACGAACTTTCAAAATATACCATATCATATATAATATAAAAAATTAAAATTAAAAATAAAAATAAGTTTAAAAAAAATAACTTCCAGTAAAAAATGGAACTTAGGACCTCTAATGTGCAAGTTTAAAATAATAACAACACCACAATTGTTTAATGTTACGAAAAAGCTCATGAAATGTACTAGTTCTATTTTAGATACAAAATTATATTTATATATATATATATATATATATATATATATATATATATATATATATATAAATTTTTTTTTTTTTTTGTTCCTTTGGTCCATGGGTCTTGGACGTTCGTACTGGCTGTCCTCGGCCAGGACCGGCCCTGAGATATTGGTCCCACTTATTTTTCCAACCAATGCAAGTCGAAGTTTCAAGACAACGTTCTGATTCATGAAAGAAAATTGATTCTCAAAGAAAAGAAAAAATTGGAGGAAAATAGTTTTTCTACTCACTACATGTTTTAATTTTTCTCTCTGCAATTATTTACTTTTTTTTTTCCAATTTTATGAACCTTTTGAAACAACAGAAAAAAAAAATTATAATTAAAAAAAAATCAAATAATTGATTTCCTTCCTTTTATGCGAACCAAACGGTACATATAAGTGCTGTTTGGTTAGCCATAAATATTAATACCATGAAACTTTTTGTTTTATGTAGTATTTATTTTTTAAGTGGTGTTATAATACATTACTTGGGTTGCATTTAAATGATGTTGTGGACAATGTTTTAAAAATCGAATTGGAGATCGAATCGGCTATAGATTGGGCTAAACCGATCCACCCAATGGATTAACCCAGGATAAATAAGTTATATAATTTTCATATTAAATATATTGCATAGTCATATATACTACTTATAAATTATGTATGTTTAGGCATGAAATTAGTGAAGAAGCAAACATATTAAGTTTGATTGTATGTAAAGTCTAAAATAAAAGTTAAAAATCAGGTTCAAATCGATTCAAAATTTAACTTGTTCGGATAGTTTGGTGGTCTAACCGGCCGGGTCGACTCGGATGGCCGATTTTGGAAAAAAAAAATAGTGGATTGATATTAAACTAGTCTGAAAAAACTATTGGTTCGTGGGTTGATTGGTTCAATCGATTGGTCTGGTTTGATTTCTAAAACACTAATTGTGGAATTTAAAAACCTATTATTTGAAATAGTGTACCTAATGTTTGGTTGCGATCATTGTTCTTGTAAGGTTTTGTTAACATGTGTCCTAAGAACACATGTTAAGAATAATTAATAAAGTAACATTTTTTTTTGTTTTAGAAAGTATAATTTAGATTCAATAAATAATTAATTATTCAAGATATTATTTTAGAAATTATTTTAATGGGTCATGATAACAATTTTTAAAGTAAAAAAGTTACTTATTTAATATTTATTTAGTGTAAATGTCAATTTTTAAAGCAAAACAAAAATCTATGTATTAACTGTCCTTAACAAAACCCAGTAAGGGAAATACAAGTTCATTGTTTGTTGTGACTTCTTTTTTTTAAGACTGTGGTGACTTAAGTTGTGGACAACGAGAGGGATTAATAAAAATAGGGGTTAATTATGTTGGAAATGTCGTGTGATCCGAATCGAAGTTGATCTATGAGATACGATATTGGACTGGGCCCATATATCTTAAAAGGGAATTCACATGTAAGCCTTGAACCAATTTCAATTATTTACAGCTCATGATCTCACCTCCTATCCGATGTGGGACTAAATTACCAACTTCATTGTCACCTCCTTTTGAGCGCTCATTCAGAAACGAGATACAATCTAACAATTTTTACCTTAACTCATTTTCGCTAGCCGAACAACCTTAGCACACTCCGGCTACCTTTGCTCGTTCCCGTTAACCGAGCATCCAGGAGTTCCAACATATTGTCATCTCGATCCATTCGACCACAGAACCAAACCTCACACATTCAGCCACACCACCATTGTGTACCAACCACAACATCTTGCTCCACCTTGGACTCGTCAGATCCACCTTTAAAGTCAATTCGTGTAGTTGATGCTTCTACTCCACCTTAAGAAGAGTCTGTATAATCCATGAACGTTCAGCACCATCTGTCTCGAACTAATTAGAGCCGCTCAAGCTAGTCCCGTAACCTTGGGCTCTGATACCACTTGTTGGGAAAGCGGTGTGACCCGAACCGGAGTTGGCCCATGAGGTGCGATATTGGATTTGCCCATATGCCTTAAAAGAGAATTTTCATGTAAGGCCTGAACCAATTTCAATTATCTATACCTCATGATCCCACCTACTACCCGATGTGGGACTAAATTACCAACTCTATTATCACCCACCTTTGAGCGCTTAACCAAAAACGATATATAATCCAACAATCTCTACCTTATCTCGTTTCCGCTAGCCGAAACCTCCTGCAGGCGAAAACTTTAGGCCTTCACTGACATCTCCTATGTTTTGTTTTTACTAAACGGACATCTCCTAGTTTGAAAATAAAAACACTGACACCCCGTATGTTTTGTGTTAAATACACGAATATTTCCTAAGTTTTATGATTTATGTAAACGATTATTACACTGACCATCTCTACTTTAAAATATATATATATATATATATATATATATATATAAAGGACATGGAAGATCCGTGTATTTATTTTCAAACTAGAAATGTCTCCGCTTAGTAAACATAAAACATAGGAGGTGTAAGTATAATTAACCCTAAAAATAGTGTAATAAATATCTTCTAATATAAGTCAGTGTTGGGCCTATTTGGGCAGCAAAATAAGTCAATGTAGTTGAGGAATTAATGCAAGATTTGTTACACAAATTTCACAAGTTATATGTAACCAAATATTATAATGGTAGAATAAATATTGTAAGTATTTGTATTTAATTTAAACCAAACATCCCCTAGACATACTATTCCATATTCAGCTATCTATGAGACCAAACACAATGCTAACTTCGTCTCTATTAATACAAAAATGCTAAGACTACTACCAAGCCATTACAACCCACTTACAACTGCTTAGGTGGAGCTGATGTGGCCAATAATGAGGTGGCACTATATTACTTAGCATTAGAGCAAAACCAACTAGCAGAACAGACAACCACATACCACAGACTTGAGTTCTCCCCCAACGAAGGAAATTAGGGTTCCTCATTTCTGAGCAAACGACGGGTACTCTCTCTCACCCACACACTCTCTCTCTCTCTGTGTATCTCCCTCTCTCTCTCTCTCTCTCTCTCTGTGTGTATCTCTCTCTCTCTCTTGAACTTAACATTACGGCATGAAACTAGGGTACGATGGCAACCTCACTCCTCGACGACGACGACCTCGTTCAACCTCTCTTGAACCTAACAATACGGCCAGAAGAAGAAACAGGTACTTCTTCATCTTCTTCTTCTCTGTCTCTCCCTCCGTCTACCACTGAAACTAGGGCACGATGAACTGTAAACTTAAATTAGGGTTTTTTTTTTCCTGAAATTAGGAAACTTATTTCTGAACTTAGGGATTTTGATTTCTGAAATTAGGGTACTACTATTTCATCATATTGAAGGTTCTCTCCCTCCTTTTTCATGCTATATAATTACCAGGATATGATGAAATTAGTTTATTTTTTGTAACTTACATTTTCAAGAATATGATGAATTTTCGTGATTATCTTGTGTAGGCATGGAAGCAGAGCACTTGTCTGAAGAGTTCTTACAGGAAGAATATGTAAGCATGGAAGCAGAGTATCCAAATATACGTGATGGAGAATTGAAAGAAATTGAATTCACAGATGTAGTCACACCTGAGGTGGGGATGAAGTTTGAGAATTTAGAAAGAATGTACGAGATCTTTAGATTATATGGCTACCACAAGGGATTTTCAGTGAGGAGACGACATTCGAAAAAGGGTGATGATGGAAAATTGAGATATGTTGCACTTGAGTGTAGCCGAGGTAACAAGTTGTGGCAAAGTAAGGGGTTAAATGTGTTAAGGCCCAGACCTCAAGGTGGAACCGGGTGCAAGGTTAGGCTTTCAGCACGTTTAAACATTGACGACGAATGGGAGATTACAAAATTAGTTCTTGACCACAATCATGATTTAAGCCCTAGCAAGACTCAGTTTTATCGGTGCAACCGAAAACTCACTCCATCAATGAAAAGAAAACTCGTATTACATGATATAGCGGGAGTTAGACCAAACAAAAGTATCAATACAATTGTGGTTGAATCGGGTGGATATGAGAATATGGGATGTATAGATAAAGATGCTAGAAATTTCATTGAAAAAGAGAGGCGTCTACGATTGGGGGAAGGTGATGCTCTTGCAATCCAAAAGTATTTTTTGAAGATGCAAGCATCTAATACAGGCTTTGTATTTTGTATGAATTTGGATAAAAAATTGATTAAGAAATGTGTTTTGGGCAGATGGTAGGTGCAGAGAAGCATGCAAAGAGTTTGGTGACGTCGTCACATTTGACTCAACATATCTAACAAACAAATATGATATGCCCTTCTCACCATTTGTTGGTGTCAACCATCATGGGCAATCTATCTTGTTGGGATGTGCATTGCTATCAAATGAAGACACAAATACTTTTGTTTGGTTGTTCACTACATGGCTTGAGTGCATGAACGGTGTAGCTCCTAAAGGAATAATCACGGATCAAGACAAAGCTATGCAAAATGCAATTGAGATTTTGTTTCCTAATAGTAGGCACAGGTGGTGTTTGTGGCACATAATGAAGAAGGTGAATGAAAAGCTCAAAAGTTATAATGATTATGATTCTATCTGTGTTACTTTGAAAAATGTGATATATGATACCCAAATCACTACACAGTTTGAGACTATTTGGGATGAGATGATTGATAAGTACAAATTGGAGAAAAATACTTGGTTAATTGGATTATACAAGGAGAGGAGACGGTGGGTACCTTGCTTCGTAAAAATAATGTTTTGGGCTGGGATGTCAACTACTCAAAGAAGTGAGAGTATGAATTCCTTTTTTGATGGGTATGTCAATTCAAAGACAACTTTAAAGCAATTTGTAGAGCAATATGAAAATGCTCTAAGAAATAAGGCAGAAAAAGAGATGTATGCAGATTTTCAGTCATTTTCACAGGTTATTCCATGTATCACTTTTTACGAAATGGAAGCACAAGTTCAGCAAGTTTACACCCTTCCAAAATTTAGAGAATTTATGGAGGAGTTGACAGGAAAGATGTACTGTAAAGTAATTGATACACGAGATGGTGCAGAGGCTGTAGAGTATGATGTCCAAGCGAGAACTTTGGTTGGTGGCTTTTGTAAAAATCAGCTCTTCACTGTTTTATTTCACATGCAGGAACATGAATTTTTATGCAGTTGTCACATGTTTGAGTTTAGAGGGATTCTGTGCAGACATGTGCTTCATGTGCTTATCGAAGAATATGATGTCAATTCACTTCCAGAAAAGTACATTTTGAGGAGATGGAGGAAAGATGTGAAGAGATCTCACTCGAGGTGTAAAATTACTTATAATGGTTGGATTGCTACTGCAGAACAAAAAAAGTATGATGAGCTCCAAAATCTTTTTTCCAAGGTAGCCGATTTGGGAGCAACAGATGATGAACGATACAATCGTTATAAAGAGTGGGTAGAAAATGAATTGAAGCTACAACATATTAAAACCCCTATTTTTGGAAGTGGCAAGATTGTTAGATCAACCCAACAATCCGACTCTCATCGCATCATTGATTGTGCAGAAAATGCAAGTGAAGAAGTTGGGGACCCACTTTGTAAGACACCAAAAGGTCGGCCTAGAATACATCCATATGATAAAACTTATGGTAAAGGAAAACGAGCACAATCTAGCGGAAAAAAATAAGGTAAGTTTTTTTAATTTTAGTAATTGTGAGTTATTTTTTAATTTTAGTGTTTATGAAATTATGATGGTATATACTTTGTAGGAAAACAACATAGGAGATCATGCTCTTTCTCAACAAAGACGAAGAAGGGGAAGTGAAAAACAAAAAACTCCCCAGAAGAAAGTGTCGGTGAGATGTATCTGTATGATATTTAATTTTGCTTTCATTATTGGAATGTTTACAATCGTAAATCTATAAAATACTTTAATTTTGTAGAAAATTTCCACTCCTAACCCATCTCCTGCTCAAATGTGGAATAATTCATTTCTTTGCCCGCCACAAGCAAGTGTAAGTATCGTTTTACATTTTAAGGGTCTTCATTTTTTTTATGAAGGTAATAATTTGCACGTTATGATGCTTATTTTGTGAATATTGCAGACCGGTCAGATTGGTTTTTGGGGAGGTTCAACTTTTCCCATGAATGTGCCACATGCGTATGCGTATGGGATGTCTCGTCCTCCTACCCAACTTTTGGGGAGCTTCAACTTTTGGAGTGAACAATAGCTCGAACTTTTGGGCAACTGGCTTATAACTGGTTTATATAAATGTTCTTATATAACTCGTCATTTTAAATTATAGATAACTGTATACATTGAGCAACTGGCTTATAACTGGTTCTTTTGTTCATTCTTAGATAGGTTTTTGGGGAGGTTCAACTTTTGCCATGAATGTGCCATATGCGTATGCGTATGGGATGCCTCGCCCTCCTACCCAACTTTTGGGGAGCTTCAACTTTTGGCATGAATGAACAAGAACCAATGGTGTTCCAACTTTTGGGGAGCTTCAACTTTTGGAGTGAACAATAGTTCAAACTTTTGGGCAACTGGCTTATAACTGGTTTATATAAATGTTCTTATATAACTCATCTTTTCAAATTATAGATAACTGTATACATTGAGCAACTGACTTATATAACTGGTTCTTTTGTTCATTCTCAGATTTGATGTGGTCCAACTACTTAATTGGAACTGAGCTAGCTAGCTGGCAATGATGACTTGGAGTAGGAATAGCTGACTTGGGGGGAAAATGAGGTCTGTGGTCTGTGGTTGTCTGTTTGCTCTTTGGTTTTGCTCTAATGCTAAGTTTACAATATAGTGCCACCTCATATTTGCCATATCAGCTCCACCTAAGCAGTTGTAAGTGGGTTATAATGGTTTGGTAGTAGTCTTAGCATTTCTGGTTCAAATTATAGATAACTGTATACATTGAGCAACTGGCTTATATAACTGGTTCTCTTTTGTTCATTCTCAAATTTGATGTGGTCCAACTACTTAATTGTAACTGAGCTAGCTAGCTGGCAATGATGACTTGGAGTAGGAATAGCTGACTTGGCAATGATGATGTGGATGGCTCAGTCATTTTAGGGAAGAAATGAGGTCTGTTTGGTTTTTATCTCATAGGTCCCACCTCATCTTTGCCATATTAGTGCCACCTCAGCAGTTGTAACTGGGTTGTAATGTTTTGTAAGTAGTCTTAGCATTTCTAGTATACTATTTGGTTTATCTGATACTAAACTGTATCCTCTGATACTTGGGTTTGCTGGAAAATGTTTTAGCTGGCAATTAGTATTGATACTATGCCTGAGCCATACTGATACTATGCCATACTGATACCATGCCTGAGCCATACTGAGCTGGAAAATGTTTTAGCTGGAAAATGTTTTAGCTGCAAAGAAGAGCATTTTCATACTGAGCCATACTGATACTATGCCTGAGCCACTCTCTGATACTATGTTCTTACTACTATATCAAGCCTCCATACTCCATACTGAGCCAAGCTAAGCTAGCAATGTACAATGTAGGAGGGTCAAGCAGAGAAGTTTATGTCAGGTACTTATCATTGTTATTTTGAGAAATGTTGAGAATCAACAATGGTTCCAAAATTTCTTCGAGGTACTTACCAATTTCTTCGAGCTACTTATGGTTTTTATCTAATCCTTAGTTCATCTCAAGTTTAATAGTTAGAATTAAAAGTGTATTTGATGCTTCCTATTCTATCTATTCCTTAGTTCTTATTGGTTGTTTGGCTTTCTATCTAATCCTTAGTTCTTAAATCATGGTGTTATTGCTGATATGATCACCATTTGCTTGCAGGAAAGAAGAATTATGCTGCTCCTGGCTTGGATTTTATGAAGCTTGGATTTTATGAAGCTTGGATTTTATGAAATATTATCCAGCTCCTTGCTTGGTGATATTGACTCTATGTAATTTTCTCTGCCACCTGATTTCCCCGACATAAACTAGGCATTGCAGTTTTCGACTTTTTGGGTAGTTGAGCAGTTTTCTACTTTTTGGGCAGTTTTCCAGCTCCTGGCTTGGTGATATTGACTCTATGTAATTTTCCTGGCAGTTTTCGACATCAACTAGGCATTACAGTTTTCGACTTTAGGCATTCAGCTCCTGGCTTGGTGATATTGGATGGCTTACTGTTTTGTGGCTGTCAGTTTGAGAATAAGGCTGAAAGCTAGATTTAAAGTCTTGGTCCTTATTGTTCCAAGCTATTGTAGCTTGTTTGTTAAAGCATACACCAGAAGAAGCAGTGTATTTGGGTTGAATGTTGACCTGGAAGTGAGATGTGTTCGCAAAACTTTCTCTAGTACTCTATTTGATCAGCTTGTAAAGAATGTACTACTGGTTCATTGGGATTATGCATTATTGGGGCCATTTGTTAGTGTACGAATTTATTAATGTTGTGTTTGATTGAGCTTTTTTCTATGGAAAATGTATCTCTCACAATTTTTTTCATCAATTGTAGTGTTTGGTAGCTTATGTTTCTGTGGGATTGTTTTCCAAAAAAAATTCCATTTTCCATATATATTTTTTCAAAATTTGTGGAAAATAAAACAGGCCAGCCCATGGAAAATAAATTTTGAGAAAATTCTCTCCTCTCAATAGTGTGATATGGATTTTTGGGGATTGACTATTTCTTGCGAAGAGGTACTCTCATATTTTGATTTTTTTTTCTCCTTTCTGGATTGGAGCTCAATTCGAGCATCTCTCCTTTCTCAATTTGGGTCATTCTTCCATTGAGAAAGTTATAATTTTGGCACTGTTATTTTGGGTATGTTATAAACTAGTAGTAGTCATAGAACGTTTTGTCATGCCAAATTTATTTCATAACACTCAGGGTCAACACTTAACTATAATTTATGAAGCTTGGATTTTATGAAGCTTGGATTTTATGAAATTTTCTTGTTCTTCCTGAGGAATAGGAAACTCTATATTCTCATTTCCATTTTGCCCGTTCCGCATGTCAGCATTCATCTCCCAACCTCTGTTATCCCTCAAATTCCTGCTCTATTCCTCCCTCACGGCCATTTCGTCGAACACATATGGAGCATCTTGATACTGCTGCTGCGGATGCTGCATATACGTCGTCGGCGATGTCGGGAACCAAGTTAGTGCACGAGAGTATCAAAGTAAAATCAGTTAGTTAGGGGAATACTTCTATTGTATTCATCCTTTGCATGTGCAATCGAGTATCAGTAGTAGTATTAAAACTGCCAAAACATATGACACAAGACATGCAAAGTTCAACAACAGTTCCGACACCAGACGTTCAATAAAATAGAAAATGGTAATTATATTAACACAAACATATTATACAATGCCAAAACATTAGAGTTTTGAGACAATTAAACCGAGAGGTTTTTAGTCATTATAATACAATTACTAAATCTTAAATCCTTCAAATTACTAAATCTTAAATCTCCCAATTTTTTTCAAAATGGAACCATATACTTCGACTTGACGTTGCGCTACACGGTATTCAATTTCAACTTCAAATAGGATCTCCTTCATGATATCCTTGTCATGTCCCGAAGAACTAGTAGCCCCATCATCTACTAGTTTCTGGTTCTTCTTTGTCTTTGAAGCCTTAGATTTTTGCATCCAATCAATATATTCACAACCTGGATTTTCCCTCTACAAATATCAAACAAACAAATTATAATTGTAATCAAAGTTACGAATAGTAATAATAATTGACTTTTTGTGAACAAAGTAAAAAAAAAATTACTTACACTAGTAGATGATGGACAACAATATAATTTTTGTCCTAAGCTCATAGGCATCTTCGATGTTCTTATTTTGCAAAAGCCGGCTTTGCAACGACAAAACCGAAGTTCATCCGCCCAACACCAAAAATCACATCCATCATTCTATGTAAATCAAAATAAGAACAATCAAAAAATTATTTCAATTTTGCAAAAATGAAAATAATGATCTAAACTAAAAAAAAAATTCATACCTCCTTTGCGCATTTCAGAAATTTGCGACCACGATTCCAAGGGGTATTTGCAGTGAGTAATTTGCACATAGAAGTAACTTCACAATAACATGGGATCTTCGCAAGATCCTGTTCAACTTCAGTTGCTTCATTTTGTGCCATTTGGGAGCCTAAACATGTTAGGACATTAGGATTTCAATATGCTAAACTAAACATTAGAATTTACTAAAGCTTTAAAATAACAGAAAATAAAATTTTTTTACCATCATCCAATGTCTAATATGATCGAAGAAGCGTTTGTGTGAATTCAGTAAGGCATGCATCCACCACCTAGGTAATTTCAGAAGTATTCTAATACTATATAGCTCCTTATACTAAGAACAAGAGGGGTTTGCAAGAAAATAAAAATAAAACCCTCATTTCAGAAATAAAAACTCTAATTTAATAATCTAAAGTTCAAAATCATAACCCTAATTTCAGAATCAACTTACTAACGGAATCCTAGTTTACAAATTTTAGTTTTTTCTTGTTTAAATTTTCATTTTTCCCTTATTTCAGTTTCCCCTTAGTTTATCATTTTGAACTTTAGATTCCGTTTTGTAAACTAGATTCCGTTTTTATGTTGATTCTGAAATTAGGGTTATGATTAGATTCTTCAGAAATAAGTTTCCTAATTTCAGAAATCAAAATCCCTAAGTTCAGAAATAAGTTTCCTAATTTCAGGAAAAAACCCTAATTTAAGTTTACAATTTCAGAAATCAAAAACCCTAAGTTCAGAAATAAGTTTCCTAATTTCAGGAAAAAAAAACCCTAATTTAAGTTTACAGTTCATCGTGCCCTAGTTTCAGTGGTAGACGGAGGGAGAGACAGAGAAGAAGAAGATAAAGAAGTACCTGTTTCTTCTTCTGGCCGTATTATTAGGTTCAAGAGAGGTTGAACGAGGTCGTCATCATCGTCGTCGAGGAGTGAGGTCGCCATCGTACCCTAGTTTCATGCCGTAATGTTAAGTTCAAGAGAGAGAGAGAGATACACAGAGAGAGAGAGAGAGAGAGAGAGAGAGAGTGGGTGAGAGAGAGTACCCGTCGTTTGCTCAGAAATGAGGAACCCTAATTTCCTTCGTTGAGGGAGAACTCAAGTCTGTGGTCTGTGGTTGTCTGTTCTGCTAGTTGGTTTTGCTCTAATGCTAAGTAATATAGTGCCACCTCATTATTGGCCACATCAGCTCCACCTAAGCAGTTGTAAGTGGGTTGTAATGGTTTGGTAGTAGTCTTAGCATTTCTGCTATTAATAATAGAATAGGAAGTTTACAGATTACGAGTTACTTGCTTGAGACAAAATAGTAAACACATTTAGACCTTTACATTGTATATATATATATATATATATATATATATATATATATATATATATATATATATATATATATATATATATATATATATATATATATATAAACGGAGTCATAGGTCCATATTCTTATATGAGTCATGCACATGTGGACTCTATTCATATTGGTCCACGTGTGCATTGGCTCATGCATGAATATGAGTCTATGGTTCATATCCCTTTTTTCATATATATATATATATATATATATATATATATATATATATATATATATATATATATATATATATATATATATATATATATATGGGTAAATGGAATATGAGTCATAGTGCTCATATTCTTACATGAGCCATGCACATGTGGATCAATATTAATAGACTCCTACATCATATGTGCACCCATGTGCACTAATATTGGTCCACATGTGCATGGCTCATGTAGGAATATGAGCATTGTGGCTCATATCCCGTTTACCCATATATATATATATATATATATATGTTAGTATTTTTGCCTTTGGACTAAGAAAAATAATCCCACATTGGCTACAGCACAAAGTGGGTATCTCAATATAATATTGTGTATGAGTTGAGGTGTGCACTTGGAGTATGGTGGGGCACATGGGTGCCATATGGGGGTATTTTTCTAGGAGAAAAAAAAGGATTAACTCCTCGTGAAAGCATTTATGCTTTTTGTCATGCTCTTGGAATTATTTTCATAGAAGCTAAGCCCCAAAGAGGCATAGCGACTTGGACTTGGACTCGGACTTGGGCTCAAGGAAGGAAAGTGGCGCTTTATTGGCGCACTTTGCACTTAGCACGTCAGCATCGTCGCATGGCGCTTGTGCGTATTTGATGCACTCATGCGCTCGGATATGCGCGAGTCGCATGCGCTGCGGCATGAGCGGTTTTATGCGGGTCCGTTGCTATCGGATATATTTAATCAGTTATGGAAAGATTGAGCCATTAATTTAAATCTGATATTTGTGGGATTTAATTTAATTCATTCCAATCTTGTGGGATATGAATTAAATTCATTCCAATATTTTTGTAATTGATGGACGGTCAGGATTAGGATTATGGATTCCTCCCTATGGCTATAAATATTCTCTTCAAACCCAATTTGAGGACTAACTTCAAAAATTGGGAGAGGAAGAGAGTTGTTGCTGGAGCCGTCATTAAAGTCCAGAAAGTTCGTGCGAGTCCAAGCATGAAGGTGACATCGAGCGTTCCAGAAGTTCTACGTGAACTTGCTGGTTCTTGGAAGTAGATCGTGTAGGATGAATCTTGCTTTGAGCAACGGTGATCTTCATCACCCCAGCAAGCAGACTTTATTCTTCTTCTTCTTTCTCTTCTCTGCAAGTTGTAACTCTGTTCTGTCCGTTTGCAAATGCGATTGCAAGGAAGAACGAGAGCATAGTTTTCTCTGATTCTTTTGTAATCTTGTTTCAAGTTGTAATCATAACCGATATATAATTTCTTGTTTGATCGAGAGATATCAAGAAGGAAACTCTTGTGTGGACTCCTGATCTCGACTTCAACTACTAGTTCTACCATCTTTGATTAAGCCTCGGGACTAACAATGTCAAAGCAAGATCTGAAGAAAGATGGGAAACATTCGTTCAAGTCTTCTGGACACAAGTTTTCAAAAACTTGAGAAGATTGACAAAATTTACTTCGAACATTTGGATGAGGGAATGAGTCATTTGTCAAATGTTGAAAGTGAGTTGTCGAAACCTACCATTCCTGAGGATGAAGGAGATAGCGTCTGAAGGACGAGCATTCCAGTTGGAAGGAAGATTATAAGATGACCAAGGATTGCAGAGTATGCGCACAAGGGACAGACCTTGGCGTATAGCAAGATTTGGCACATGATAGCGCATTGGAGGTCTCAGCGCGTTGGAAGTCTTAGTGCATGGCATAGCTAGACACATAGTGTCTCAAGGAGCATGATGGACTCTGTGCATGCAAGACGCGCATGGTGGCTTATGCGCATGGATTGGTGAATGGAGGCTTATGCGCATGGATTTGTGCATGGGGGTTTATGCGCATGGATTGGCGCATGATGGCCTATGCACATGAAGGTCACTGCACTATACAGACTTGACGCATGGCTAAAATTAAAACTTGACAGTAGAACCAATCTGAACCAATATAGAAAGGTATAACTAAACTTGGTTTCTTTGATTACTTAACTTGGTTGCTATTATTGCGCAGGTTAAGTCCTTTGGCGTGGTTGCTGACCAGTGGATGGAAATTGGTGCATCTAGCCATATGTGGTTTAGGAAGAGCTGTTGATCAAGGTCGAACCTTTCAGTGGTGAAGGTCTTGATGGCAAGCAAGGATCAAGCAGAGGATATGGGGATTGGGACAATGGTTCTGAACTTTGAGAAGTTACAGTCAAAGGAGTGTGTGTATCAACGTAATAGTGATTACTAAGGACCTAATCTCAGGAAGTCTGTTGCAGACTTGAAAGTGAACATCCATAGTCTCCAGATGATGATATCTTGGCAGGAGACATATTTTAGAATAAGCTTTCAGTATCAAATGGATATTCGAGCTTCTTCGTATAAGAAAAGTCTTATTGTAAGAGTTGTGGGTGTAATGCCCTGCTCCGCGTTGGCATTATGTATCAAGGTGAGTAGGCAGAACTTCGTTCTCTGATTCTTGCATGCCTTAATAATAATCTGAGTTTTTGCTTGCAATATTTTCATAAGAGAATGATAGAACCTGCCTTGCATGTTAATGAACGAAATCACTTAGTTGTCTTTGAAATGATCATGTCTACTTAACTAAGAAACCTGAAACGCTTGTCTAAGAGTGCATGAACATGTTCACTATCCCCTATGCTCCGAGAGAACCATATCGTGTGCCTGAATGTGTTCAATGATAAGGCGGCTTACCCCCGCAACAAAGATTATATCCTGATGGTTCATCTCGTCTGCATACTAAAGTTTATTTGATAGTGTTTCCATGCATTCGCATCGGTCGGACAATCGCTATTGGTGGAGAGCTGAAATGCATGTGTCACGGCTGCTACAGAGATAATGGAAAGCAACCATGAGTCACAGCTGCCCTTAGCATCAGATAAAGAGTCATTGGTATGTTGGTCCAACAACTGCCGATCCTGAGATACTCGGGGACCGCCCTGCATATAGCTAGTTCATTATGTTGGCTTGGATAGAGGATTGCCCCTAAGATGTGCATGTGTGTCTAGCTATGCATTTGTCGCTAGAGTCTCACGAGACATGCTGCGCACACCCTGAAACAGAACGAATGGCTTGCTTGCTTATCACATATGAAACTCTATTTTAAAAGATGTTTCCAAAATAATGTAATATGACTCCGTTCTTCTGCTGCATAAAACGAATATAGGTAAAACTAGAAAGATCACTAGTAATGTAATATTTTATAACATGATTACTTAGTGTTGGTTTTAGTAAATTCTTGCTTCTGTTCAGTTGTTTTATCTCACAAGTACTTATAAAAGTGCTGACCCACCAATACTTTACTTGCTTGCAGGTACTGGATCGTCCGAGAGAGCGATAGCGTACCTCAGTCCCTAAGACCCGGAAAACCTGGTTTCGATTGTCGCCTCTTGAATGCCATCGTATAAAGGGGCATAATGTATGGAACGATGCCTTTCTAAAGAGAACCCAGTCCCTCGATTGTCCCGAATACTCAGTTAGCTAAATACATTGCATTGAAACATTGTCCCTTCCGCTGCTAACTCGATTAATGTGATGATAGCCAAACAAACTTAAACGATGAAGCCTTGTGCGGGCGCAACCCCAAGCTCGTACGGCATCACGTCCAGGTAATCGAATGGGCTATCCCTTCCTCGCACCCGCGGGACAGGCGCCGAGGCACGGTGATGCGCGTCTGGTGCGCCGAGGCACGGTGATTCGCATCCAGTTCAATCCGGCTACGGGGCGAGGCGGTGGTCCGACCGAGCGGCCCCTCCCCGGGGGCCGGGGCGTGACATAATGGTATCAGAACGGAAACGATCTCTTGGCCCAATCCGTTGCTATGACTCTGAAATATTATCGATATGGTATTGCAATAGAGCGTTCCATACAATAAGTCCATAGATATCCTCAAAGTGTAAATGTTTTCTGGACTTGAATTGCTTGATTGTTTCGATTGAGTACGGTGAGAGATGAGGACTATCGCTGCTTGGAATATCGAGAAGTTTATCCTTGAAGTTTCGAGGACGAAACTTTTTGTTGGTTGGTAAGTATGTAATGCTCCGCTCCGCGTCGGCATTATGTATCAAGGTGAGTGGGCAGAACTTCGTTCTCTGATTCTTGTACGCCTTAATAATAATCTGAGTTTTTGCTTTTAATGTTTTCATAAGAGAATGATAGAACCTGCCTTACATGTTAATGAACGAACTCACCTAGTTGTCTTTGAAACAATCATGTCTACTTAACTAAGAATCCTGAAACGCTTGTCTAAGAGTGCATGAACATGTTCATTATCCCCTATGCTCCGAGAGAACCATATCGTGTGCCTGAATGTGTTCAATGATAAGGCGG
Organism: Iris macrosiphon; assembly: GCA_036927795.1. Classification (NCBI taxonomy): domain Eukaryota; kingdom Viridiplantae; phylum Streptophyta; class Magnoliopsida; order Asparagales; family Iridaceae; genus Iris; species Iris macrosiphon. Next base: position 133,870,750 of record JAYESA010000003.1, read on the forward strand.
CTTGCCCCCACAATAAAGAATATGTCCTGATGGTTTGTCTTGTCTGCATACTAAAGTTTATTTGATAGTGTTTCCATGCATTCGCATCGGTCGGACAATGGCTATTGGTGGAGAGCAAAACTGCATGTGTCACGGCTACTATAGAGATAGTGGAAAGCAACCATAAGTCACAGCTGCCCTTAGCATCAGATAAAGAGTCATTGGTATGCTAGTCCAACAGCTGCCGATCCTGAGATACTCGAGGACCGCCCTGCATATAGCTAGTTCATTATGTTGGCTTGGATAGAGGACTGCCCCTAAGATGTGCTTGTGTGTCTAGCTATGTATTTATCCCTAGAGTCTCACGAGACACGCTGTGCACACCCTGAAACAGAACGAACGACTTGCTTGCTTATCACATATGAAACTCTGTTTTAAAAGATGTTTCCAAAATAATGTAATATGACTCCGTTCTTCTGCTGCATGAAACGAACATAGGTAAAACTAGAAAGATCACTAGTAATATAATATTTTATAACATGATTACTTAGTATTGGTTTTAGTGAATGCTTGCTTCTGTTCAGTCGTCTTATCTCACCAGTGTAATGCCTCGCTCCGCGTCGACATTATGTATCAGGTGAGTGGGCATAACTTCGTTCTCTGATTCTTGCACGCCTTAATAATAACCTGAGTTTTTGCTTGCAATGTTTTCATAAGAGAATGATAGAACATGCCTTGCATGTTAATGAACGAACTGACCTAGCTTGTCTTGAAACGATAAGTCTGCTAAACAAGAATCCTGAAACGCTTGCCTAGAGTGCATGAACATGTTCACTATCGTCTATGCTTCGAGAGAACCATATTGTGCCTGAATGTGTTCAAGTGATAAGTCGGATTGCCCCGCAACAACGATAATTGTTCTGATGGTTCATCTCGTCTGCATACTAGAGTTTATTTGATAGTGTTCCATGCATTCGCATGCGGTCGGACAATGGCTATTGGTGGAGAGCTGAACTACATGTGTCACGGCTGCTACCATGATAGTAAAAAGTAACCATGAGTTACAGCTGCCTCTAGCATCAGATAAAGAGTCATTGGTATGCTGTACAACCAGCTGTCGATCCTGAGATACTCGGGGACCGCCCTGCATATAGCTAAGTCATTATGTTGGCTTGGATAGAGGACTGCCCCTAAGATCGTGCATGTGTGTCTAGCTATGCATTTGACCCTGGAGTCTCACGAGACACGCTGCGCACACCCTGAAACATGAACGATTGCTTGTGTGCTTATATATTGCATATGAAACTCTGTTTCCAAATATGTTTCCAAATAATGTAATATGACTCTGCTAGAACTGCATGAAACGAACCTAGGTAAAACTAGAAAGATCACTAGTAATATAATGTTTTATAACATGATTACTTAGTGCTTGTTTTAGTGAATGCTTGTTTCTGTTCAGTTATTTTATCTCACCAGTACTTGTATAAAGTGCTGACCCACCAACAGTTTACTTGCTTGCAAGTACTGGATCGTCCGAGGGAGCGATAGGCGTTCCACAGTCCCTAAGACCCGGAATCTCGGTTTCGATTGTTGCCCCGAGATGCTATCGTATAAGGGGCATAATGTATGGAACGAACGAATGCCTTTGCATAAAGGAACCCAAGTCCCTCGATTGTCCCAAATACTCAGTTGGCTAAATGCATTGCATTGCAACAAGTCCATTTCTATTGCTTACTCGATTGATGTGATGATAGCCAACTATCAACTTAAACGATTGGCCTTGTGCGGGCGCAACCCCAGGCCCGCACGGCATCACGTCCCCGAAAGCTCGATCGAGCCATTCCATTAACTCCTTTCCTAACTCGCACCCGCGGGACGGGCGTGATGATTCGCGTCCGGCGCGCCGAGGCGCGGTGACTCTTGCCCGGTATGATAAATCCGGCTACACGGGGCGGGGCAGGGCGGAACGGCGGCCCGGGCGGGTCCGGGGCGTGATAGAATGGTATCAGAGTGGAATCGATCTTCTGGCCCAAAACCGTTGCTATGACTCTGAGTTTTATCGATATGGTATTGCAATAGAGCGTTCCATACAATAAGTCCATAGATATTCTCAAAGTGCAAATGTTTTCTGAACTGGAATTGCTTGACTGTTTCGATTGAGTACGGCGAGGGACGGCACTATCGCTGCTCGGAATATCGAGAAGTTTATCCATGAAGTTTCGAGGACGAAACTTTTTGTTGGTTGGTAAGTATGTAATGCCTCGCTCCGCGTCGGCATTATGTATCAGGTGAGTGGGCAAAACTTTGTTCTCTGATTCTTGTACGCCTTAATAATAATCTGAGTTTTTGCTTGCAATATTTTCATAAGAGAATGATAGAACCTGCCTTGCATGTTAATGAACGAACTCACCTAGCTTGTCTTGAAATGATAAGTCTGCTAAACGAGAATCCTGAAACACTTGCCTAGAGTGCATGAACATGTTCACTATCGTCTATGCTTCGAGAGAACCATATTGTGCCTGAATGTGTTCAAGTGATAAGTCGGATTACCCCGCAACAACGATAATTGTTCTGATGGTTCGTCTCATCTGCATACTAGAGTTTATTTGATAGTGTTCTATGCATTCGCATATGGTCGGACAATGGCTATTGGTGGAGAACTGAACTGCATGTGTCATGGCTGTCACGCCCCGATCTCCCGCAGGCAATCGGTCGTTCCCGCTAGGCGGGAATCACCCTCGCCAGCGCTCCCGCGGAACGATCGCTTAACCCATCTGGGCGTGATGCCGCACGAGCGTGTTCCACGCCCGTGCAAGGCCATGGTTCATTGGCTGGCGGCAAGAGTTCTAAGCCACAGAGTCGCATAGATTGTCCGAGTGCAGCAGAGTCATGAACGCATAGGCGATCGGTAACAGGTTCACTGAGTCGACAATAGTAGCGGAAGCATTAAAACACAAGTTGAAGTAAAGCAAGCTCTTTATTGATATAAACATGTGTTACAGGCGGCGTATAGCCGAGATTACAAGTTGCTCAAGCCTCTCTCTGTGAAACAGTAAAAGCGTGCCAAGTGGCTACAACTGTGGAATGATTGTACAAGCGATGGTCAGGCGACGCTCCAACATTATGTCTTGTATATGTACTTCAGTCCCGGACGCACCGTTGCAAGGCTTCAGAAGGAACTCCTGGCCTTAGCACGCACGAAGGAGGCATCCGCACCGAACGAGGTTCTCCCGCACCCTGCATACAAACTGGTGGATTATCAGTACATTGAATGCACTGGTGGGGAAGCTACTCGCCCGCTCGACAAATTCAAACACGTAATACAGGTTCCGTGCATAACTATTAAGTTGTCTTTCTAGTTGTCCTAGAATCAGTTTCATGCAAGCATTGAATAGCCTAACGTGTCGGGCAGTACACCGTGCGATGTTTGAGGAAACACGGCGAGACTTACCAACTTACCATTTCTCCTTCCCTGTCCAAGGCAAACATGATTAATTCAAGCACGGTAAGTATAAACATTCAGGAGGCAAAGCATATGCAACACGAGGGTCGTTTTAACATGATCGTTCAGGTGTTCAGTTGTTCATTCATGCGATGCAGTGACTCGCACGCGGATAGCCGCTAAAAGAGGATGACTTATCTATATGAATAAGAGTCGCTGGCATATCCATAAAGGACCAGTTATAGTCTTGAACAAGGAAGGAGAGCAACAAAGATGCAGTGGTGATTGCAGACCATCCTGTCCAGATGCAGTAGACTATCGTGCAGTTCGTTATAGTCTTGAACGAGGATGGTAAGCAACAAAGATGCAGTGGTGGTTGCAGACCATCCTGTCCAGATGCAGTAGACTATAGTGCAGTTCCATCCGGATCGGAACGGTCCCAGTGCCCAGGTGATCGCCCGTGGAACTATACCTCGTTTTCGAGTTGTCCGCGACATGCAGGTCAGGGTCTCGGTCTGGTACAGGAACAAGTTCGATGCAGTATATGTATATATTGAACAAGTCCGGTATGGAACGAGTTCGATGCAGTATATATATACAGAACTTGTTGAGGCAGGATTCAGTGATTCAGTAGGGCTTGCCAGGCCAGTTGATTCAGTAGTTTGCTCCACAAGCTGTGATTCAGTGATTTATTCAGTCAGGGTGCAAATTCCCTGGTTCGGGAATTGCCTTGGTGACCTAACGGTCCCGGATACTTGCAGGTTCATTCAGGCACGGGACGACTACGTAGTAGTCTCCCTGGGTTTGGATGAAAATATGGCAATGTACAAGCAGACAAGCATGCGTTTCTAAGGAACATAAACAGGTACGTTTGCTCGGACCCGAAGGTAAGCCGAGAGATGAAACCGTTAAGAGACTTAGCATGCGAGGGTCTGTATATAAGCAGTATTTCATTTCTATGTTCTAGCAAGCAATACAGTTAGGATTATTCCCTTAGCTAGGTACATTGCATTTATTAGCATGCAGGGGGTGAATCACCTAGCGACTAGCATAAATATTCCATATTTTTATGTGTGCTGGCTAAGCAAAGACAAGTTCACCGTAGCCACCCACCTTAGCGATGATTCGCCTCGGTAGAGCGATACGTCTGAGCGAGCCTCTGAAAGTCCAAGCCGGATTCCTGTAGGGACAAGTCTGGATATCCTTTGCTTCTTGTTTGAGGCAAAGCGGGACGGGACAGATGCACGATTGCCGTTTGAGACGGCAGTCCGTTTGAGCGGAACGGGGTGTTACATCCTACCCAACTTAAAAAAAGTCTCGTCCTCGAGACTTACTAAGGACAAGCAGTAATCTAGGTTTGAGGCAATCCTAGACAAGTCGTTGCACTTGTTTCATTTGGATGTTCACTTGCATAAGCTTCGAAATCAGCATATCGCTTAGACTGGATCGTGCGCACTTTCGAAGTGCACTTCTAGCGTGAACATGTCAACCAGCTTAGTGATAGCGAAGTCTCAGCACTCGAGTTTCACCCTTTTCCTAAGTCTTGGATGGTGCACTAGTTCAAAGCGTCCCTCGAATAGATGCATTCAACCAAACTTAGAGTTAGTGAAAATCGGACAAGCTACTAGCGATACTCTCAAGGGTTCGCACAGGTTGGCACAAAGGCCACTCGCAGAAAAGCAGCAGACAAGCAAGCATATCATTACATTCAAAATGCATTTTGAAAGTATTTAGACTTATTGTTGGAACATCCCATCGAGGCATTGAGAGAGAGCGTGCACATAACCCACGAACGAGCTTTCGAAACAGAGATATCGAATTGAATTCCAAAGGCGTAGAAGCCAGGCTCTGATACCACTCTGTCACGCCCCGATCTCCCGCAGGCAATCGGCCGTTCCCGCTAGGCGGGAATCACCCTCGCCAGCGCTCCCGCGAAACGATCGCTTAACCCATCCGGGCGTGATGCCGCACGAGCGTGTTCCACGCCCGTGCAAGGCCATGGTTCATTGGCTGGCGGCAAGAGTTCTAAGCCACAGAGTCGCACAGATTGTCCGAGTGCAGCGGAGTCATGAACGCATAGGCGATCGGTAACAGGTTCACTGAGTCGACAATAGTAGCGGAAGCATTGAAACACAAGTTGAAGTAAAGCAAGCTCTTTATTGATATAAACATGTATTACAGGCGGCGTATAGCCGAGATTACAAGTCGCTCAAGCCTCTCTCTGTGAAACAGTAAAAGCGTGCCAAGTGGCTACAACTGTGGAATGATTATACAGGTGATGGTCAGGCGACGCTCCAACATTATGTCTTGTATATGTGCTTCAGTCCCGGACGCACCATTGCAAGGCTTCAGAAGGAACTCCTGGCCTTAGCACGCACGAAGGAGGCATCCGCACCGAACGAGGTTCTCCCGCACCCTGCATACAAACTGGTGGATTATCAGTACATTGAATGCACTGGTGGGGAAGCTACTCGCCCGCTCGACAAATCCAAACACGTAATACAGGTTCCGTGCACAACTATTAAGTTGTCTTTCTAGTTGTCTTAGAATCAGTTTTATGCAAGCATTGAATAGCCTAACGTGTCGGGCAGTGCGCCGTGCGATGTTTGAGAAAACACGGCGAGACTTACCAACTTACCATTTCTCCTTCCCTGTCCAAGGCAAACATGATTAATTCAAGCACGGTAAGTATAAACATTCAGGAGGCAAAGCATATGCAACACGAGGGTCATTTTAACATGATCGTTCAGGTGTTCAGTTGTTCATTCATGCAATGCAGTGACTCGCACGCGGATAGCCGCTAAGCGAGGATGACTTATCTATATGAACAAGAGTCTCTGGCATATCCATAAAGGACCAGTTATAGTCTTGAACAAGGAAGAAAAGCAACAAAGATGCAGTGGTGGTTGCAGACCATCCTGTCCAGATGCAGTAGACTATCATGCAGTTCGTTATAGTCTTGAACGAGGATGGTAAGCAACAAAGATGCAGTGGTGGTTGCAGACCATCCTGTCCAGATGCAGTAGACTATCGTGCAGTTCCATTCGGATCGGAACGGTCCCAGTGCCCCGGTGACCGCCCGTGGAACTATACCTCGTTTTCGAGTTGTCCGCGACATGCAGGTCAGGGTCTCGGTCTGGTACAGGAACAAGTTCGATGCAGTATATGTATATATTGAACAAGTCCGGTATGGAACGAGTTCGATGCAGTATATATATACAGAACTTGTTGAGGCAGGATTCAGTGATTCAGTAGGGCTTGCCAGGCCAGTTGATTCAGTAGTTTGCTCCACGATCTGTGATTCAGTGATTTATTCAGTCAGGGTACAAATTCCCTGGTTCGGGAATTGCCTTGGTGACCTAACGGTCCCGGATACTTGCAGGTTCATTCAGGCACGGGACGACTACGTAGTAGTCTCCCGGGGTTTGGATGAAAATATGGCAACGTACAAGCAGACAAGCATGCGTTTCTAAGGAACATAAACATGCACGTTTGCTCGGACCCGAAGGTAAGCCGAGAGATGAAACCGTTAAGGGACTTAGCATGTGAGGGTCTGTATATAAGCAGTATTTTATTTCCATGTTCTAGCAAGCAATACAGTTAGAATTATTCCCTTAGCTAGGTGCGTTAGATTTATTAGCATGCAGGGGGTGAATCACCTAGCGACTAGCATAAATATTCCATATTTTTATGTGTGCTGGCTAAGCAAAGACAAGTTCACCGTAGCCACCCACCTTAGCGATGATTCGCCTCGGTAGAGCGATACGTCTGAGCGAGCCTCTGAAAGCCTAAGCCGGATTCCTGTAGGGACAAGTCTGGATATCCTTTGCTTCTTGTTTGAGGCAAAGCGGGACGGGACAGATGCACGATTGCCGTTTGAGACGGCAGTCCGCTTGAGCGGAACGGGGTGTTACAACGGCTGCTACCATGATAGTAAAAAGCAACCATGAGTCACAGCTGCCTCTAGCATCAGATAAAGAGTCATTGGTATGCTGTACAACCAGCTGTCGATCCTGAGATACTCGGGGACCGCCCTGCATATAGCTAAGTCATTGTGTTGGCTTGGATAGAGGACTACCCCTAAGATCGTGCATGTGTGTCTAGCTATGCATTTGACCCTGGAGTCTCACGAGACACGCTGCGCACAACCTGAAACATGAACGATTGCTTGCGTGCTTATATATTGCATATGAAACTCTGTTTCCAAACATGTTTCCAAACAATGTAATATGACTCTGCTAGAACTGCATGAAACGAACCTAGGTAAAACTAGAAAGATCACTAGTAATATAATATTTTATAACATGATTACTTAGTGCTTGGTTTTAGTGAGTGTTTTTTTCTGTTTAGTTGTTTTATCTCACCAGTACTTGTATAAAGTGCTAACCCACCAATAGTTTACTTGCTTGCAAGTACTGGATCGTCTGAGGGAGCGATAGGCGTGCCACAGTCCCTAAGACCCAGAATCCCGGTTTTGATTGTTGCCCCGAGATGCTATCGTATAAGGGGGCATAATGTATGGAACGAACGAATGCCTTTGCATAAAGGAACCCAAGTCCCTCGATTGTCCCAAATACTCAGTTGGCTAAATGCATTGCATTGCAACAAGTCCCTTTCTGCTGCTTACTCGATTGATGCGATGATAGCCAACTATCAACTTAAACGATTGGCCTTGTGCGAGCGCAACCCCAGGCCCGCACGGCATCACATCCCCGAAAGCTCGATCGAGCCATTCCATTAACTCCCTTCCCTCCTCGCACCCGCGGGACGGGCACGGTGATTCAAATCCGGAGCGCCGAGGTATGGTGATTCGTGCCCAGTGTGATAAATCCGGCTACACGGGGCGGGGCAGGGCAGGACGGAGCGGCGGCCCGGGCGGGTCTGGGGCGTGACAACCAGTACTTATAAAAGTACCGACCCACCAACAGTTTACTTGCTTGCAGGTACTGGATCGTCCGAGGGAGCGATAGGCGTGCCTCAGTCCCTAAGACCCAAAAATCCTGGTTTCGATTGTTGCCTCTTGAATGCTATCATATAAAGGGGCATAATATATGGAATGATGCCTTTGCTAAAGAGAACCCAGTCCCTCGATTGTCCCGAATACTCAGTTGGCTAAATGCATTACATTGCAACACTGTCCCTTCCGCTTAACTCGATTGATGCGATGATAGCCAAAAAAACTTAAACGATGAAGCCTTGTGCGGGAGCAATCCCAGGCTCGTACGGCATCATGTCCCGGTAATCGAACGGGCCATCCCTTCCTCGCACCCACGGGACAAGCGCCGAGGCGCGGTGATGCACGTTCAGTGCACCGAGGCACGGTAATTCACGTCAGGTTTAATCCGGCTACGGGGGCGAGGTGGTGGTCCGGCCGAGCAGCCCCTCCCCGGGGGCCGGGGCGTGATAGTGGGACCCCAGACTATGACATGTACTTCGTATTACAAGATGTCTAGTCTAGGATTTATCTCCAAATATGGGGGTAAGGAGGTAGAGAAGTATAAGGTTTGTGTGCAGACAAAGATCCCAAAAAATTTGTTCAAACGGGTAAACCGAAGTACAGATATTCTGGAGTTGGTTCACTCAGATATCTGTGACTTCAAGCAGTTCTCCATAAAGGCCAAGAGGAAGTACTTCATTACTTTCATCGATGACTACTCGAAGTACGCGTTTGTCTATTTGCTTAATTCAAAATATGAAGCATTCGAAAAGTTCAAGGAGTTCAGGGTTGAAGTTGAACGTCAAATGGGACAACAACTCAAGAGACTCAAAAGTGATCAAGGCGGAGAGTATATGTCTATTGAATTCACATCGTTCTGTAAAGAACATACAATTGTCAATGAGACAACTGCTTCATATTATCCTCAATCAAATGTAGTGGCTGAAAGAAAGAACAAGACATTGACATAAATGATGAACTCAATATTGTTGACTGCGGGTCTTCCAAACTACTTTTGGGAGAAGCTGTGCTGGCGGCTACGTTCATTCTGAACAGAGTGCCATACGCAAATTCTGATGTCACTTCTCAGGAACTCTGGTTCAAAGTCAGACCCAACTTGAACGTCATTCGAGTGTGGGGGTGTCTGGCATCTGTGAAACTTTTGGAATTGAAGATTCAAAAGCTGGAATCGAGGACTGCGAAGACAATCTTTCAGTGTGATGCTGAGAAGAGTGATGCTTGAAGATTTTTTGATATCGAATCAAATCATATCATTGAATCTCTCGACGCAAATCTCTTCGAAGATAAATCTGCAAGGCATAAGAACATTATTATCACGGATATTCCGAAAAATAGTGTGGGTGCACAGGAGGCTGAAGCTTCCAACAAAGATATAGTCTAAGAAGAAGTTGTCATCCTAACGACAACGATTGAACCATAACTCGCAGAGCCGGTGTCTAAGAGAGTGAGGAGAGTGAAGGACTTCGAAGAATATTTTGTCACCTATCATGTGGAAGAAGATTCGCTTACCTATGATGAGGCGATGAAGACCAGAGATGTTATTTTTCTGGAGGGAGGCTATAAATAATGAGTATGACACAATAACCTTTAACCACACTTGGGTGTTGGTCAATCTGTCTGAAGGAGCTAAACCAATCAGATGCTTATCAGATCTTCAAGTCGATGAAGATGAAAGCAGACAGAACAGTTGAGTTCAAGACTAGGCTATCTGCCTAGAGGTTTTCTCAGATAATAGGGGATTGGGTTCTTTGGCACCTCGATAAGGGTGTCATAGATCAAGATGATGATTGTAGTAGCTGCTATTCACAAGCTAATTATTTATCAGATGATGGGAGATAACAAGTCTTGGATGAAGACAAACATGAGAGATTCAAGGACAACAGTCAGAATTATTATCATTAAGGTTTGAAGACAGTCTGCGAGTTGGTGATATCTCGATACGGCCTGAAGCAATTCCTAGAATGTGGCAGCAGGAGTTTGACAAGTCATCTAGTCAAAGTTGTCGTAGGATCAGCAAGATGGACAGGTGTGTGTATACGAAATTCACTTATAATGGAGGAGTCATCGTTTGTATCTATGTTGACGACTTGCTAGTCCCAGTTGTAGACATAGAAGTGTCACTAGAACAAAGATGTTATTTTTGTCCAAACTCAGGACATGGGATTGCGGATGTCATCTTGAGGATATAAGATAATCCGAATGCCAGGTGGGCTTGCTTAGTCACAAACTCTCAGTATAAAATATTGATCACACGCTTTGGGTATCAGGGACGATACTCCTCAGGTGTGACATGAATATGAAGCCATATCCAAGGAAAAACGTCAGACAGTTGGTGTACGCGAGCATCATCAGGTGAATGATTCAAGCTGCGTGTACCACCAGGCCTGACATAGTTTTTGCTGTAGGGATGTCGAGTCAGTTCACAAGCAGTATATATGTTGAACACTGAAAACTGTGAAGAGAGTTGTCAGAATTCTTAGGAGAACTCTGTAGTATATCCTGTGCTACAATAGTTATCTAGATATTAAGGAAGACTTCGGTGATGTTAGTTGGTGCTCGAGAAAGAAGAGGGAAAGAACTACAGGAGGTCGTGACTTCTCCAAGGGTGGTGCTGCTATATCGTGGAAGCCAAAGAAGCAGTATTTACTCTCAGAGTTCTTTGCACTATCAAGCTACAGCAAGTAAAGCAGAATATCTCTAGAATCTCTTAGATGATCTTCCTATGGTTAGTACATAGATTTGGGTGATACCGACATACTGAGAAAACCAGGAAGCTGCAGCAGTGTCATCTGTTCATCTCTTCAACGGTTTGAAGAGAATTATGTGGATAGAACACAGGACACTGAATGAGCGCAGATTGCGTTGATCATTACAGTGCTTTAATGATCAGAGTCAGGCAAATCTGGTGGATCAGTTCATGATAGCCTTCAAGGGCCCAGTACAGGACACTGAATGAGCGCAACTAGCATAGATCATTATAGTATTTGATGATCGGAGCCAGGAGGGTCTGAAAGATCTGTTCATGTAAGGCCTCCAGCGCCAGCTGATCCCAAGAACTATAAAGGAGTATAGTACTCCATGTTATAGTGGCGTGACACCACAATAGGGAGTGAACCTCGGCTTCGGGTCATGTCACAGCAGCGTAACACCGCATATAGTCAAGGACACAGCATATATGGGCTTGGAGGACCTCTGATATTGTGTCTTTGCAATCCTACCATTTAGTTTTATTCTTTTAGTTCAAAGAGATATCTACTAGGCATCTAGCTATTGGTTCAAGGGAGGACCATTGATTGGGAGAATATCAGGAATAATGGATATTCCTTAGAGACATTGAGGGGTTACAGACCCAGAACCACTGTTGTATACCTCTTGTTCTTTGTGTAGAACAATTTTCTGTAGAAGGATGTATTTGACGCCTTAATGAGTTCTCGGGCAGAGTGAATATCCGGTGTGCTTTGCAGGAAGCACGTAGTATCAGCACTACAAGGGACTGAAATACCATGCTACAGTGGCGGGACACCACACGAGGAAGTGAACCTCGGCAGAAGGCCATGTCACAGCGGCGTAGCACCGCACATAGGCAAGTAGCCTAATGATATAGAATGGAGAGTGGTAGGCAGCACTACAAAGTGTAACACCCCATTCCGCTCAAGCGGACTGCCGATTCAAACGGCAAAAGTGTAATGTCCCGACCCGCTTTGCTCAGGCGAGAATACTCGTTTGAGGCAAAGGATATTCAGACTTGTCCCTACAGGAGTTCGGCTTAGGTTTTCAGAGGCTCACTCGATGTATCGCTCAACCGAGGTAAATCATCGCTAAGGTGGGTGGCTACGGTGAACTTGTCTTTGCTTAGCCAACACACTTAAAATATAGAACGATACATGCTAGTCGCTAGGTGAATCACCCCTGCATGCTAATAAGAATACAACGCACCTAGCTAAGAGAATAATCCCAACTTGTATTGCTTGTGTTAGAACATGAAAATTAAAACATTGCTTATATTCAGACCCTCTTATGCTACCCTAGATCATGTAGCTCAGAAAGTCCCTTACGGTTTCATACCTCGGCTTACCTTCGGGCTCGATCCAAACGTGATTGCTTAAGTTCTTAAAGTTGCCTTGCCTCAATGTTTTCCATACGAGATTATGCCACAAGCAAGTAACACTATCGCTTATCGTTCATGCATTGAGTCAGCCAGGAGACTATCATATAGTCCTTCTGTACAATTGAACCTGCAAGTCTCTGGGACCGTTAGGTCACCAAGGCAATCCCCGAACCAAGGGCATGCATCAAGGCAAGTTGAATCAATGAATGAAAATTATGTCAAGTTTATATTTGAATGATAATCACATCTAGTTAACCTCTGAACGAGAATCCATCAAGTAAGGAAAGAAGCTCGTGGAGCAAATGCTCGGTTCAGAACAAGAATCATGGATTATCATATCAAGTTATGGATTTGGAAAGACCCTGGCCTGCATGTCGCGGACAACTTGTGCACAAGATTTATATGGTTTCCACGGTCGGTTGCCAGGGCGCTGGGACCGGTCCGATCCGGACGAAAACGTATGTATAGTCGTATTTTATGGGGCAAAGGTGTTATGTAGCGGGGTTTGCCACCTGCGTTGCATATCATTCTTATCTTGAGACTTAAAACCGTCCTTATGGCTATGCCAGCGACTTATGTCATATAGATAAGTCATCCTCGCTTAGCGGCTATCCGCGTGCGAGTTATTTCATTGCATCAAAAGAACAACTGAACACCTGAACGATCATGATATAACAACACTCGCGTTTGCATATGCTATTGCCTTGGTTTTCATTATGAATGCTCATGTTTAAATTAACTTGGTTTGCCTTGGACAGGGAAGGTCAAATGGTAAGTTGGTAAGTCTCGCCGTGTTTTCTCTTATATCGTATGGCGCACTGCCACACGAGTTAGGTTATTCAACATTGCCATGAAACTGATCCTACGGCAACTAGAAAGACAACATAATAGTTGGTGCACAGAACCTATATTACGTGTTTGGATTTGTCGAGCGGGCGAGTAGCCTTTCCACCAGTACATTCGTGTACTGATAATCCACCAGGTTGTTTGCAGGGTGCGGAAGAACCTCGTTCAGTGCGGATGCCTCCTTCGTGCGTGCTAAGGCGTGGAGATCACTCTGGAGCCTTGGAGTGTTATAATCCGGAAGTGAAGCACATATACAAGACATAATATTGGAATATCGCCCTACACATTATTCTACTATTGTAGCCACTTGGCATGCTTTTACTGTTTCAGAGAGAGAGGCTTGAGCGACTTGTAATCTCGGCTATACGTCGCCTGTAACATATGTTCAATATCAATAAAAATCTTGTTCTACTTCAACTTGTGTTATGCAATGCTTCCGCTATTGTCGACTCAGTAAACTTGTTACCAAATAGCCTATACGTTTATAATTTTGCTGTACTTGGATAATCTGTGTGACTCTGTGGCTTAGAACTCTTACCCCAGCCAATGAACCACGGCCTTGCACGGGCGCGGCTCACGCTCGTGCGGCATCACGCCCGGATGGGTCGAAGCTATCGTCCCGCGGGAGCGCTGGCACGGTGATTCTCGCCTAGCAGGGACGGCCGATTTAGCCTACGGGAGATCGGGGCATGACAGATTGGTATCAGAGCCTGGCTTATACGCCTTTGGACTTCGTTTAGATTATCTCAGTTTTGAAAGCTCGTTCGTGGGTTATGTGCATACTCTCTCTCAATGTCCCAAACGAAATATTCCAACAATGAGTCTAAATACTTTCAAAAAGCGCATTAGAATGATGTGATTTTTTGTATAAATCGTGATGCTAAGGCCTTTGTGCCGACCTGTACCGACCCTTAAGATTTTCGCAAGTAGCTTGTCCGATTTCCCTATCTCTAAGTTTGGTTGAATGCATATGTTTGAGGGATGCCTTGAATGTGTGCACGATCCAAGACTCAAGAAAATATGAAACTCGAGTGCTAAGACTTCGTTATCTCTAAGTTGGTTCGCGTGCTCTTGCTAGAGGTGCACTTCGAATATGTGCACGATCCAGACTCGCGATATGCTGATCTCGATTGCTAGTGCAAGTGAATATCCAAATAAACAAGCATAACGACTTGTATAGGTTTGCCTTAGCCTTAGATCGTTAAACAAGATCGATTAAAACGTACCATATCCCGCGCTAAGGCGCAAATAAGACTGACTCAACATACACACGACAAAAGAATCGAGTAGGAGATTATGTTCAATTGGATTTAGGGGTACCGATTGCTACGCTTGGGATAGATTCCATAATGCGTTAGTATGGCTTGCCCTCAGTAAGTCTCGAGGACGAGACTTTTTCTGAGTTGGGTATGATGTAACACCCCGTTCCGCTCAAGCGGATTGCCGATTCAAACGACAAAAGTGTAATGTCTCGACCCGCTTTGCTCAGGCAAGAATACTCGTTTGAGGCAAAGGATATCCAGACTTGTCCCTACAGGAGTTCGGCTTAGACTTTCAGAGGCTCGCTCGACGTATCGCTCATCCGAGGCAAATTATCGCTAAGGTGGGTGGCTACAGTGAACTTGTCTTTGCTTAGCCAGCACACTTAAAATATGGAACGATACATGCTAGTCGCTAGGTGAATCACCCCATGCATGCTAATAAGAATACAACGCACCTAGCTACGGAAATAATCCCAACTTGTATTGCTTGTGTTAGAACATGAAAATTGAAACATTGCTTACATTCAGACCCTCGCATGCTACCCTAGATCATATAGCTCGGAAAGTCCCTTACGATTTCACACCTCGGCTTACCTTCTGGCCCGAGCCAAACGTGATTGCTTAAGTTCTTAAAGTTGCCTTGCCTCAATGTTTTCTACACGAGATCATGCCACAAGCAAGTAACACTATCGCTTATCGTTCATGCATTGAGTCAGCCAGGAGACTATCATATAGTCCTTCTATGCAATTGAACCTGCAAGTCTCCGGGACCGTTAGGTCACCAAGGCAATCCCCGAACCAGGGGCATGCATCAAGGCAAGTTGAATCAATGAATGGAAATCATGTCAAGTTTACATTTGAATGATAACCATATCCAGTTAACCTCTGAATGAGAATCCGTTAAGTAAGAAAAGAAGTTCATGGAGCAAATGCTCGGTTCAGAACAAGAATCATGGATTATCATATCAAGTTATGGATTTGGAAAGACCCTGACCTGCATGTCGCGGACAACTTGTGCATAAGGTTTATGTAGTTTTTGCGGTCGTTTGCCAGGGCGCTGGGACCGGTCCGATCTGGACAGAAACATATGTATAGTCGTATGTAATGGGGCAAAGGTCTTCTGTAGCGGGGCTCGTCACCTGCGTTGCATATCATTCTTGTCTTGAGACTTAAAACCGTCCTTATGGCTATGCCAGCGACTTATGTCATATAGATAAGTCATCCTCGCTTAGCGGCTATCCGCGTGCGAGTTATTGCATCGCATCAAAAGAATAACTAAACACCTGAACGATCATGATATAACAACACTCGCGTTTGCATATGCTATTGCCTTAGTTTTCATTATGAATGCTCGTGTTTAAATTAACTTGGTTCGACTTGGACAGGAAAGGTCAAATGGTAAGTTGGTAAGTCTCGTCGTGTTTTCTCTTATATCGCACGGCGTACTGCCATACGAGTTAGGTTATTCAACATTTCCATGAAACTGATCCTAAGAAAACTAGAAAGACAACATATTAGTTGGTGCACGGAACCTATATTACGTGTTTGGATTTGTCGAGCGGGCGAGTAGCCTTCCCACCAGTGCATTGGTGTACTGATAATCCACCAGGTTGTTTGCAGGGTACGGGAGAACCTCGTTCGGTACAGATGCCTCCTTCGTGCGTGCTAAGACGTGGAGATCACTCTGGAGCCTTGGAGCGCTACGATCCGAAAGTGAAGCACATATACAAGGCATAATGTTGGAACATCGCCCTACACATCATTCCACTATTGTAGCCACTTGGCACGCTTTTACTGTTTCAGAGAGAGAGAGAGGCTTGAGCGACTTATAATCTCGGCTATACGTCGCCTGTAACACATGTTCAATATCAATAAAAGAGCTTATTCTACTTCAACTTGTGTTATGCAATACTTCTGCTATTGTCGACTCAGTGAACTTGTTACCAAATCGCCTATACGTTTATAATTTTGTTGCACTCGGATAATCTGTACGACTATGTGGCTTAGAACTCTTACCGCCAGCCAATGAACCACGGCCTTGCACGGACGCGGCTCACGCTCGTGCAGCATCATGCCCGGATGGGTCAAAGCGATCGTCCCGTGGGAGCGCTGGCGTGGTGATTCTCGCCTAGCGGGGACGGCCGATTTAGCCTGTGGGAGATCAGGGCGTGACACAAAAAGGGAGTGAACCTCATGTTACAGTGGTGTGACACCATACGAGGGAGTGAACCTCGGCTTCGCGATCCATGTCACAGCGGCGTAACACCGCAAAGGAAGCGCAAGGCTTCATGCTGGGGTAGTTTGGCACTACAAAGAGGGAGTGAACCTCATGCTACAATGGATGACACCACATGAGGGAGTGAACCTCGGCAGAAGGCCATGTCATAGCGGCATAGCACCGCAAGAAAGCACAATACTTCATGCCAAGGACTCTTTAAAAGAACTCACATAGAGTGTATGAAAAGAGATATAGGCCGTCTCTTGAGGGTTAACTTGTAGACGCCCAAGATATATACTTTGAAAGCAGGCGTGAACAGAGCCTTTAACGTGCAACCAGAAGCACAGCTGATATCATTGTGTGAGTGGAAATAATTGCAACTATGGTACAGAATTCAAGATTTAGTCCATTCTTGTATCATATTGTTATTTGACCCATACGGAAAGATTCAAGTCGAAGCGACATCTATCCTAATGCATGATGGGCAGTCACTGTGGGGAACGCTCAACCCATATATTGAGATATGTAGGGGATTGTTGGTATTTTTGCCTTTGGACTAAGAAAAATAGTCCCACATTGGCTACACCACAAAGTAGGTATCCCAATATAATACTTTGTATGAGTTGAGGTGTGCACTTGGAGTGTGGTAGGGCACATGGGTGCCATGTGGGGGTATTTTCCTAGGAAAAAAAGGATTAACTCCTCATGAAAGCATTTATACTTTTTGTCATGCTCTTGGAATTATTTTCATAGGAGCTAAGCCCGAAAGGGGCTTAGCGACTCAGACTCAGACTCGGGCTCAAGGGCGCAAAGTTGCGCATTATTGGCGCACTTTTCATTTAGCACGTCAGCATCGTCGTATGACGCCTGTGCGCATTTGATGCGCTCATGCGCTCGGATATGAGCGATCCACATGCGCTGCAACATGAGCGGCCGCATGAGCGGTTGCATGCGGGTCCGTTGTTATCAGATAGATTTAATCAGTTATGGAAAGATTGAGTCATTAATTTAAATCCGATATTTGTGGGATTTGAATTTAATTCATTCTAATCATGTATGATTTAAATTAATCATGTGGGATTTGAATTTAATTCATTCCAATCATGTAGGATTTAAATTTAATCATGTGGGATTTGAATTTAATTCAAATCAATCATATGGGATTTAAATTTAATTCATTCCAATCTTGTGGGATATGAATTTAATTCATTCCAATCTTTTTGTAATTGATGGACGGCCATGATTAGGATTAGGGATTCCTCCCTATGCCTATAACAACTCTTTTCAAACCCCATTTGAGGACTAACTTCGAAAATTGGGAGAGGAAGAGAGTTGCTGCTGGAGCCGTCATTAAAGTCCAGAAATTTTGTGCGAGTCCAAGCATGGAGGTGACATCGAGCGTTCCAGAAGTTCTACGTGAAATTGCTGGTTTCTAGGAGCAGATCGTGTGGGACGAATCTTGCTTTGAGCAACGGTGATCTTCATCACCCCAGCAAGCAGAGTTTATTATTCTTCTTCTTCCTCTTATCTGTAAGTTGTAACTATGTTCTGTCCGTTTGCAACTGCGATTGCAAGGAAGAACGAGAATATAGTTTTTTCTGACTCTTTTGTAATCTTGTTTCAAGTTGTAGTCAGATCCTATATATAATTTCTTGTTGGATCGAGAGATATCAGGAAGGGAACTCTTGTGTGAACTCCTGATCTCGACTTCAACTTTTGGTTCTACCATCTTTGATTAAGCCTCAGGACTATATATATATATATATATATATATATATATATATATATATATATATATATATATATATATATATATATATATGCTGATTTTTAAAGGTTATTTTTAAATGCACATCAAAAGTTGTTCATGACAGCAAAAAAAAAATTTTACAAGTTTGCTATCGAAATTTTTTACTCGTGGATATCCAAATTTTTTTTTAGGACTGTCAAAAAATTTTGACAGTCCTCAACGACGAGAAGATACGAGCGGGAGGGTGGCCTCGAGGGAGAGCTTGAGCGGAGAAGTCGTTGAAGAAGGCGGCGAAGTCGAGCGGGAGGGTGGCCTTAACGGAGCGCTTGAGCGGAGAAGTTGTTAAAGGCGACGTTGTCGTCGAGTGGGAGGGTGGCCTCAAGGAAGCGCTTGAGCTTGATGTTGGTTTCTCCGTCGAGGTTGGTGGTCTCGACGTAGCATATGTCGTCGTCGTAGGAGGAGAGGAGGAGGAGGTCGACGAGGAAGAAGTTGTCCTTGTCGACCTTGACAACGTCGTCGACGCAGCACTTTTGCCAGTGGCAGTAGGCGAAGAGGTCGCGGTCCCTGTGGGCCTCCTTGGCCATGGAGAGGCCGACGACGAAGGTGAGGGGGCGATCATGGAGGCGGAGGAGAAGGGGAGACGGGGGTGGGGGAGAGGAGGGCGGCGAGGAGGAAGTAGAGGTTGGCCACGCGCCGGAGCTCCCGGAGTTCGATCCGCCACCGTCGTTGGAGTTGGACTTGGGGTTGGAATTGGAATTATGTTTAGAATTTGGGATAGGATATGGTAGTTGTGGACAGCCAATAGTAAATTTTGGGTTGTCATGAGTAAAAATTTGTTCCGGCCTGGAGTAGTATCAAGTAATGGACTGTTCTGAGCAACTTTTGATGAACCTTTAGAAATAATCTTTCTAAAATAGGGTGATTTTTTTTTGAATTTTACGTAAAAGATGTAGAAAACTCTTTTTATGTGGCTAACAGTAATGTATTTAGAGGAAATGATATTATTTTGAGAAAATCAGTATTCATATCATTGGAGTTTGTAAGAGTTACTTTGGCAATCCTGACTGAAATTTCAGTAACGTTCGGTCCCAATACAAACTTGACACTGGAGGTTGTATCGAAGATTCAGAATTATGTTTATGTAGCTTCAATATTTGCAATCTCTGTACTTAGCTACAAGTCATCTGGTCATTGGGCTATAAGAAGCTCCAAGTCTTGGATATGGGTGGCTTCAATTATTTTTCAAGTCATCATCACAGTTTTAAACAAAAAAACAAAAAACAAAAAACAAAATTTTTTTAGGAATATTGAGTGAAGCAATAATATAATTTATTAAAAAATAGAGAAAAAAAATATATTTTTTTATTTTTTTATTTAATTTTCGGTTTTAGATCGAAATTGAAATCCAAAATCGAAACAGTGTCACCAAAACCAATAAAAAAATTAGAATTTTCAAAACCGAAATCATCAATTCCATTTTTCGTTCAAAATCGAATAATGCGCACCCCTGGCTCTAATATGATTTACAAATAAATCAAACAAATGGTCACATCCATAACCGAACAGAAAAATATCCTTTTCTTTAAGTACAGCTTATCTTGTTTTTTTCTAATTAAATTATGGAAAACTTGTATTAGTTGCTGGACTTTTTTCTGAGGGGTCGTGGCGTGGGTGCATGCACCGACCACATCAAAACCAATTGGCTATATTTGCACTCTGAAAGTGCTTTTGCGGCACGGAAACCATTGTTAGTTTAATTGGTTCAATTTGGTCTCCTTTAGTAAACGACGTTGCAGAACAGGTCGGAATTAATCAAGAACTGAATTATTATTATTATTATTATAACTTCTTAGTGAAGAAACGGAGAGAATTTGATGGTGGACTACTATAAGAATTTAGATTTCCAAAAGCCAACATTTTGTAAAATTATTTGTATTTATTATCCAAACACAGCCTCCCCTCCCCTCCCCTCCCCTCCCCCTACAAATTTCTAATTATATTTTTCTCCATTATTAATAATATCCCTTATTTTATCTTGTTCATTTCTCCTACATCCTCTAATTACATATCAAAGTAATTGGAAAAAGTACTAATTAATTAATAATAGAGAAACAGAATTAGAACTCAGTAATGGAAATATAAATACTAATAACTCTATTTTGTATTGTACAATACACCAAATAAGAATAGGGAACGTTACATGGTACAATATCGTCTATGAGAAACTTTTTATATCTCATCCAACTCACTTATTTGTGTTTAATGTAATAATCACTTATTTGAATGAGATGTAATGGTCAGTACGATGGAATAGATATCAATTGCAGAAAATTCAAATATTCAAATACCATTCATGTTTAACCCTCACTAATACAACTTTTTGTCTATGCTGAAATTCAAAACCACTTTCATTTCTTACTAATGTTACCACTAGACCAATCCACCATTGATTCTGTTGATACACATGTTAGCGAAACGTTCTAGCCACCAAGAAGTTTAAGATATTTCCACTAAAAACTTTTATGTACTTGTTTGTGATCATGTGTTTACTATGCTTCCAACTAACCATTCATATTAATAAAACATATCTTACCAGTTGTTCCATTATAAAGCTTAAAAGTTTTGGGGGAAGAAAAAAGAGAGTATATTATGCTAAATTAAAATTTAGGAGATTTGGGTTTGGAATGCTTGAGGGCTATCAAGCTTGTGGGACTACTTTTTATTTAGCAGAAAAAAGGGTTCAAAGCAATTGACTAACAAAAGCACTACACTCTTTATCTTTATTTCCTTTCAAACTTACCTTTTGCTTCTTTTCATCTCCCCCCATTTTTTCCCTTTCTGTTCAACTTATTCAAATCCCACCAGTAGAGTAACAGAGTCAGTGAGTCCCTAAAAATATCAAAATAAAAGTTGTATTCCTATAGGTCCAATATTAGAGAACAACAGCTACACTAAACTGGCAAAACCCTACTTTTTCTCACAGTGAGCTTTCTCCATGTGACAGCTGCAACAACAGAGGCACAT
Source organism: Iris macrosiphon (assembly GCA_036927795.1). NCBI lineage: Eukaryota > Viridiplantae > Streptophyta > Magnoliopsida > Asparagales > Iridaceae > Iris > Iris macrosiphon. Next base: position 133,892,336 of record JAYESA010000003.1, read on the forward strand.
TCATTATATATTCTGCAAAAATAACTTTGAATGTCAGAAACATTAAAATAACTGAGGAACCACAGATCTGAATCATAGTTGGGAGAGGAAGTTCCCTTCAACCCCATTTTAATATCTATTTGAAAAACCTTTTTTTTGGGTTATTCAATTTTGAAAAAAATTATCGCAAGTCCCCCAAATCTTGCTTGTTATTCATTTAGGACTCGGCCAAATCACTGACAATTAATCAATAACTCTAATAAACACAAAATTAACTTTGACCAAAACCATTTGTTTGAGAATCTATGGTTCTTTCTTTGACAATTAATCAAATATATCATTATCGATGTACTCAGCCCTAACCACAAACACAAATGTGGCCTAAAATGACAATTCGTCAGGGAGTGACAAGATCGAATATTAATACAAATATTTACCTCAACCCTCACAACTAGAGAGTGATGATAGTAGTGACAAAGAAATTCAACAATAACATTACTTACCAAAGGATTATTAAGACACATAAACATAGTATTTGATTGCTACACGAGGGAACCGACAGGAAATCAAACAAAATCCTTACCAAGGGCTTCCTGTCTCTTGCTCAAAACAACTCCAGTTTCCTTTTCATTTCCCTCTCTTTTCACCAAAATCAAACACAACCAAAATACAAAAGTTATTCAACCTAAAAAATAACAATAATGTATGCACAGTAAAAATATATGATGCATTTCATCCATGATTGGGAAACCCAATTAAAAAGTCTAATGATTAACCACCATACACTTTATGTGAAAGCAGTTCAGTAGTACTAGTAAATACCAGTCATCTTCAAACACACCTACATCACCACCAAAGAAATATAAAAGTGTACAAAATAGACCATAGATGCTTTTGTAATGACTTTCTAAAGCATATGTTTATCTCAAAAAAAACTTATTAAAACTCAAATTTCTCAAATATATGATCGCAACTATCAGCATGAAGCTACAGTGAGACTCCTAGGCATCCAACAAAACCTTCAACATCAAACTGTCACCCTTCTAAAGTCAAAAGCATGTTGCATTGCCAACCACCACATAAGGGACACGGACTAAATTCCAATTAATTTGAAGATGACTAATAATAAAATTACCACTATAGACACGTATTGGAACACAGCAATCAAAACAAATGTGAACAGAACAACAAATCTTAGTTGTCATCTTATTCTTGTTTTGAGCAAAGATCATCTTGTTCTTCACAGATATTATCAAAGAATAAGACGATTACTGGCTTAACTTCCCAAACAACAATCAATTAACCAAGCTTCAACCAACCAAAATCAGATTCCGAGCAAGAACCAGAAAGTGAATAAGAAATTCAAGCTTCATATATGAGTACAGCAAGATGAAAACTGACCTTAAATTTAAATGCATGATCAGCCAGAAAGGCTTTTGCTTTTGCTTTTGTTTTTTCTAAGGAAAAAAAAAAATAAACCAACAAACAAACAATAAGGCAACATAAAAATACAGGGAGGGCAAGAAAAGGTACATAAATAAATTTATCTTAAACAAAAAGATATACAGTTTGTAGAATTAAGTAGAGCATGTGATGCCAGATAGAACAATACAACAGCAACCAGCTTGTTTTTTTTTCCGGCTTATACAGCAGTGATATGGAGTCATGGGATTTTGGAACTCATCGATCATGTTCCCTTGTTTTATGAACTAAATAATCAC
>JAYESA010000003.1:133894135-133896635 GCA_036927795.1 Iris macrosiphon
GAAGGGCCTTACTAATGATGCTAACAAATGCATTGCTAGCAAACCATTGTAATTGCAGAGGTCCAGGAACCAAAAAAAAAACAAATTCAGTAATTTTACTGAGAGTTTGAATGTACTCACAATGTGAAGTCCTCAACCACAAAGTTTCCTTGCATTATATCAAAAGTTAACTCTTCCTATCCAAAATCTGAACAGAAAAGGAAAAAAAAATTAGGCAGCCCAAAATCAAAATAATATGTAAAAGAAAGTTAGAACCCACCACAAGCCCACATGCAACAGCATCTTTTCCCCACCAGACCGCTTTCTCCCAACATAACATTAATTGAACACAGCATGTTACAGCAAAAAAAAAAAAAGCAAAAGTGGATAGAAGAGAGACAGAGATGACAACACAAGTTGCTTCCCATAAGGTACATACAGATTAAATTAAAACAACAGACATTCGAAACACCAATTAACTTAGTCACCTCACGTAACACAATTACACCTCTAAGAAAAAGAAAAGAAAAAACTAACTAAAACACCATTAAATTAAATTAGCACAACAACTACAACATCTTCTCCACCACAATCATCACCAATTCAAGCAAACCCGACATCAGCAAAAGGCGGGGGCTTGACCTTGGGCGGCCTCCCCCTGCCCCTCTTGACGCCGCTCTGCGGCGTCGTGGTGGCGGCGGCGGAGGCAGATCCAGCTGCCGACCCGCCGTCACCCTCCACGGTCCTCGCGGCCTTCGGCGGGCGCCCGCGGGGCCTGCCGAGCACCCGGCCCGCCTTCGCCGCCGCCTCGGCCTTCTTGACAACGGCCGCGGCAGCAGCGAGCGGGTCCTTCGGCTTCGGGGGCCTCCCGCGCGGCCGGGGCGAGGGGAGGGCCGCGCCGGGAGGGAGCTCCGGCTTGGGCTTGGGGGGCCTCCCCCGGCCCCGCTTGACGGGGGCCGGGGAGCTGGGGTCGGCCTTCACGTAGTTGTTCTTCAGCATCACCACCTCCCCGCCGTCCTTCATCCGCTCCAGGTGCGCGGCGAGCAGCGACGCGTGCGACTCCGGGAGCAGCTCGCCGTACTTTGACTCCATGTACTTGCTGATCGACGACTTGTTCGAGCCGCCCTTTTCGTCAAGAGCCTCAATTGCGGACAGAATCATCTAAAATAACAGAATAAATATATATAAATCAAGAAACCTATGAAGAATTTTGGAACAATTTTTGATTATTTTTTCAAGTACCTCTGGTATGGAGGGGTGGATGATGGTTTTGAGACCTCATCGGAAGCCATAGCTGCTGAAGGAGAAAAGGAAAAGAGTGAGTGTTTCTGGAGTGGGTTTGGTGGGGATTTTAAAAGCTGGTTTTGGGATGGATCGAGAAAGGAAATAAATAAACAAATAAAATATATATATTGTGCCAGAAAAAAGATTGGGGAGGAATGGGAAAGGAGGAGAGCGGAGAGTATGAGGTTCTAGTCGAGTGTTTCTTTCTGGCTTCGGACGGTTGGGATTTGTACTTGGAACAGTTATCGGACGGTGGGAGTTCTGGTAAAGTTTAGCTTGGATTGATGAGCTGGACTGCATGTGGATAGATTTTTTTCCTTTTTCTTTTTGGATAACCCTTTGAAAGCTTTCTTAATTTTAGAAAAACTTTCATTATTACAGTTAATTGTAACTAACTAGTTACTAAGATGATTATGCTCAATTTTTTTTAAATCCTATGTTGGGCAGTCCCTTGCCATATGTTGGCTAGCTCCACATACTAGGCAGAGTCCTTTCTTCTTTCTGTAGTCATTAGCAAAATGCCCCTTCTTGCCACAATAGTGACAAGTCGGGAGCTCCTTCTTTTGATAGGGTCCCGTCGTCTGCTGCGTCTGGTTTTGTGGACGACGGATAGGTCATCCTGCTCCTTACTGATTTTTGGCCGGGAGGGTTGGATGATCCAGTCTGAGATCTCCTCTGGGTTTCCAGCAGCATTTCTGTGTTGGAGATCGAGTCTGAGATCTCCTCTGGGGTTTCGCTGCCTTTAAAGGTTCTCGGGCTCATCTGGCGGAAGCCTCGGACTGTGCCCACTGATTGGACAGGTGCTGGTGCCTGGGCAGTGGTTCTCTCCAAAGTCGTCATCAAGGTCTGTCTCAAGGCTTCAGACTGTTGCCACTGAGACTGTCTCAGGGCTTCAGTCTGTTGCCATTGAGTCTGCAACATGGCTTGGAGGAACTGGAACATTTGAGGTTGGCCCTCAAGCTGTGGCATCAGGGCAGGAAGGGCTGGAGGTGGAGGCAGAGGTGTCTCCGCCTGCGGTGTTGGGGCCTGGGAGGTTTGCTCTTCGTGCTGGGCTGGTGTTCCTGTCTGGGCAGGATTCTGGTGAATGTACGGGATCGCCGGGTAGACCAGCATCCTTCTAGGGGATTGGTCTCTCGGGTAGTCGGAGTTCCTTGGACATCGGACGAGGGGTCTGTTGCTTGGTCAGCCCCATCAATCGCATGTCCACCGGGTATGTCCATATTTCTGAAGAAGATAG
>JAYESA010000003.1:133901635-134094135 GCA_036927795.1 Iris macrosiphon
TCTATAGTCCAACGGAATATAAATGGGATCTGAAATTGAGCAAAGAAGTATAGCGTGCTCTTCCCCCAAAAAAGATGAGTATCCTGGCAAGGTGGATACGATAATATCCACTGAGAGAATTGTTCCTGTATTGAAGGTGGAATGATATCCAGAGTAGCTCCTATCTGTAACCACCAATCAAAAAACCAGGAGGGTATATCGTTCTGAAGAATTTCAGGACATATACGAACGAACCAAGAATGGCTCTTTTGAGAATTTTCATAGTATAAGAAATCATAAAATGCCTGCACATAATCCCAATAATTATAACTGCAGACAATCACTTTGTCCTTGGAGAGCTGCTGTTCCCTGTTCGGATGGAGTCCCCAAGTCTGTGAAGTAAGGATATTCTTAATGATCACTTTGCTGTAAGCAACTTCCAAAGAATTTGGTTTAGCAGAGTGCTCAACGGTTATAGATTTGCTGGAGATTAATATACCTTCAGAGAGACTGACAGTTCGTCCTTTGACGGGGATAAAACTGTTCTCTAGGTAACGTTTATGAAGTTTCCATGGATCCTTCATAAGAGGAATATCATGTTTTTCAAGTTTGATAATTTCCTCAGTATTTGATTTTTCAAAGAAGATGGACTCAACTTCCATAGCTTCTTTGTATGATCGGATATTAGCATCAGCATTATCTGCTGGCTGCTTGCCTTTAGCCGCTGAGCTGGATCCAGCTTCAGAGGGAGGTGGCTTTCGGCCAATAATCTTTTGAAAGCCGAAAGAGTCTTGAGGACGTAATGCCCCCTTAGACTTTCCTCTACCGCGAGAGTTCGTGGACATTTTGCTGCAAAAATTCACGAGTTAGAAAATCAGGAAGAGAATTATTTTTGCCATTAATAAATTCAATGTCAAAATCAAATATAGCAAGTTCAGCTTGCCATCTAGCAAAAATTTGTTTAGAAGCAAGATTCTTAACATCTTTTTGTAATATAGATTTGGCAGAACTGCAATCTATACGAAGTAAGAATTTCTTATTTAATAGATCATCTTGAAATTTATGAATACATTTAATAATAGAAAGAAGTTCTTTCTTTATCGTAGAGTAATTAATCTGGGTATCGTCCCATTTACCAGAATGGTATCTAACAAGGATAGCATGATCTTTGTTTGTGGGATCTATTTGTTTGAGTATACCACCATAACCAATATTGCTGGCATCGGTTTCAACAACTTTGAACCAGTCAGGGTTGGCTAGGTGTAAGCAAGGAAGACATTTAACCTTTTGCTTAATAAGCTGAACAGCTTTAGTGTGGTTGATACTCCAAGGAGTAGGGTTTTTTCTCAACCTTTGATATAGAATCTTTGTGTCTATAGCAATGTTTTTATAAAAGTCAGAAACATAATTTAAAGCACCAAAAAATCTCTGTAGTTGCTTTATATCTGTAATTTCATCAGGAAATTTCGAAGCAAATTCGATACTCCTGTCAATGGGTATAATGGTATTATTGACAATATTATGACCAAGAAATCTTATTTCTGTCTGAAATAACTTCATTTTTGGAGCAGAAATAATAAGACCATTTTTGATAGCTAAATGTTTAAAAACATTTAAATGCTTAAAATGCTCATCAATGGTATTAGAGAATATAAGAATGTCATCAATATATGAGAGAATAAAATTAGAATATTGAATAAATATCTCATTCATGATATTCTGAAATTCAGAAGGAGCATTTTTTAAACCAAAAGGCATAACATTCCATTCATAGTGCCCGAATGGGACTGTGAAGGCAGTTTTGTATTTATCTTTTTCTTCGATTTGAATTTGCCAGTAACCTGACTTTAAATCGAATTTAGAGAATATCTTTGCATTAACAATTCTGTTAAGCAAATCTCTTTTGTTGGGAATAGGGTAACGAATCCATTTAAGGACTTTGTTAAGAGGTTTATAGTTAATAACTAACCGAGGAACACCTCTTTCCTTTTCAGCATTATTATTGACATAAAAGGCTGTACAACTCCATGGAGAGTACGACTTTCTGATAAGTCTTTTATCGAGAAGATCATTGATCTCTTTTTTGCATAATTCAAGATAATTATTGTTCATTTGACAAGGTCTAGCCTTAGTCGGAACATCTCTTTCATTAAAGGATTCTTCATATGGAAGAGAGACAATATGATGTTTTCTATCCCAAAAAGCATTGGGAATATTACTACAAGTTTGACGAACAAATTCATCATTAACTTGTTTTATTTTATTTTTTATTTCATACTTTTCAAGCTGTTCTTTAATAGAAAGCTGGAAAATTTCTTCTTTAATAAAGTTTATCTGATTATTCTTCAGATCAACTTCCTTTATCTCATTGAGAATTTTAGCCACAGGATTTGTGATAAATTCAAAGGTAATATTTTTTCCCTTATAACAAGTGGAAATACCTTTTCTATTAATTTCCTCCGCCTGATAGCAAAAGTATGAAAATAATGCCGTTTATGATCCCATTAGCAATAATTGCTTTCTTTTGCTATGGAAACTATAAAACCTCCACCTGATAGCAAAAGAAAATTCTCTAAAGAAAAATCTTATAAAAAGAAGAGATATTCTTCGAAAAGGAATTATCCTAAAGATTTTTCTAATGAAAATAGAAAACGATTTTCCACTAGGAAAAAGTTTTCTAAAAACACAAGTTCGAATAAAAAAGTTAAATGCTTTAAATGTGGAAAACTTGGCCACTATTCGAATAGGTGTAATACCAAACAAAAGATCGATATGATCGAAGATGAAGGGTTGAAAAAGACTCTACTAAATATTATGATCAATTCTGATTATGAATCTGATTCATCAAGTGATGAGTCTATTAATTCTATAAAATCTGCTACTGATTGTGGTACTGATTGCGATTGCAAAGCATGTACTATTAACAGTAAAGCTAATTATTATAAATCTATTATCGAAATGAATGGTCTTTCAATAAATGTATTGACTAGTCAAGATAAAAAAGAAATACTCGAATCACTTTTGACTGATACTATTAGCCAAAATGTGAAAGCAAAAATTATTGAGATTTTGCAAGATGATACTCAAGAAACTTCTTCAAGTTTCCCTCCATATACCATGACAGAGGTTTTATCCCGAAGAAAAGGGATTAATCCTAAGACTGTCTCTATAAATGATCTTCAGAAAGAATTAAAGCTTCTGAAGAATGAAGTCAAAGAGTTAAAATCTAACGACGAAATAACTCAACAAAGACTTGCTCTCATTGAACAAGATGTTAAATCTTACAATGAGATTATTCTCAAAAAACAAATGATCGAACATTCTCGTTTAATCGATAGTGATAACGAGCATGACGATGACATAATTGATCAGCAGGTTCAATCTGTTGCTATGACCACTAAAGGAAAAACTATTGATCATTCCTTTTTATCTAAAATAGATCTTTTTATTACCCACAAATGGTATATAAAAATTGATCTAATCATAAATAATTAATTTATGATTTATAATCTTATTGCCCTTGTTGACAGTGGTGCAGATCTGAACTGTGTCAAAGAAGGAATTATTCCTTTAAAATATTGTGAACGCACTACTCAAACTTTGAGTGCTGCTAATAACAAAGCTCTTACAACACCTTTTAAGGTTACAGATGTTCATATCTGTAAAAATGATGCATGCATTCCCTTGCACTTTATTGTTGTAAAAGAAATATCCCAGCATGTTATTCTAGGAACTCCTTTTCTAGAAAAACTTATGCCTATAAAGGAAATTAATAGAAAAGGTATTTCCACTTGTTATAAGGGAAAAAATATTACCTTTGAATTTATCACAAATCCTGTGGCTAAAATTCTCAATGAGATAAAGGAAGTTGATCTGAAGAATAATCAGATAAACTTTATTAAAGAAGAAATTTTCCAGCTTTCTATTAAAGAACAGCTTGAAAAGTATGAAATAAAAAATAAAATAAAACAAGTTAATGATGAATTTGTTCGTCAAACTTGTAGTAATATTCCCAATGCTTTTTGGGATAGAAAACATCATATTGTCTCTCTTCCATATGAAGAATCCTTTAATGAAAGAGATGTTCCGACTAAGGCTAGACCTTGTCAAATGAACAATAATTATCTTGAATTATGCAAAAAAGAGATCAATGATCTTCTCGATAAAAGACTTATCAGAAAGTCGTACTCTCCATGGAGTTGTACAGCCTTTTATGTCAATAATAATGCTGAAAAGGAAAGAGGTGTTCCTCGGTTAGTTATTAACTATAAACCTCTTAACAAAGTCCTTAAATGGATTCGTTACCCTATTCCCAACAAAAGAGATTTGCTTAACAGAATTGTTAATGCAAAGATATTCTCTAAATTCGATTTAAAGTCAGGTTACTGGCAAATTCAAATCGAAGAAAAAGATAAATACAAAACTGCCTTCACAGTCCCATTCGGGCACTATGAATGGAATGTTATGCCTTTTGGTTTAAAAAATGCTCCTTCTGAATTTCAGAATATCATGAATGAGATATTTATTCAATATTCTAATTTTATTCTCTCATATATTGATGACATTCTTATATTCTCTAATACCATTGATGAGCATTTTAAGCATTTAAATATTTTTAAACATTTAGCTATCAAAAATGGTCTTGTTATTTCTGCTCCAAAAATGAAGTTATTTCAGACAGAAATAAGATTTCTTGGTCATAATATTGTCAATAATACCATTATACCCATTGACAGGAGTATCGAATTTGCTTCGAAATTTCCTGATAAAATTACAGATATAAAGCAACTACAGAGATTTCTTGGTGCTTTAAATTATGTTTCTGACTTTTATAAAAACATTGCTATAGACACAAAGATTCTATATCAAAGGTTGAGAAAAAACCCTACTCCTTGGAGTATCAACCACACTAAAGCTGTTCAGCTTATTAAGCAAAAGGTTAAATGCCTTCCTTGCTTACACCTAGCCAACCCTGACTGGTTCAAAGTTGTTGAAACCGATGCCAGCAATATTGGTTATGGTGGTATACTCAAACAAATAGATCCCACAAACAAAGATCATGCTATCCTTGTTAGATATCATTCTGGTAAATGGGACGATACCCAGATTAATTACTCTACGATAAAGAAAGAACTTCTTTCTATTATTAAATGTATTCATAAATTTCAAGATGATCTATTAAATAAGAAATTCTTACTTCGTATAGATTGCAGTTCTGCCAAATCTATATTACAAAAAGATGTTAAGAATCTTGCTTCTAAACAAATTTTTGCTAGATGGCAAGCTGAACTTGCTATATTTGATTTTGACATTGAATTTATTAATGGCAAAAATAATTCTCTTCCTGATTTTCTAACTCGTGAATTTTTGCAGCAAAATGTCCACGAACTCTCGCGGTAGAGGAAAGTCTAAGGGGGCATTACGTCCTCAAGACTCTTTCGGCTTTCAAAAGATTATTGGCCGAAAGCCACCTCCCTCTGAAGCTGGATCCAGCTCAGCGGCTAAAGGCAAGCAGCCAGCAGATAATGCTGATGCTAATATCCGATCATACAAAGAAGCTATGGAAGTTGAGTCCATCTTCTTTGAAAAATCAAATACTGAGGAAATTATCAAACTTGAAAAACATGATATTCCTCTTATGAAGGATCCATGGAAACTTCATAAACGTTACCTAGAGAACAGTTTTATCCCCGTCAAAGGACGAACTGTCAGTCTCTCTGAAGGTATATTAATCTCCAGCAAATCTATAACCGTTGAGCACTCTGCTAAACCAAATTCTTTGGAAGTTGCTTACAGCAAAGTGATCATTAAGAATATCCTTACTTCACAGACTTGGGGACTCCATCCGAACAGGGAACAGCAGCTCTCCAAGGACAAAGTGATTGTCTGCAGTTATAATTATTGGGATTATGTGCAGGCATTTTATGATTTCTTATACTATGAAAATTCTCAAAAGAGCCATTCTTGGTTCGTTCGTATATGTCCTGAAATTCTTCAGAACGATATACCCTCCTGGTTTTTTGATTGGTGGTTACAGATAGGAGCTACTCTGGATATCATTCCACCTTCAATACAGGAACAATTCTCTCAGTGGATATTATCGTATCCACCTTGCCAGGATACTCATCTTTTTTGGGGGGAGAGCACGCTATACTTCTTTGCTCAATTTCAGATCCCATTTATATTCCGTTGGACTATAGACTGTGTGTTAAATTCCAACAATATTCCCATCCTGTCACGAAAATTCCTTGTGAAATGGTGGCAAAGGATTGATGAGAAAGAAAAATTGATGGAAGTTATGGCATCCATCAAAGAAAATGAATTGAAAATGGACAAAAAGGTCCAAAATGAACTCTTTGGTGATAATACTATCACTAAACTTAAGGATTCCCTGATTAGGAAGAATCCTAAGATTTCTGCTGAAGAATTAAAGAAACGGTGCCTTCAATTCTTGAAAGCACAGTTTGATGCTAATTTTGATATGGACATTTCCAGTACCAATTCTGATACAAACCTGGAAGACATGTCCGCTGATGATTTCTATCAGACTATTCTCGACCCTATCAATGACGATAAGCTTTGATTGATATGGGTGGGGTCCATCCTTCTTTTATCACATGGTCTGAGGATGGCTTTTTGTAACTTTTTATAGTGGGATATCCACTTACTGTTGCATGTTGGTGACTGCACCAGACTATTTGGCAGTATTCGTCTTTTCTCAGGACAGGTGGACGGACAGCTTTTTTCTATCTAAAGGCAAAAGCAGAAAAAGAATCTTTCTTTCTGCCGACATCTTTTAGTGGATTACAGGTGGCATCTTCTTTACCTGAGTGCGATGGCAGCTGGCCTCTGGTGGCTTCGTTATGAAGCAATCTGTTTATGTATAAATATAGGGAGAGTCTCCCATACTAGGGTGTGCTATTTTTGAGTTTCTGCAATCTTCTTCTTCTTCCTCTTGTAAACTTGTGACGTGAGTTTGTAACGATCTTGAGATCTTAATAAAATTTAAGTATTTCTACTAAAAGATCTCCTCCCCATAACTCTGATATTTAATAATAATAATAATTATATATATATATATATATATATATATATATATATATATATATATATATATATATATATATATATAATTACATATGATAATACTTATATATAAATATATATACATATATATATATATAATACACACACACACACACACACACACACACACACACATATATATATATATATATATATATATATATATATATATATATATATATATATATATATATATATATATATATATATATATAAAACAGAAAATAAAATATGCATAAATTAATATATATATATACTGTATAATAATACTGTATTTAAGTATATATATATATATATATATATATATATATATATATATATATATATATTATATATAGTAATATATATATATATAAATATATAATTACATATATATATACATATATATATATATATATATTTACATGTATACATATGCATAAATAATAAAAAAAAAATGAAAAATACAGAAATATGAATATATACTGTATATATAATTAATAATTAATATTTAATATATAAATACATATAATAATATATATATTAATATATATATTAATATATATAAATATATACATATATATAGATATATATAGCTATATATACATACATATACTAATATAGAGGTATATACATATTATTAGGGTATAATACCTGACAGGTCAGCAAGGGGGGGCCCACAGCTCGTCGCCGGCGGGAGGACGGCGGCGGAGGTGGCGGTGGCTGGCCGGAGGGACGGTGGCAGTGGCAGCAGCGTTTAACAGCAGCAGCAGCAGCGGTGGCTTGCGGGGGCCGCTACGGCCAGGGTGGTGGCGGAGGAGGCGGTGCAGGCGGATAGGTCGACGGAGGGGAGGGTGGCGAAGGGCCTGGTGGCGGTGGGGGAGGTCAGGGGTGGCGGTGGTGGCGGCTGGAGGTGGTCGGGATAGGGGTGGCAGTGCTGGTGTGGGTGAGGGCGGAGGGGCTGCGGGGGTGAGGGCGGCCGGAGTGGTGGTCGTGGGGCGGTGGTGGAGGGTTGGTTCGGTGGAGGAGGTCAGGGCGGAGCTGTCGGGGATGGTGGCGGTGGTCCACGACGGTAGAGGGTGGTGCTGGGGGAGGTCGGGGGTGCTGGGGTGCTGTGGGTGTTGGTGGTCGGGTCGGCTCTGCGGGAGCTCTGGGCGGCGCCGACGGTGGCCGGAGGGGAGTGGCGGTGGTCGGAGGGGAGGGGAGGGAAGTGGCGAACAGTTCGGCGGAGGTTCGGTGGCCGGAGGTGGGCTGAGGGTGGTGGTGTAGGGTTTAGGGAATGGGGGGGTTCGGGTATTTATAGGATTAGGCAATGGCATATGGTTGTAATTAATGTGAAGTCTAGGAGTATTTTGGGTATTTTGGGTTTTTGGGATATTTTCAGGATATTTTGGTGGGTTCCACTGCCACGTGTACGGTGCACGTTCACCAGCCAATAGGGGGGTGACACCTCACAGGGAAAATTACAGAAAAACCCCTATAATTTCATAAATTGCAAATAGGTCCTAAAATTGGTATTTTGCGTAATTACGCAATTTGTCTGATTAAAAACACTGATTCCTAAAAATACTGAATTGCACAGAAATAAGGGAAAAACCTGGGGGAGTGCCTTGGGAGGTGTGGGGGTGAGCCTGGGCAGGGGCAGGGCCTGGTTCTTTGGGTGATACGGGTCACCGTATTTATTAATTAATAAATACTGCGCACGGTATTCTCTAATTATTTAGAGGCAGGTAGGGTCATAATTTTACTACGGTATCAATATACTAATTGTAGTATATTCAAGGTAGAATATTAACGTATTTTTATTTGGGTAAAACAGGTGCATGTTGGGCCTCAAATCCTTAGGGGTACAGAGATGGATAAAGAGCAGAAAATTAAATAGGAAATAAATACGGACGTTTGTAACGATATTTGTGTGTCTCAAACGAGGTTCAAAATAAAGTATCTAGGAGTTGCACAAAATTTAGGAAAATAGTCTAACATGTCTAGGGCAGGTATGTGAACTTTGTTTAGGAATAACAGCTAGTGTAATGCTCTAATTAATTGTGTCAGGGACATGTGCACAAATCAATAAGATATGTAAGCAAAATAAATTTAAAAAGTTGCAATAATTCTAATTTGTCAAAAATATTCCTAAATTACTGAAATCTGGTCGAGGGAGTTTACAATCTACCCTCCTTAGAATATTTCATCCTCAAAATAAAAATAGACATATGATGAGAATGAAACATTGATTTGAAATATTAGGACATACCCTGGTTTGGAAATAGATGGGGGAAAAGATGTCGAATATCCTCTTCTCGTTCCCAGGTTGATTCACCTGGTGCATAATGTCTCCATACAACACGAACTAGAGGGATAGTCTGGCCTCGCAATACCTTCTCGCTACGATCTAGGATCTCTATAGGTTCCTCCTGGTACGATAGGCTCGGGCCGACGGTGATCTCTGAATGGTCCAGTACATGACTTGGGTCTGGAATGTACCTCCTCAGCTGAGATACGTGGAAGACGTCATGTACTCCTTCCAAGGTCTGAGGTAGGGCTAGTTTGTAAGCAACTTCTCCGACACGTTCCAACACATCGAAGGGTCCAATGTACCTTGGACTCAGTTTTCCTCTTCCTCCAAATCTGATAGTACCTCATGTCACGCCCCAGTCCCAAAATACCGTGGGACTAGACACGTGGCAATGGCCAGCAGTACGCACCGATGGACCAACTCAATATAATGGATCCATCAGGGCATACTTAAGCTGTAAAACAAGTCTACGACAATCATGGCACAACTAATCTCATCCACACAAGATATAAAATATGATCCACAGAATAAATAAGGAATGTAAATCATCAGCAAGTCTCACATAGTACTTCGGGGAATAACCCGATAAATATCTAGTACAATGGTTCAACAGACCAGAAAGTAAAAGACTGAAATAAATAATGGAAGCTGAGCATGAACATGGATGCTCAAGAGAAGTCTTCAGCTAAGACCTCATCCTCAGATGGTGGTACAGCTCCTGGATCAGCTCCTGCTCCGGTCCCGTAAACCTCGGGAAAAGCCTCGTCTGTAAAATTTGGGGACAAACATCCGGATCCAGGTCCTCAGGGGACATAGCAAGGTACAAGAAAACTCATGCCAAATAAATACAGATAAGCAGTGCAGCAAATAAATAACTAAATGATCAATGGGTAAATATGTAACCATCTAAGTGAAATGCAAGTGAGAGTAACACTAAAACTCAGGCTGAAGCCACTACAAGCTCTGTGTCGGGGAGCCGGTAGCGGTAATAAACACGTAATGTGCCTAGCTCTGCTACGAGAGTCTGAGGCCTCACAATAGTAGTAGATAGATATATGAAACAGCCTGTAGCCTGTGTGTCTCTCCCCACCCAATGTAACCACGCATATCATGACCATAACGTCTCATGCCCATGTCAAGCGCGATCATAGCTAATGCAACAAGTCATAAGTATCTAAGAGTATAATGTCCATGTCCTGTATCCTATACAGAATCACCACGAATATCTCGGGAAAATCCTGTCTCATGAATAGTGTCAAGTGTCCTGGGTCATATGGTACTTGATAAGACAAGTACGAGAATAAAGTGTCACGAATGTCCATCTCTAGATGACCGTACCCAACACTGCGCACAGTGTCGGCACCCGACTGATAATCGGACGCTAAGTACGTCACACGGTCCTAGGTTGAGCATGCACCGCACTATAATAAAGCAAGAAAAATATATAACAATACTGTAGAGTTTGGCAAGGTACACTTGCCTGATGTTGGAATATCAACAATAGTCCCTGGATCAGTGGAACCGGTAGCGACTACTCCAAAAGCTGTCATAAACATCACCAATAGTCTCAGAAGATATCAAACTGCTAGAAATGCCTGTTCTTACGTCCAATTTGGACACAGGGGCAAAAAGGTCATTTTCGGATTAAAGCGGGTTCCATATGTGGGCCACTTTGCACCGAAAAGCTTGCCGAGGGTAACAGTCTCTAAATGGAACAAACTATGGGTCAAATAACTCTAAATGTCAATACGATCCCAACGGTATGTCCAAATTTGGATTCCGATGAGCCGAACATAATTTGGTCCAAAAGTCAACTGTGGGGCCCGCCAATTGGCGATCTGGTCAACCGTCTCAGAAAGGCGTGAAAATTGGGTCACAGGACCAGCGTGTTACCACGAGTCCAGTGGTGCAAGTTTCATCACAATCTGACAAGCGTGCACAAAATACTCACGAGTTCCACAAAAGTGGCGACACGGAATGTGTTCGCGGATACGGCCTGATTTCGGCGCGCACACGCGTCCAAATCAGTCCCCACGAATTTTTACGTGTCCGATTATGCTGCGTGCACCATTCGGTACACTTAGCACAAGGCAGGGCGGTCCCGTTTGGCGGGGCGCGCTCCGATCTCCAACTCTTGGAAAACCGGAAAAAGTGGGTGCGCACAGTTTTGTGACGATTACAATTTTGTCCACAGCAACTAATAGCACAAAGTTATTATACAGAAAATAAACTAGGTTGTGTAATCTACAGGTATCAAAAAGAATCATCGAATTCGGATCTCTGTGGTGGGAGATACGAACTCGGCAATATGGGTGGTCATCGCAAGTTTCTGCGATTGCAGAATTCTGTCTGCTCGCGCTGACTTGGGCGCTGTTTTTCACCTAGGGGCACACATTTTCCGAGGTTGACTATAAAACAAATATTTGAGAGGGTTAAGGGAAGATCATACCTATGAAAACGGAACCGCGTTTGGTCGAGCGAGTCAACGGAAAATCACGTCGGAGCGAAGGTGCCTCGAGTGGGAGACTGCAGTTCGCGATGTCGGCGTCGACGGGATGGTTGGATGGCTTGGGGAGGCTTCTCTGGCTGCGGTGACGGCTCTAGATGGGAAGGGAAAGTCTGGAGTTTTAGGTTAGGGTTTTGGAGAGCTAATCATATATATATATATATATATATTAGGAGAGAGAGAGGGTTGATTAATTGGTTCGCGGGTTGGTGGACAAAGGCCGCTGAAGCATAAGTAGCAAATACTATATAATGGAGTGGGCGGCTAAGTATCCGCTGAAGGAGAAAATAAATTGGCGGAAGGGATGTGCTGCAGCAAGGGGATTTGCAAGGCTAAAGAGAAGTAGTTGCTAAAGTAGAGTAGTTATTAATATTATTAGTATTATTATATTATTATACTTAGTTACTTATTTAATTCTTTCTTTAATTAAAATATATATACATATATATTTGTATATATATATATATATACTCATAAGAAAATTTATAGGATAGGGTATTGCACATCGTTAGGCTAGCAACTGCTCAAGGGTCTCCTACATGGAATAAAATTCGAAAAATTCCTGATGGTCCCATAACTCATCTAAGTGCCCGAACACCTAACATAAAAATTATTAAAAATCTATTTCTCCTATTTGGACCTAATTACTATAATTTAATTAATAATTAATAAATAAAGGGCATATACGATTTTCTGGGAAGGGGGTTTTACATTCTACCCAACTTATAAAAATTTCGTCCTCGAAATTAAAATTAAGCCACGATAGAATGCAAGGATGGTATAAGATATAAATTAACAATGTAAATTCATACCTTGGTCTGCGAATAGGTTCGGGAAACGCTTGCGCATGTCATCCTCGCGCTCCCAAGTTGATTCTCCTGGCGCGCCATACCTCCATGCTACGCGAACCAAGGGAATAGACTGGTTCCTCAATACCTTCTCTCGACGATCAAGGATTCCCACGGGTTGCTCTTGGTATGACAAGCTCAGCCCAATGGTGATCTCTGAATGGTCGAGAACATGACTGCTGTCTTCCATATATCGCCTGAGCTGCGACACATGGAATACGTTATGTACTCCCTCCAGTGAAGGTGGTAGCGCAAGTCGATATGCCACATCTCCAACTCTCTCGAGCACGTCAAATGGTCCAATATACCTTGGACTCAACTTGCCGCGCCCTCCGAATCGGATGGTGCCTCTGGTCGGTGATATCCTTAAGAAGACGTGATCACCCTCTTTGAACTCCAAGGGTCGACGATGAAGGTCTGCCCACTGCTTCTGCCTGTCTTGCGCTGCTCGCAAGTGTCCCTGAATCTTCTTGACTGTCTCTACGGTGTTGACCACCAACTCGGGTCCCAGAATCTGACGTTCTCCCACGTCACTCCAACACACAGGAGACCTACATTTTCTCCCATACAATGCTTCAAACGGAGCCATCTGAATACTCGTTTGATAGCTATTGTTGTAAGAAAACTCTACAAGATGTAGGTGGTCCTCCCATGATCCTCCAAAGTCTAACATGCAAGCCCTCAACATGTCCTCCAAGGTCTGAATAGTACGCTCCGACTGCCCATCTGTCTGCGGGTGGTAAGATGTACTGAACTTCAGACGAGTACCAAGACTCTCTTGCATGCTCCTCCAAAAGTGCGATGTGAAGCGCGAATCTCTGTCCGATACAATGCTGACTGGTATGCCGTGCAATCTTACGATTTGCCTCATATATAAATTAGCTAAAGCTTCTGTAGACTGACCCACTCTAAAAGGTATAAAATGGGCTGACTTGGTGAGTCGGTCCACTATTACCCACACTGCATCTCTCCCACTTGGACTCTTGGAAAAACCCGTGACGAAGTCCATAGTGATGTGCTCCCACTTCCACTCTAGAATCGGAAGTGGTTGCAATAATCCTGCTGTCCTCTGGTGCTCCGCCTTCACTTGTTGACATACTAAGCATTTGGCACAAATCTCGCGATCTCTCTCTTCATTCCATGCCACCAGTAATACTGTCTCAAGTCTCGGTACATCTTGGTTCCTCCTGGGTGAACAGAGTACATAGAGCTATGTGCTTCAGTTATTAACTCCTGTCTCAATTCTCCATTTGGAACATACAAGCGATTTCCAAACCTTAATGTCCCGTCTTCGTGGATGCGTAGTCCTGTCTGCATACCGGCTTCTGTCCTTTCTTTGAGTCTTCAGAATCTAGCATCGGTGGGCAATGCCTCCTTAATCTTCTCCACGAGTGATGACTGAATCTCAAGGTTAGCCATCAAGCCATTCTGTCCCGGTAAGACGACCTCTATCTGTAGCTCCTGTAGATCTCTCAATAACTCGGGCTGCATCGTCAAGAAATAAGCCGTAGGCTTCCTGCTGAGTGCGTCTGCAACAACATTCGTCTTTCCCGGATGATACTGCAGATCGATGTCAAAATCTACCATCAGTTCCAGCCAGCGTCTCTGCCTCATGTTGAGCTCCTTCTGAGTATATACGTACTTCAGACTCTTGTGATCAGTAAAGATTTCTACCCTCTCTCCATAAAGATAGTGTCTCCATATCTTCAATGCAAATATAACTGCTGCTAGCTCCAGATCATGTGTTGGGTAGTTCTTCTCGTGGACCTTCAACTGTCTCGACGCATAAGCAATGACTTTGCCATGTTGTACCAAAACACATCCTAGTCCACTGCCTGATGCATCACTGTAGACAACAAAACCTCCTGACCCCGAAGGAAGAGTCAAGACAGGTGCTGTTGTTAATCTTCTCTTCAGTTCTTCAAAAGCCTTCTGGCAGTCTTCTGTCCATATAAACTCCTGGTCCTTCCGTGTCAGCTTCGTCATCGGTTCTGCAATCCTCGAAAAATTCTCTACAAACCTTCGGTAATATCCCGCAAGTCCGAGAAAACTTCTCACCTCTGCAACTGATGTGGGTGTAGGCCAAGTCTCTATTGCCGCAACTTTCTCTGGATCTACTGAAAGTCCTTCTCCTGATATGATGTGTCCCAAGAAAGGCACCCGCAAGTCCGAGAAAACTTCTCACCTCTGCAACTGATGTGGGTGTAGGCCAAGTCTCTATTGCCGCAACTTTCTCTGGATCTACTGAAAGTCCTTCTCCTGATATGATGTGTCCCAAGAAAGGCACTTTGTCCATACAGAACTCACACTTACTGAGTTTGGCATATAACTTCTCTTGCCTCAAGGTCTCTAACACGATTCTGAGATGCTCCTCGTGCTCTTCAGGGCTCTTGGAATATATGAGGATGTCATCAATGAACACCACTACAAATTTATCCAAGAACTGATGAAAGACTCTGTTCATTAAGCTCATAAACACTGCTGGTGCGTTGGTTAAACCAAACGGCATCACCAAGAACTCATAATGCCCATACTTAGTCCTGAAAGCTGTCTTCGGGATGTCTTCCTTCCTCACCTTGATCTGATGATAGCCGGATCTAAGGTCAATCTTCGAGAATACCCTTGCACCACTCAATTGATCGAATAGATCATCAATGCGTGGTAGGGGATACCTGTTCTTGATGGTGACAGCATTTAGTGCCCTGTAATCAATGCACAACCGTACTGTTCCATCCTTCTTCGGCACAAATAATATGGGTGCCCCCCAAGGTGAAACACTGGGCCGAATGAAACCCTTCTCCAAAAGATCATCAACCTGTTCTTTCAACTCCACTAACTCCTTAGGTGCTAGCCGATAAACTGATGAAGTGATTGGCTCTGCTCCTGGAGTTAAGTCTATTGTGAATTCTATTTCCCGATCAGGTGGTAAGCCTGGAAGATCATCAGGAAATACATCCACAAATTTTGATATGACTCTTGGGTAACCTGTCTCCCCTTCTACAGATAATACCCTAAGAGTAGGCTGAACTCCTTGCTCTACTGCTCCTCGAAGGAACTCAAATTCTGGGTGTCCTGGCGGTCTAAATATAACCCGCCCAAGTCGGCAATCAAGAGTCGCATGGTACTGACTTAACCAGTCCATACCAAGTACGACATCATAATCCGGCATAGAAAATATCAGAAACTGCGCTCGAATTTCTCGGCCACATACGACTACAGAACATGATCTACAGACGTCACTAACCGGAATAATTCCACCTCCCGTAAGAATCCTCTTCATCTTCGGGAGGGGTGCGGTAGCTACTCTATGGGTGGCTACAAAGCTAGCTGCTATAAATGAATGCGATGCTCCAGAATCAAATAATGCAACTGCTGGTAATGAAGCTACTAAAATAGTACCTGCGATGACCTCGCCTGCTGTAGCCTCCTCCTCAACAGCTAAAGTGAATGCCTGCCCTCGCCCCTGTGCTGGACCTCTCTGCTGCTGTTGAGCCTGCTGAAATAGGGCTGCCTGTGGGGCCAGTGGTGGTCTCTGCTGGTTTCCTCCTGGGGCTGGTGGTCTGACTCCACCAACTCCTGTCTGCTGTGCTCCTACTGCTGGATAAGTTGGTCGCGGTGCAGGTAGAGCTAGTCTGGGTGCTTCTCCTCTATGGAGAGTGCAGTCTCTGGATAGATGCTGGTTTGATCCGCAAAGCAGGCATAGTCCCAACTTCTGCCTGCACTCTCTCTCAATGTGTCCTACCTTACCGCAGTGATGACAAGTAGGAAGGGATATGGCCCTGTGTGCTGCTCTATCTGGCGTACTCCTCTGGAATCATTTTGTAGAATCTCCATGTGCTGCCTTGGTTGGTGCGGAGGTGTTTGGCCTCTTCAGATTCGATTCCCTTCTAGTGACGCGCTCCATGCGTCGTGCTGCTGCTAGAACATCAGTATAATTTGTAGGTGCCACTGAGCCAATCAATCTCTGAAGCTCGAACTTCAACCCGTCAAAGAACTTTTCTGCTTTCTCTTCCTCCGTCGAAATCAATGTTGGAGCGAAGCGACTCAGGCGAATAAATTCAGAATTGTATTCTTCCACTGTCATGCTGCCCTGGATGAGGCGGTTGAACTTGTCCCTGAGCTCTGATCGTGCAACTGCCGGGATGTACATCTCTTGGAAGAGTCTGGAGAACTCTTTCCATGTGACTCTGTCCTGTCCAAGTCTCCTTTCTTCTGCTAACCACCAGTGGTGCGCATTATCAGTTAACTGCATTCTGACTGCAGTCATCCACTTCTCTCTTGGAAGTTCCAGCTGATGCTGAATGTTTGTGAGCCACTCATGAACTTCCGTTGGCCCTTCTTTACCAGAAAATGTGCGAGGCTTGAGATGATGGAAGTCGGTGATAGATCCCGTCGATGTTCGCCTCGCTGCTGGATTAGCCTGCTCCAATGCGGATACCAGGCTGGTCCTCAGATACTCGGCCTCCTGCCGATGGGCCTCTTGCTGAATCTGCTGCTGTGCTTGCATCATAGCATACATCATCTGGAACATTTGTTGCCCGTCCATGGCTTGTCCTGGCGGGAATACTGGCATTTGGGGAGTGAACTGTGGTGGTGGTGGAATGTCATCTCTCCGGAACCTTGGATTAGGCTGTCCGGTTTGATCACTCTGCGATGCTTGTCCACCCTCCCCTGGTGTCACTTCGTCTCCATAAGTAACCACAGCGTCGTGTGGTGTATCCAAAGGGATATCATCTCTGTTCCCGGAATCTATTGCTCTGAAATCAAAAGATAAACTATAAGAACGCTCAGAGGAATCAATACAGGATGCAAATCAATTACAGTTTCGAGTTCGATATAGAGTTCAATAATGGTTTAAATAATGGATGAGAACCTAGAACTTATCCTATCCTTAGAGCAGGCTGGTTCAGTCCCTAAGTTGAAACTGAACAATTTAGTCGTAGACCTGCATGGGCCACCACAAAAACCATGTCACGTCCCAGTCCCAAAATACCGTGGGACTAGACACGTGGCAATGGCCAGCAGTACGCACCGATGGACCAACTCAATATAATGGATCCATCAGGGCATACTTAAGCTGTAAAATAAGTCTACGACAATCATGGCACAACTAATCTCATCCACACAAGATATAAAATATGATCCACAGAATAAATAAGGAATATAAATCATCAGCAAGTCTCACATAGTACTTCGGGGAACAACCCGATAAATATCTAGTACAATGGTTCAACAGACCAGAAAGTAAAAGACTGAAATAAATAATGGAAGCTGAGCATGAACATGGATGCTCAAGAGAAGTCTTCAGCTAAGACCTCGTCCTCAGATGGTGGTACAGCTCCTGGATCAGCTCCTGCTCCGGTCCCGTAAACCTCGGGAAAAGCCTCGTCTGTAAAATCTGGGGACAAACATCCGGATCCAGGTCCTCAGGGGACATAGCAAGGTACAAGAAAACTCATGCCAAATAAATACAGATAAGCAGTGCAGCAAATAAATAACTAAATGATTAATGGGTAAATATGTAACCATCTAAGTGAAATGCAAGTGAGAGTAACACTAAAACTCAGGCTGAAGCCACTACAAGCTCTGTGTCGGGGAGCCGGGTAGCGATAATAAACACGTAATGTGCCTAGCTCTGCTACGAGAGTCTGAGGCCTCACAATAGTAGTAGATAGATATATGAAACAGCCTGTAGCCTGTGTGTCTCTCCCCACCCAATGTAACCACGCATATCATGACCATAACGTCTCATGCCCATGTCAAGCGCGATCATAGCTAATGCAACAAGTCATAAGTATCTAAGAGTATAATATCCATGTCCTGTATCCTATACAGAATCACCACGAATATCTCGGGAAAATCCTGTCTCATGAATAGTGTCAAGTGTCCTGGGTCATACGGTACTTGATAAGACAAGTACGAGAATAAAGTGTCACGAATGTCCATCTCTAGATGACCGTACCCAACACTGCGCACAGTGTCGGCACCCGACTGATAATCGGACGCTAAGTACGTCACACGGTCCTAGGTTGAGCATGCACCGCACTATAATAAAGCAAGGAAAATATATAACAATACTGTAGAGTTTGGCAAGGTACACTTGCCTGATGTTGGAATATCAACAATAGTCCCTGGATCAGTGGAACCGGTAGCGACTACTCCAAAAGCTGTCATAAACATCACCAATAGTCTCAGAAGATATCAAACTGCTAGAAATGCCTGTCCTTACGTCCAATTTGGACACAGGGGCAAAAAGGTCATTTTCGGATTAAAGCGGATTCCATATGTGGGCCACTTTGCACCGAAAAGCGTGCCGAGGGTAACAGTCTCTAAATGGAACAAACTATGGGTCAAACAACTCTAAATGTCAATACGATCCCAACGGTATGTCCAAATTTGGATTCCGATGAGCCGAACATAATTTGGTCCAAAAGTCAACTGTGGGGCCCGCCAATTGGCGATCTGGTCAACCATCTCAGAAAGGCGTGAAAATTGGGTCACAGGACCAGCGTGTTACCACGAGTCCAGTGGTGCAAGTTTTATCGCAATCTGACAAGCGTGCACAAAATACTCGCGAGTTCCACAAAAGTGGCGACACGGAATGTGTTCGCGGATACGGCCTGATTTCGGCGCGCACACGCGTCCAAATCAGTCCCCACGAATTTTCACGTGTCCGATTATGCTGCGTGCACCATTCGGTACACTTGGCACAAGGCGGGGCGGTCCCGTTTGGCGGGGCGCGCTCCGATCTCCAACTCTTAGAAAACCGAAAAAAGTGGGTGCGCACAGTTTTGTGACGATTACAATTTTGTCCACAGCAACTAATAGCACAAAGTTATTATACAGAAAATAAACTAGGTCATGTAATCTACAGGTATCAAAAAGAATCACCGAATTCGGATCTCTGTGGTGGCAGATACGAACTCGGCAATATGGGTGGTCATCGCAAGTTTCTGCGATTGCAGAATTCTGTCTGCTCGCGCTGACTTGGGCGCTGTTTTTCACCTAGGGGCACACGTTTTCCGAGATTGACTATAAAACAAATATTTGAGAGGGTTAAGGGAAGATCATACCTATAAAAACGAAACCACGTTTGGTCGAGCGAGTCAACGGAAAATCACGTCGGAGCGAAGGTGCCTCGAGTGGGAGACTGCAGTTCGCGATATCGGCGTCGACGGGATGGTTGGATGGCTTGGGGAGGCTTCTCTGGCTGCGGTGACGGCTCTAGATGGGAAGGGAAAGTCTGGAGTTTTAGGTTAGGGTTTTGGAGAGCTAATCATATATATATATATATATTAGGAGAGAGAGAGGGTTGATTAATTGGTTCGCGGGTTGGTGGACAAAGGCCGCTGAAGCATAAGTAGCAAATACTATATAATGGAGTGGGCGGCTAAGTATCCGCTGAAGGAGAAAATAAATTGGTGGAAGGGATGTGCTGCAGCAAGGGGATTTGCAAGGCTAAAGAGAAGTAGTTGCTAAAGTAGAGTAGTTATTAATATTATTAGTATTATTATATTATTATACTTAGTTACTTATTTAATTCTTTCTTTAATTAAAATATATATACATATATATTTGTATATATATATATATACTCATAAGAAAATTTATAGGATAGGGTATTACACATCGTTAGGCTAGCAACTGCTCAAGGGTCTCCTACATGGAATAAAATTCGAAAAATTCCTGATGGTCCCATAACTCATCTAAGTGCCCGAACACCTAACATAAAAATTATTAAAAATCTATTTCTCCTATTTGGACCTAATTACTACAATTTAATTAATAATTAATAAATAAAGGGCATATACGATTTTCTGGGAAGGGGGTTTTACACCTCAGGTAGGTGAGATCTTCAAGAACACATGCTCTCCCACTTGGAACTCCAGAGGTCGTCGATGAACGTTGGTCCAGTGCTTCTGTCTGTCTTGTGCTGCTCGCAGGTGTCCTTGGATCTTCTTTACCTTCTCCACCGTACGAACAACCAGTTCTGGTCCCAAGATCTGTCTTTCGCCAACATCGCTCCAACATACTGGGGAACGACATTTTCTGCCATACAATGCTTCAAAGGGAGCCATTTGGATGCTCGCTTGATAGCTATTATTGTAGGAAAATTCCACCAGGTGCAAATAATCTTCCCATGATCCGCTAAAATCAAGCATGCAGGCTCTCAGCATATCTTCTAGTGTCTGGATGGTGCGCTCTGATTGGCCATCTGTCTGCGGGTGATAAGAGGTGCTGAACTTGAGGCGGGTACCAAGACTTTCTTGCATACTTTGCCAAAAGTAAGATGTAAACCTCGTATCCCTGTCAGACACTATGCTGACTGGTATTCCATGCAGACGCACTATCTCCTTCATGTACATGTCCGCCAAGACTTCTGTAGATTGTCCGACTCTAAAGGTGTAAACTTCCTCGACCAAATTTCAGTAATTTAGGATTAGTTTTGACTAATTAGAATTATTGCAACTTTTTAAAATTTTATTTATTATATATTCTATTGATTGTGCACATGTTCATTACACAATTAATTAGGGCATTTCACTAGCTGTTAAACCTAAGCAAAATTTCACATCCCTGCTCTATACTTGTTAGACTACTTTTTCTGTATTTTGTGCAACTCCCAGAAACCTTGTTTGGTGCTTCGTTTTAGTCGCACAAATATCATTACAGACGTACGTATTTATTCCCTATTTAAATTTCTGCTCTTTACCCATCCCTGTACCCTAGGGATTTGAGGACCAGTAGGCACCTGTTTTGTCCAAACAAAAATACGATAATATTCTACTCTAATTATATTACAATTATCGTATTGACACCGTAGAAAAATTATGACCCTACCTGCCTCTAATTAATTAGTGAACATCGTGCGCAGTATTTATTAATTAATAAATACGAGGATCTGTATCACTCAGAATCAGACCCGGACACCTGTCCAGACTCACCCCCACCCTGTCCAAAACATTTCCCCAGCTGATTTCCCTCAATTCTGAGCAATTCAGTATTTCGAGAAATCAGTATTTGAAATCAGGTAAATTATGAAATTACGTAAAATACCAAATTCATGCTTTTATGCAATTTATAAAAAGTTAGGGGTTTTTATGCAAAAATGCATGCAAGGTGGCATAATCCTATTGGTTAGTGAATAGGTGTATGGGATCCACCCAAAACACCCAGAAAAATCCAGGAGAAATATCCCAAAAACTTGAATTACCAAAATAACCCTGAATTTTCCAATATTTACGAAAATGCCATTCACCCAAACCCTATATAAACCCTAACCCTCTCCCCTTTCAAACTCCATAGCTCTCCCCTCCGACCACCGCCGGCCGCCCAACTCCGGCCAGCCCTCCGCCCTGACCCCCTCTCCCCTCCGGCCAAGCCCCACCGCCTGCACCACCCTGCTCCGCCATGAACAGCCCCCGTAACCTCCCCACACCCTCACTGCCCACAGCAGCCACCACCACCCGAACCACCCCTGCGCCACCCTCCGCCATCGTGCACCGCCACCAACCCCACCACTCGACTCGCCACCTTCCCCTTCACCGGACCACCACCCCTCACCGCCCCACGACGCCGCCTCCGCCGGCCAGAGCCCCCGCAGCTCCTCCCCACTTCCCTAACCCTAATCGACCTCTCCACCTCCGACGGCCTCTAGCCTCCACCACCGCCGTCATGGACCTCCGCCACCACCACCAACCTGACCGCCCCTCCTTCCTCCGTCGATTCCGCACCCTGCCCGGCCACCTCCGCCACTCCTCCGCCGCCGACAGCCCCCGCACTCAACTGCTGCTGCTGCTGCTGCTAGCAGCTACTGCTGCTGTTCCTGCTCCTCCGGCCGCCTCCGGCCTTCTCCGCCGCCGTCCTCCCGGCGTCGACGACGTGTGGACCCCACCTATCAGAGGGTATAACCCTAAACCCTAATATATACGTATTTATATATATATACTTATATGTTTACTCATATATATATATATATATATATGTATATATATATATGTATATATATATATATATATATGTATATATATATATATATGTATATAAATATGTATTTATATGTATATTTATATATATATGTATTATATTATATATATATATTATATACTGTTAATATTATTATTATTATACATATGTATATATTTATATATATATCTATGAATATTATATATATATTTATTAATATATATAACATATTTATATATGTATTATATAGTTAATATTATAATTATAGTATATATGTATGTATATATACTATGCATTTTCTTTTATTTATTTATATGCATTTAATTATATATATGATTACTATCATAGTACTGGATATACAGTACATATGTATTTATAAATATATATTTATTTCCTGCACTTATTATATATGTATATATATACATATCTATATCTATATCTATATATATATATATATTATCTATATATATTATCTATATCATTGTGCTGGATATTACAGCCTATATATATTATGTACATTTACATTTCAAGCACTGTCATTTCATTTTATATTTATATATATATATATACATCAGTGGATATACCCTGATAATATTATATTATTATATATCAGTGGATACACCCTGATAATATTATATTATTATAGCAGTGGATATACCCTGCTACTATTATAATTGCTATATATATACCTGCATTTTTCTGTTCTTTATATGCTATATATATACTGCTATATATATTATATATATACATACTATATATATATATCTATATTATATATGTATATATAAGTATATATATTTATACTTTATATTACAACCATGATATTCACGAACCCTGTCTGTTTTAACAGAAACCAACTCCAGCACAGCCAGTGACCCCCTGTCACAAGCACCCTCAACTGTGAGATCAGGTTTTCAGTACTATCAGGGAGTAGGCAAGTATACCTTGCCAAGTTTATTGTTTAAATTCAAATATTGTTATATGCTCTTGTTTCTGAGTACCTGAGACTGCCTCGGGTACAGTCAACTGATACGTTGACATTTAACATAATTAGCTTAGTCGTACAGACTCACCAACAACTGTGAGGATATCCTGATATTCTCCTAGACCCTATCACGGAAACACGCAACAAGGTTGCAATACATATTGGGATGCGAGCTGCGTATCTGATTAGCTACCAATACGTGTGACCCGCATCACGGATTAGCATAAATAAGAAAAACTAGGACTTGACATTTAGTTACATTGGGTTGGGAAAGATAATTGGTAGACGTATGGGACACCCCCTCCTTAAATGTTTTATACCTTCGTACCATGATGGTCGATTGCAGAGTGCCCTTGAGTCAGGGGGCATATGACGCATATACTAGCCAGTCACCACGATTGGTGAATTACGTCAGCATATGTCTAGCCGACACATTCCCATGCGTACTACAAGGTCTTTACTTGTATTTCACTTAGATGGTTAGCACCCTGTATTTATTATTTATTTATTCAGTCTTTATATTACATGGCATGTTATTTTCCTGTATCTTGTTACGTCCCACTGAGGACCTGGTTCCCTGCCAGATCTAGACGAGGCTTTCTACCCCACTGTGTACGGCCCTGATCAGGAGGCTAGATGTGCTACCGAGGAAGAGCTCGAGGAGACACCCTCAGAGTATGCTTGACCCGAGAGGCCTGCCACCTGGAGATGGAGATGTTTTTCTCAGATAGATGCTGCTTAGTCCATCTGATTTTTCTGCGCTATTATCAGTTTTTGTAGTAGGCTTGTATTCTCACCAGTTGTGTACTGTATCAGACTCAGTTTTTATATATATTCAGCACTAATTTCCCTGGCATTTTATTGTGGATGAGATAGATTTACCTGTTTTATACTAGTAGTATTTTAGGACAGCGTAGCACGTTCCTTTGGGTCCATTCAAAATGGATTAAGCCCTTAGTGACGTGTCAGCTGGCCAGTGACACGTGACCTAGTTCCTGACATTTTGGAACTGGGGTGTGACAAAAGGGTAAGAAATGAGCAGCCTTTGTGAGTCTATCTACGATTACCCATACATCATTACGACCACTGAGACTTCTTGGAAAGCCCGTAACAAAGTCCATCGTAATGTGTTCCCATTTCCACTCGGGTATTGGGAGGGGTTGAAGTAGACCTGCTGATCTCTGATGTTTAGCCTTGATTTGCTGACACACCAGGCACCTTGCCACATAGCGTGCTATCTCTCGCTTCATTCCATGCCACTAGTAGTATTGTCGCAGGTCTCTGTACATCTTTGTGCCTCCTGGATGTATAGAGTATGTTGAGCTGTGAGCTTCTGACATCAGCTCCTCACGAAGTTCTCCATTTGGAACATAAAGACGATCTCCACATCTTAGAGTCCCATCTTCGTGTATGCGACATCCTGTCTGGATTCCAGCCTCTGTTCTTTGACGAAGCTTTTAAAATCTTGCATCTGTTGGCAGTGCAGCTTTGATTCTTTCGACCAGTGTTGATTGTAGCTGGTAGTTTGACAATTGGCCGTCAATTCCTGGCATAATGACTTCTATTCCCAACTTTTCTAGATCTCTCAATAGACCTAGTTGGGTGATCATAAAGAATGCCAAGGATCTTCTGCTTAGTGCATCAGCTACTATATTAGCCTTCCCTGGATGGTACTACAGATCGATCTCGAAATCTGTCATCACTTCGAGCCATCGTCTTTGTCTCAGATTTAAGTCCTTCTGGGTGTAGACGTATTTCAGGCTCTTGTGATCGATGAATATCTCCACTCGTTCTCCGTATAGATAATGTCTCCATAACTTCAGGACGAAGATGACTGCGGCAAGCTCCAAGTCGTGAGTGGGGTAATTCTTCTCATGAGTCCTCAATTGTCTTGAGGCATAAGCTACAACATTCCCATGTTGCATTAAGACATAACCCAATCCTTTTCCGGATGCATCGCTATAGATTACGAAACCTCCGGATCCAGATGGTATAGTCAAAATGGGGGCTGTAGTCAGACGCTTTTTCAACTCATCGAAAGCTGTCTGGCATTCCTCAGACCATAAGAACTCCTGATCCTTGCGGTTAAGTCGGGTAATTGGCTCCGCGATTCTTGCAAAGTTTTCTACGAACCTCCGGTAATATTCAGCAAGTCCTAGAAAGCTTCTCACTTCTAAGACGTTGGTCGGGGTTGGCCATGTCTCCACAGATAAGATTTTTGCTGGGTCCACCGAGATGCCTTCTCCTGTGATCACGTGCCCAAGGAAAGCGACACGATCAAGGAAGAACTCGCACTTGCTCAGCTTAGCATAAAGGCTCTCACGTCTCAGCGTCTCTAGCACTAGTCTCAAGTGCTCTTCGTGCTCCTCGTGGCTCTTTGAATACACCAAGATGTCGTCGATGAAGACTACCACGAACTGGTCCAGATATTGGTGGAAGACTCTGTTCATCAGGTTCATGAATACGGCTGGTGCATTATTCAGTCCAAAAGGCATCACCAGGAACTCGTAATGACCATAACGAGTCCTGAATGCGGTCTTCGGAATATCTTCTCGCCGTACTTTGACCTGATGATAGCCTGATCTCAAGTCTATTTTTGAGAATACTACTGCTCCCGTCAGTTGATCGAATAGATCATCGATCCTCGGCAAGGGGTACTTGTTTTTGATTGTCAAAGCGTTGAGGGCTCTGTAATCAATACACATCCGATATGTCCCGTCCTTCTTTGGTACAAACAACACTGGTGCTCCCCAGGGTGATGCACTAAGATGAACAAATCCCTTGATTTGTAATTCCTCCAGTTGTAGCTTCAGCTCGTCAAGCTCCTTCTTCGCCAGTCGATACACATTTAAGGATACCGGTGCAGCTCCGGGTATCAGCTCAATAGTGAACTCTACTTCTCTGTCAGGCGGTAGGCCTGGCAATTCCTCCGGGAATACGTCTTCGAATTTTGCAACGATTGCTGGGGGTGCTATCTCCATTGTCATGTAAGCTCTAGGAGTCTGACCTACTCCTTGCTCGATGGTACCTCGTACGTATTCGAACTTCGGGTGTCCTGGTGGTCTAAAGGTGACACTACCTTTTCGGCAGTCTAGGATAGCATTGTTCTGGATTAACCAGTCCATGCCTAAGACGACGTCGAAATTTGGCATTGGGAGTACCAAAAATTGCGCTCTTAGCTCTCTACTACAAATGACTACCGAGCATGTTTCAATAATGTTGGTAACTGGAACAATGCCTCTTCCGGTAAGAATTTTCCAGCATTTAGGCAGTGGGAAGGTGGCTTATTTGTGCATGGTTACGAAACTACTAGATATGAATGACAGGGTAGCGCCAGAATCAAATAATGCGGTTGCAGGTAATGATGCAACTAAAATGGTACCTGTGATGGTTTCACCTTCGGGTTCTTCTGCAACTGCAGCTAAAGCAAAGGCCTGCCCGTGCCTTTGCCCTCCAGATTGTTGTCTGGCCTTGTTGAATTGGCTCTCCTGGGTAGCCAGGGGTGCTCCCCTCTGATAGCCTCCAGATGTTGAGGGGTGTTGTGCTCCTGGTCTTTGCCCGTTCTGAGGCGCAACATCTTTGCGTTGTGGGCAGTCCCTTGCCATATGTTGGCTAGCTCCACATACTAGGCAGAGTCCTTTCTTCTTTCTGTAGTCATTGGCAAAATGCCCCTTCTTGCCACAATAGTGACAAGTCGGGAGCTCCTTCTTTTGATAGGGTCCCGTCGTCTGCTGCGTCTGGTTTTGTGGACGATGGATAGGTCCTCTTGCTCCTTGCTGGTTTTTGGCCGGGAGGGTTGGATGAGAGCGTCTCGCTCTACGGCCAATAGCTTCTTGCACCCTCGCTTCTGTAAGAACCTCCTCGTAGGAGATCCTCAACTGCGTCGTTGTATATCTCTGGAGTTCGAAGGTGAGGCTGTAGTGGAATCTCTTGGCCTTCTCCTGCTCATTCGGTATCAAGATGGCACCGAATCGACTCAGTCTGCTGAACTCGGTGTCGTAGGCGTCGACGGTCATATTTCCCTGTTCCAAGTGCAGGAACTAGGAATATAGGGCATCTCGGACTGTTGCTGGGAAGTACTTTGCGTTGAACTGCTCCAAGAATTGTTCCCAAGTCTGGTCTTTGCCGACGCTACGCTATATAGAAACCTGCCAGTGATGGGCGTTGCCTAAGAGTTGAGCTCTCACGGCAGTCATCCACAGGTCGGGGGAAAGTTGTGAACCTTCCAGCAGCATTTCTGTGTTGGAGATCCAGTCTGAGATCTCCTCTGGGATTTTGCTGCCTTTAAAGGTTCTCAGGCTCATTTGGCGGAAGCCTCGGACTGTGCCCACTGGTTGGACAGGTGCTGGTGTAAGCCCCCTGATTTTTGGAATTTTAATTTGCAATTTCCCGGGATTTTTCGATAATTAAAACCCAGGCTTTTGGCAATTCAATGATTTTTAATTACGGTTTATTCATATTAAAATATTATGGAAATAATATTTTATGGTGTAAAATAGAAAACCGGACACAGGGAAATTTTCTGTAAATTTATTGGACTCCGGAAACCCGTTTAAAGCCCTGAAGACCCATGTAGATTTTAAACCGAATTAAATCCGTGCCAACGCCCGACATTCCCATGAGAGCCGAAGCCAAGCCCAAGGAGCGTTGACCCAGCCCGAATCCTAGGTCAAATCCTATTCCAATTTTTCTGTATGTATAAATACATGTTTCTAGTTTTTCTCCACAAAGAAAAAAAAGAATAAAAAGAAAAATAACAAAATCCTAAATCCCTATTTTTCCCAAATCCTAATTAACCCTAACCCTAATCTAGCCGTCGGCTACCCCCGCCGGAGCAGCCGACCCCCTGCCGCACGACCTCCTCCGTCACCCACCACCATTATCACCAGCACCTCCGCCCCTTCGCTCCGCCGCACGACCTCCCCCGCCGTGGCCGCGTTCACCCATCGATCCCCCTCGCCTCGAAGCCCTAGCCGCCTCGACGACCCACCGGAGACCCGCTCCGCCCGTCGTGCCTCCAGCGACCTCTGCCTCCACTCACCTCGACTTCCCCCTCGGCCCGTCTCCGCCCTCGACAGCGAGTACCCCGACTCGCAGAACCCCCCAACTTCTCCCTGCCGATCGTCCACCGCCGCCCCTCGACCTCACAACCCGCGCCCACGCCGACGAGTCCCCGCCTAGACGCAGCCGCGCCTAACCCCGATCACCCCTCCGGCGAGTCAGCAGTCGCCGACCGCTGCCACATCGAGCACTGCCCCCACCCTCGTCCCAAGCATCAGTCGACATCTCCCCGTCGACTCCGAACAGTTGTGCAGGACCGCCGCCTAGCAACCTCGCCACCCTCTCCAGCAACGCCCCGCTGTCCCGAGTCAGACCCTAGGTCTGGACACAGCAACCCGACACGCGAGGACACGACCAGGACGTCAAATTTGACTCTCGGACACGTGAATTTCAGAACTCACGGAGCCCTGTTCAGGTACCGTTATCTTCCACCTCACAACTCCATTTTAGTTTCCGTCAGTTGCTATGCGTAGACTGTGTAACCCTCTCGGTGCCCGTGCAACTCGCTCGGTGCATCGCGTCCTGTAGTGATCGCACACCGCGATCCAAAAACAGGAAAAATAACGCCATGTTTTACCCCGGAACTGAGTATACCCCGCCAATCGGAATGACTTGGTCGCACGCGATCTTTACCGAACTGTGTGCGACATTGATACGGTCGTGTGGGATTTCGCAGAAGTCGATTCGGAGGTGCGTGCACCCCGGAATCAACGCGTATCCGCAGACGACACCCCATATCCGTCCTTTCTGGAATGCGCTGTAACTTTGTGTACACATGTCTGATCGAGACGAAACTTGTGCCATCGGACTCGTAGCAATACGCTGGTCCTGTGACCCAAGTTTGGTCCGATTCTGAGAACGTTGACAGAATCGCGTGTCGTGGGCCCCACAGGCTCCACTTGACAGGTGATTTTGTGATCGGCTCATCGGAATCCAATTCTGAAAGTTCCGTTGGGTTCGTATCATCGTTCCTGACTTGTAGACACTGAGTTTGCGGAATTTGGAGACCTTTGACCCTGACGCGCTTTTCGCTGCAAAGCGGGCCCACATATGGAATCCGCTTTGGCCCGGAAATGACATTTTTGCCCCTGTGTCCAAATTGGACGTAAGGACAGGCAATTCTAGCAGTTTGATATCTTCTGAGACTATTGGTGATATTTATTACAGCTTTTGGAGGAGTACCCACCGGACCCACTGATCCAGGGAGAGTTGTTGATATTCAAACATCAGGCAAGTGTACCTTGCCAAACTCTGCAGTATTATTACTTATATTCCTTGCTTTACTTTAATGCTGTGCATGCTCAACCTAGGACCGTGTGACGTACTTAGCGTCCGATTATCAGTCGGGTGTCGACATTGTACGCAGTGTTGGGTACTGTCATCTAGAGATGGACATTCATGACACTTTATTCTCGTACTTGTCTTATCGAGTACCTATGGCCCAGGACACTTGACACTATTCATGAGACAGGATTTTTTCCGAGATATTCGTGGTGATTCTGTATAGGATACAGGAGATGGACATTATATTCTTAGATACTTTATGACTTGTTGCATTTAGCTATGATCGCGCTTGACATGGGCATGAGACGTTATGGTCATGATATGCGTGGTTACATTGGGTGGGGAGAGACACACAGGCTACAGGCTATTTACATATATATAAACCATAGTAAACACATAGTAAAATACATAGTTATTGCTGCTACCGGCTCCCAGATACAGAGCTTGTAGTGGTCTCAGCCTGAGTACTCGTGATGCTCTCATTTGCATTTTCACATAGATGGTTACATACTTACCCTATTTATTTCATTATCTGCTGCACTGCATTATTTATTTTGGCATGAGCTTTCTTGTACCTTGCTATGTCCCCTGAGGACCTGGATCCGGATTTTGTCTCCAGATTTTGCAGACGAGGTTTATCCCAAGATTTACGGGACCGGAGCAGGAGCTGATCCAGGAGCTGTACCGACATCCGAGGATGAGGTGTTAGCCGAAGACTTTGCCTGAGCATCCATGTTCATGCTCAGTATTTATTTATTTATTTCAGTCATTTATATTCTGGTCTGTTGAACCATTGTATCAGATATTTATCGGGTTGTTCCCCGAAGCACTTGATGAGACTAGCTGATGATTTACATTCCTTATTTATTCTGTGGATCATATTTTATATCTTGTGTGGATGAGATTAGTTGTGGCATGATTGTCGTAGACTTGTTTTACAGCTTAAGTATGCCCTGATGGATCCATTAAATTGGGTTTGTCCATCGGTGCGTACTGCTGGCCATTGACACGCGTCTAGTCCCTCGGTATTTTGGGACTGGGACGTGACATGGTTTTTGTGGTGGCCCATGCAGGTCTACGACAAATTGTTCGGTTTCAACTTAGGGACCGAGCAAGCCTGCAACAAGAATAGGATAAGTTATTAGGATCTCATCCACTTGCTTGAAACATTTTTGATATCTATATCGTATTCAAATTAAATTTTCTTGCATCATGCCTTGATTCCAGTGCACCTCTTATAGTTTATTTTTGATGCAGAGCAATGGATTCACAAGCAGGCGACGAGACTCCCGCAGAAACACCACAAGTTGCAGGTGTCACCTATGACGATGAAGTGACACCAGTTGGTGGAGGTCAACTAGAACAACAAAACAGTCAAGATACCTCAAGAGGTCTGCAAGACGATATTCCACCTCCATCGCAGTTCACCCCACCAATGCCTGTATTTCCACAAGGGCAAGCTATGGACGGACAACAAATATTCCAAATGTTCTGCGTAATGATGCAAGCGCAACAGCAGAGTCAACAAGAGACGTTGAGTCGCAGCCTAGCACTTGTACTGGAGCAGGCGAATCTACCAGCACGACGGCCAGTGACAGGATCTATCACCGATTTCAGGCAGCTGAAGCCCCGTACCTTTTCTGGCAAGGAAGGACCAACCGAAGTTCATGAGTGGCTCACCAACATACAACACCAGTTGGAAGCAGCAGAACTTCCAAAAGAACGTTGGATGACTGCGATTAGAATGCAGTTGACGGACAATGCTCATTACTAGTGGCTATCTGAGGAGACACGGCTCGGACCAGACCGAGTCACTTGGGAAGAGTTTTCCAGGCTCTTTCAGGAGATGTACATTCCGGCGACCGCTCGATCAGAACTTCGGGATAAGTTCAATTGCCTCACTTAGGACAGTATGACAGTGGAAGAATACAATGCAGAATTCATTCGTCTAAGTCGCTTCGCCCCAACCTTGATCCCGACAGAAGAAGAGAAGGCTGAGAAGTTCTTCGACGGTCTAACCCACGAGCTACAGAGACTGATCGGGTCCGTTGCGCCTACTTCTTACTCGGACTTCCTTGCAGCAGCCTGACGCATGGAACGCGTCACCAGGAGAGAGATCAGTCTGAAACGGTCTTCCACATCAGCCAAAGCACCGCAAGAAGAAGCTGCAAAGAGGCCTCACCTACACCAGCCACCCAGAGCCTCTCCGCAGATACTACCTACATGTCAATATTGTGGCAAGGAAGGCCATATTGAGAGGGACTGCAGACGCAAGTTAGGATTATGCTTGATTTACGGAACCAACCAACACTTAGCCAAGGATTGTCCTCATCATCGAGAGAGAGCACTGACATTAAACAGACAAGCTCTACCAGCACCAGGAGGGTATCAACCAAGGCCACCCTTGGCTCCACAAGCAGCACTCTTCCGGCAGGCTCAGCAGCAACAGAGGAATCCACCGCAAGGACGCGGACAAGCCCTGGCTATGACTTTGGTAGACGCACAAACTCATGGAGTAGCTAATGCGCGTAAGTTTTTATAGTTTTCTGTTTCTAGTATTGCTTTAGTTCGTGCATGTTGATTCGTGACCTAGCCTTAACCTAGTAATTAATTTGAACTTGCTAATAATTTATAACCTAGAATGTTTTTATAAATGATAACTGTAGAGATTATAGAGTCTTTTGTTATTGTGCTTATTTTGTGAACTTGAATTAATTTGTACCTCTTTTAATCATCGTCTAGCGTACTTATATTTATTGTACTATCTTGACTTATGCTGCTAAATATAGCCTACTTTTGCAAGCTTATCCTTTTATTGAGCTTGTTCATGACATATGTATTATTGGGTCGACACACTAATACAATTGTCTATTCAGAACTAGTGTACTACGGTCTGATCAACCTTAGTACATTTTGGTTCGCTCTTCGCACGACTACTTCACGTGGATTGAGATATATAGTATACTTGCCCTCTAGATATGTCTGAGCATATCGTATCAGTTACATAACGGTACTAATACGAACATACGAATAGGATTTTACCAATAGGATTTCAATCCACAAACTGTCCTGACCACTCTCCTATTTTTGAATTCTATAATCTCCTTGAACCTTGTACTTGTATTATAATACCATTCCCTTGAACTCTTTATTATTGATCTCCGTCTTCCCTTATTTCGGAAAGACGAAACCTCGTGCTTGGTATAAGTTTGATTTATAGACAGTACTAGATATACCCCACAGGCCGGTCGCGATGTTGATGACCCTTTTATATATGATTAAGGGAATACCATATGTAACCTCCGATTTCTAAATTTTGAAATAATTAGATTTTTTAATTTATTTTAAATACCAATTTATAAAATATTTCTCCTTGAATTCTTGTATTTGATTTTTGAGCAATGTTTGATTTTAGAAGGTAATTTAAAATCTTTTATAAAAATTATTTTTCCTAAATGTCGATGTATTATAAAATAAATAATAATAATAATATATATATATTTCTCTAGCTTCAAATATTTATTGACTTGAAATCATAAAATTATTTATTTGATAAAATTATTTAAAGGACTAGTTGTTTTCTTCATAATAAATTTTTATATTTATTGGGATAGTAAATAAATAAATTTCATACTTTCTAAGATTTTGCAAAATGGGTTTAATTAGTAGCTATTTTGGAATCAGTTAGCCTTGGAAGCCTCTTAAAACATTTTTCTTAAATTATATTTTTTCTATTAAATTTACCAAGTTACCATCTTTCATTCACCCTCATTCCCACATGAATTTATTCATGTATGATCTTGGGCCATTTGTTATTTGGGCCAACCCTCACCCTTTATCCCACACACCCTTTCTCCCTATTTAAGTTTCTCATTCTCACAATTCCCAAGAAACCCTAATCTCCAAATTATTAGCTAGCCCCCGCAATTTTCCCACAAGCCAACAACCATCAACATTTTTGTGTGCTCGTGTCCGTGTGTCCAGCATCACCGTGTCAGCCGTGTTGGCCTCGGGTCTGACCCCGGGTGTCCCACCGTATCCATTCATTTCCTGTGTCCGGTTATAACTTTACAACCAGATTTCCTGTGTCCGACACGCCCGGACACATCCACCTCCACCACAGTACACCCAACCCTGTGTCCGACAGACCCGGACACGTCCCTCACAGTACAGCAGAACCGCCGTGTCCAGCCCCGGACACGACCCCGACACATCCACAAAACCTAACCCTAACCTAACTCCGACGAGCGCCGGTGGCCGCCCAGATCTCGATCGCCGGTGGATGCAAGCCCACCGCTGGAGCCGAGCATCGCCGTGGCCGACCAGACGCAGCCGCCTCGAAGCCCCCGCCTCCTCGAACAGAGTGCCCGCTCCTCGAACCGAGCGCCGCCTTGAGCCAAGCGACGCCGTCGCCCCAGATCTGTCGGAGCCGCCGCCGCGGATCCCCTCCTCGCCGAGTTCGAGCGACCGCCACCGCCTCGAGTCGAGCCCCGCCGCAGAAGATCCAGTCGCCGCCGAGTTTCCGCTGCCGCCCCGGACCACCTCACCCGCGTCGAGCCTTCGTCGAGCCGTCGACCACCGTCGAAGCTTCGATCGCCGCCGTCTCGACCCGGTCCGCCGACCGCCTCCTCGAGTCGAGCTCCGCCGAACCCCGCGCCGACGCCCTGCCCGGCGAGACCTCCTCCGTCGACGGGAAAACCCCTTCCGTGAGCTTTTCTCTCCTTCCCTCTGTCCCTTCGATTCAGAATCTGTGTTAATTAGTTAATATAATAGATTAGTTAATTTATAATTAAATTAGTTTAGTTAATATCTGATTAATTAGTTAATTAATTTTTAACAGTTAATTATTTTTAATTAGTTAATTAATTTTTAATCAGTTAATTTTTATCAGTAAATTAAATTATAATCAGTTAATTATTTTTCAGTTAAATTAAATTATTAGTCAGAAGCTATTTAGTAATATAATTAGTTTAGTAAATGGAATATAATTAGTTTTATTGTTTATAGTGTATGAATTTAGTTATGAATATATATAAGGATTTTTGATTATGTAAAATACAATTTTGGGGTTTATATTATTAATTAAAAATATAGTTTCAAAAATAAAAAAATAAGATCAATTTGCTTAATTGGGCTGGTGACCAATTTTACTATGGATATATATAAATACATTGGCTTTTACATAAATTCTAGATTTTTATAAATAAACTTTTAAGTGTAATTTTGTTCGAAAGGAAAGTTTAACAATTATTGTTCAAATAATTTCGAAATGATTTATATATGTAAATGCGTATTCTAGTATATGTAATTAATTTGGTATCTATGTATATATATTTTTAGTATATGTATATAATTATTTTGGTATATATATATATATATATATATATATATATATATATATATATGTATGTATATTTTGGTATAATTATACATATATTTAATTGGTATAATTTCATGTAGTATATGTGTAATAAAACGTATTTTTAATATATGAATTAATTGGCATCTGTATATATATATATATATATATATATATATATATATATATATATATATATATATATATATATATATATATATATATATATATATATATATATATATATATATATATATATATATATATATATATAGTATAAATTTGAATTGGTAATTTAATATTAGTATATTCTAATAATGATGTTGACAAAATATATGTATATTTTTAAACAGTATTTTTGCATATATATGAGTATACGTATGGTTCAACTAGTATATATATATATATATATATATATATATATATATATATATATATATATATATATATATATATATATATATATATATATATATATATATATATATACGATATATGTTTAACAGATATATATATATATTGTAAATACATTTAAATTGGTGCATGTATATATATTGTAAGTATTAATGATAATTAATAATATGTGTATTTATATACGTATCCCTACTAGATGACCCTAGTTGACTAGTGCCATACCTGGCAGAGCCCCTGAGTTCATGTATTTGTGATGTGTTAGTGTAGCACCTGATGCAAATGTTGTATTTGATATATTTTAGGACTGTTGGTTCCCCCAGGGGATACTCTGGAACAGGACATCAATAATTACCAGCTAAGGACCCAAGGCGAGTACATTCTCTGATTAGTTTCTAATTTATGATATCTCCTATGTTCACTGTATCTAGTGTAAATATTCATGTTCCTGACACGTTGGTTACACGGATTGGTATACACGGATCTCGTCATGAGATATTATTCCTTATCCATGGTGTAGCTTGTACAAGACTTGTTTCCTTGATATCTTGTGCATGTACAGACACTGATTCCCGGGGAGATTTGCTACCTTCCTAGGGAATCCCGTGCCATAGCGTACCATGATTGGATCTACTATACCAGTCGGGGGTTTGGGGAGTACTTTAGTGTA
Source organism: Iris macrosiphon (assembly GCA_036927795.1). Classification (NCBI taxonomy): domain Eukaryota; kingdom Viridiplantae; phylum Streptophyta; class Magnoliopsida; order Asparagales; family Iridaceae; genus Iris; species Iris macrosiphon. The sequence continues at coordinate 133,938,066 of JAYESA010000003.1, forward strand.
GATATGTGATTATACCCAACTTTCCATGCATCATAGCTCACCCCACATCTCACGTCGGGTGCGGCCTGACCATCTCCATGCTTCATAGCTGTTACGTGTGATTAGCCTGACCTCTCCATGCATCATAGCTAACCAACGGTTAGCCTGACCTTCGTGAATCATAGCTAATCACATGTAACCAGCCTGATCAAGTTCCCAAGCCGATCACATGTTAAAGCTAGTACTCAAACATTTAGTCATAGGTTTCTTGCTCATGGACATATTGTTTCTTTTCCTGCAGTTACTTACAATATTTCCAGTATTTCTTTTATTGTACATTTCTCGTACCTATACATGCATCTGGTATATTTCCATCTAGAACTGCTACATAGTTTATGTCATTTATATAGAACTGCTATTTAGAGATGTACTTTGCTCCTTCCTGACTGGAAAAATATTTTTTCCAGACTGTGACCTTAGTAGACTGGTTTCCGACACACTTGGGGGATTGGATGTTACTGATTGCAGGTATGATTATGTTGTCATTAGACTTGTGTTGTATTCTTCTATTTCTTCAAATTCCTATCGTGCTGTAGTTGTGATTGAGTATGTTGTGAATATTTTTATAGTGTTATCCGTGTCTCCTTATGGAGTTGGATACTAGTGTGAGATTATTTAGATAGTACTTGACCAAGACAGCGTTCTACCGCCGATGCTGCGTCGTAGGCTGGACGTACCCACGCTCTCGTGCCCCTAAACCGGGTGCGGGTCGTAACACGTTTTAGTGGTAGCCCATGCAGGTCAGACTTCGCTAGTTGTGCGATGTCGTAGTAGTGCGACGTCATAGTTGTACTACTGCGTACCTGCTATTAAATATAGGACATAGGATATTAGGATGAGAGAGGATACTCAATCACAAATTCTTGAAAGATTTCCTGGGATGACCCCATGAGAATCTTATTTTCAATTTAAATCTTTCCTTGTTTCCGTCCGCTCTCGCTTGTTGTTACTGAACTTGATTCTTGTTGAGCAGTTATTAAATTAAATTCTTGGTATCATTGTTGAGTTTGATTCTTGTTGACCAGTTGTTAACTTTAATTCTTGGTATCGTTGTTGAGTTGATTTCAAATTGAGATGAATTTTACGGGCTAAATTTACGGTATCATCTGATGACATATGTTGATGAGGACAGTGAGGAAGGTAAAACGTCTACTTTGGTTATGGACCCTAGAGTTATCGCAGCCATATTAGCTGTGGTGACGAGAACGTAGGAACCTGACTTGGATGTACATACTATAGTTATGAAACTTAGAGTCTCTCGCAGCCATACCGGTTGGCATGGCGAGGATTCTAGATGACATGATTATAGAGTTGCATACCTTAGTTACGGAACCTGTCGTTTATCGCATCTATGCTTACTGGCGTGGCGAGGATTCTGTGTGTCATGATTTCTGGCAGACGTGTATGATTATCAGGTTGTATCTTAAATTGGTTCTTAAAATATCATCTCAAGACTTATCTATTTCTGTTATTCCAGGACTTTGTTCCATCGCTTCTTTTCTTTACTAGCAGTAAAGATACCTTCAGTCCTTAACCCAGTTCTTTTGAGCCTTATTTCTTTAAGGATCCTTGTTAGTGTGATAATTAGTGACTTACAATTTTGGTTGTGTCTTGTATTAGTTTGACTGAGTGTGACTTGTGAGTTGTAAGTGTTCCTAGTTGGACATGTGAGCAGTAGGCTTTAATCTAGAGTTAGCCCTTAGCATAGTACCTTATAACGATGGTTTTGGGATAAGTGTCATTAGAGACTGTGAGTAGAGGGATAGTATAGAGTATCAGAGATAGTTCTCAGAGTTAGTATCAGAGCCAATTACCTGTCCTGGATAATCATGATTATGTAATTGAGTGATCTATGTAAACAATTAAGTATCCAGGAATTGTGTTAAGGATTAATGGAGCATAACGTTCAATTTGATGATTGATATCGGGCGTGTTAAAGGTAAAGAAATTTATATGCATAAGGAGTTATAATAGGGTGTCATGAGTAGAGAAATATCGGAATTAGTAATAAAGATGGTGAAGCGTATCACAGACCAGTTTAGCAGGCTAAAAAGGTTAAAAGGAAATACCTATACAACCATCGAGATAAAGAACCATATACATGTCCATGAGAGTAAAGAAACAGGAGTGTTATAGTAGATACATGTAATCATGAGTTATAATGAGCTTGATGAATGGTCCATTAATGAGGCTAGTGATATAATACCAAGAGTGCTAATGATTCTATATCAAGGATTTGTCAAGAATGACGTTAATAACAGTAAGCACCATGTTTGATGATAATTAGATGATATACCAGTTGACATAAATTGAAAATCATGAAAGAAATTACAAGTGATGATAACTTTGATCATTGGAGATAATGGTGCAAGTGATTCAGGCAGTACAATTTTAGTACACAGTTATAGACACTAGATGCATTGAGTGCACCTCGAGTATTAGAGGCTACGAGCACTTATATGTAAATTAGTGGATTTATAAATTAAAAAGTGGAAATAAATTTTTGAGAATTTTTGAGAAGTTGGGATTGTGTCATTAAAATTTTGAGGATTTCAAATATGAATTCAATAAACATGGTTAAGGCTACAAAGATTTTTGGAGTGATTAAATTTTATTTCGATGTTGAGTATCTGATTTAGAGGAAGTATATACAATTTATTTTAAGTCGATCGAGAAGTTAAACCTTGGCGATTATTTTGAGGATTAATTTTATGGTAGATGAGAGATATGAATATTAATATGTGAGTAGATGATATACATGTGTAAGGATCTGGTGATTTGAGCATGATTGAGATGGCACTGCAGACTGACTTGGGTGTCCATCTAAAGTTGTATTGGAAAGAGCAGTATTTAGTATGGTGTTGTACTTGATGTATAATTGAGTGATAAGAACGACTAGTATGAACAATTATAGTAGGAACGGGAACTGACAGAGGGTATGGTACTAAAGAGATAGAGGTATCAACTTGGATGCATCATTGAATCATGGTTATATTAGAGATTCTTGGCATCAGATTTCGGTATTAATAGACAGGTGTGTGCAATACGGATATATTCATGGATTTTGTGGATTAATGATTAGTTGATATGGGTACCAGTGTACATGAATAGGAATTAGTTAGTGAATGTTCTAAAGTTAAGTGTTTGTTAGAGATAGTAGATACTGCAGGTAATGTGTTAGCAGGTTCTTTCTTTTTCTCATGTTGTTTTGTCTCTTGATTGATTGATTTCCCTAGTGCTGTAGTTCGTATTCATGATTTTCTTGTTAGAATATAGCTAGTAGTGCACCTTAGCAGAGACTGAAATACCATGACCAAAGATACATGACCTATATTTTTCTTAAATTGCATGGCTGTAGGAAGAATTTTCTTAAACCATGATCATTAGGGTTTTGACCATAGCAAAGATCTATGACGAGGTTATGACTGACAAAAAGAGACAAGAGGATTAAATTTGTGGATGAGCATTAAATTAAATAAAGAATTTAGGGGTTGTTATAACGGAGTTGATGGATCATTGATTTTATGAAAATCGAGGTATGATTGAAATTCGAGGACAAACATTAACTTAAAGGGAGAATTAGGAAATTCACAGAGCCAAAAATTTGAGGATTTATTAATTTTAAGGAGGTCTTGATATGATTGAATTGATTATTAAAAATTTGAGAAATTTGAGATATTATCATTTTATCTATTTGATTGCAAGATAGAAATTTTATATATTATGAATGTTGCATTGAAGATTCTGGAAGCATCGCATCGTTGAGTATTTGAGAAAAAAGAAAAGCAGGAAATAAAAATCGTAAATGGAATAGTGTCGAATTAAATTCTTGGGATGAGGAGTTAGATTGGAATAAGCATCAATTGAAATTGAGTTAGAGGAGTAAGATGATTGAGGAATGTTTAAAATTTAAATTTTGGGATGCAGATTTTTAAGTTTTATAAATATGCATTGATTAGATTCAAATTGGAGGATTGGATATTAAATCCTTGGGTATTTAGATGCGAACTTAAAAAAAAAAAAAAAAAAAAAAATTGAGGAGATTATGACAAAGGGGATTTGATTTTTAAATTTGAAGATTTTTCAGGAATATGATGTTGTATAATTTTTGAAAGGTTGTGAAATAACATATTGAAATTACTTCATGATTATTGGTTTAAGATTTAAATTTTGATAGAAATAATATGGTGAATAAAGGCAATTATTGAGGATCCAAAATTTCGAGGACGAAATTTTTCTAAGGTGGGTAGACTTGTAACCTCCGATTTCTAAATTTTGAAATAATTAGATTTTTTAATTTATTTTAAATACCAATTTATAAAATATTTCTCCTTGAATTCTTGTATTTAATTTTTGAGCAATGTTTGATTTTAGAAGGTAATTTAAAATCTTTTATAAAAATCATTTTTCCTAAATGTCGATGTATTATAAAATAAATAATAATAATAATATATATATTTCTCTAGCTTCAAATATTTATTGACTTGAAATCATAAAATTATTTATTTGATAAAATTATTTAAAGGACTAGTTGTTTTCTTCATAATAAATTTTTATATTTATTGGGATAGTAAATAAATAAATTTCATACTTTCTAAGATTTTGCAAAATGGGTTTAATTAGTAGCTATTTTGGAATCAGTTAGCCTTGGAAGCCTCTTAAAATATTTTTCTTAAATTATATTTTTTCTATTAAATTTACCAAGTTACCATCTTTCATTCACCCTCATTCCCACATGAATTTATTCATGTATGATCTTGGGCCATTTGTTATTTGGGCCAACCCTCACCCTTTATCCCACACACCCTTTCTCCCTATTTAAGTTTCTCATTCTCACAATTCCCAAGAAACCCTAATCTCCAAATTATTAGCTAGCCCCCGCAATTTTCCCACAAGCCAACAACCATCAACATTTTTGTGTGCTCGTGTCCGTGTGTCCAGCATCACCGTGTCAGCCGTGTTGGCCTCGGGTCCGACCCCGGGTGTCCCACCGTATCCATTCATTTCCTGTGTCCGGTTACAACTTTACAACCAGATTTCCTGTGTCCGACACGCCCGGACACATCCACCTCCACCACAGTACACCCAACCCTGTGTCCGACAGACTCGGACACGTCCCTCACAGTACAGCAGAACCGCCGTGTCCAGCCCCGGACACGACCCCGACACATCCACAAAACCTAACCCTAACCTAACTCCGACGAGCGCCGGTGGCCGCCCAGATCTTGATCGCCGGTGGATGCAAGTCCGCCGCTGGAGCCGAGCATCGCCGTGGCCGACCAGATGCAGCCGCCTCGAAGCCCCCGCCTCCTCGAACAGAGCGCCCGCTCCTCGAACCGAGCGCCGCCTCGAGCCAAGCGACGCCGCCGCCCCAGATCTGTCGGAGCCGCCGCCGCGGATCCCCTCCTCGCCGAGTTCGAGCGACCGCCACCGCCTCGAGTCGAGCCCCGCCACAGAAGATCCAGTCGCCGCCGAGTTTTCGCTGCCGCCCCGGACCGCCTCACCCGCGTCGAGCCTTCGTCGAGCCGTCGACCACCGCCGAAGCTTCGATCGTCGTCGTCTCGACCCGGTCCGCCGACCGCCTCCTCGAGTCGAGCTCCGCCGAACCCCGCGCCGACGCCCTGCCCGGCGAGACCTCCTCCGTCGACGGGAAAACCCCTTCCATGAGCTTTTCTCTCCTTCCCTCTGTCCCTTCGATTCAGAATCTGTGTTAATTAGTTAATATAATAGATTAGTTAATTTATAATTAAATTAGTTTAGTTAATATCTGATTAATCAGTTAATTAATTTTTAACAGTTAATTATTTTTAATTAGTTAATTAATTTTTAATCAGTTAATTTTTATCAGTAAATTAAATTATAATCAGTTAATTATTTTTCAGTTAAATTAAATTATTAGTCAGAAGCTATTTAGTAATATAATTAGTTTAGTAAATGGAATATAATTAGTTTTATTGTTTATAGTGTATGAATTTAGTTATGAATATATATAAGGATTTTTGATTATGTAAAATACAATTTTGGGGTTTATATTATTAATTAAAAATATAGTTTCAAAAATAAAAAAATAAGATCAATTTGCTTAATTGGGCTGGTGACCAATTTTACTATGGATATATATAAATACATTGGCTCTTACATAAATTCTAGATTTTTATAAATAAACTTTTAAGTGTAATTTTGTTCGAAAGGAAAGTTTAACAATTATTGTTCAAATAATTTCAAAATGATTTATATATGTAAATACGTATTCTAGTATATGTAATTAATTTGGTATCTATGTATATATATTTTTAGTATATGTATATAATTATTTTGGTATATATATATATATATATATATATATATATATATATATATATATATATATATATATATATATATATATATATATATATATATATATATATGTATGTATATTTTGGTATAATTATACATATATTTAATTGGTATAATTTCATGTAGTATATGTGTAATAAAACGTATTTTTAATATATGAATTAATTGGCATCTGTATATATATATATATATAGTATAAATTTGAATTGGTAATTTAATATTAGTATATTCTAATAATGATGTTGACAAAATATATGTATATTTTTAAACAGTATTTTTGCATATATATGAGTATACGTATGGTTCAACTAGTATATATATATATATATATATATATATATATATATATATATATATATATATATATATATATATATATATATATATATATATATATATATATATATATATATATACGATATATGTTTAACAGATATATATATATATATATATTGTAAATACATTTAAATTGGTGCATGTATATATATTGTAAGTATTAATGATAATTAATAATATGTGTATTTATATACGTATCCCTACTAGATGACCCTAGTTGACTAGTGCCATACCTGGCAGAGCCCCTGAGTTCATGTATTTGTGATGTGTTAGTGTAGCACCTGATGCAAATGTTGTATTTGATATATTTTAGGACTGTTGGTTCCCCCAGGGGATACTCTGGAATAGGACATCAATAATTACCAGCTAAGGACCCAAGGCGAGTACATTCTCTGATTAGTTTCTAATTTATGATATCTCCTATGTTCACTGTATCTAGTGTAAATATTCATGTTCCTGACACGTTGGTTATACGGATTAGTATACACGGATCTCGTCATGAGATGTTATTCCTTATCCATGGTGTAGCTTGTACAAGACTTGTTTCTTTGATATCTTGTGCATATACAGACACTGATTCCCGGGGAGATTTGCTACCTTCCTAGGGAATCCCGTGCCATAGCGTACCATGATTGGATCTACTATACCAGTCGGGGGTTTGGGGAGTACTTTAGTGTAGATATGTGATTATACCCAACTTTCCATGCATCATAGCTCACCCCACATCTCACGTCGGGTGCGGCCTGACCATCTCCATGCTTCATAGCTGTTACGTGTGATTAGCCTGACCTCTCCATGCATCATAGCTAACCAACGGTTAGCCTGACCTTCGTGAATCATAGCTAATCACATGTAACCAGCCTGATCAAGTTCCCAAGCCGATCACATGTTAAAGCTAGTACTCAAACATTTAGTCATAGGTTTCTTGCTCATGGACATATTATTTTTTTTCCTGCAGTTACTTACAATATTTCCAGTATTTCTTTCATTGTACATTTCTCGTACCTATACATGCATCTGGTATATTTCCATCTAGAACTGCTACATAGTTTATGTCATTTATATAGAACTGCTATTTAGAGATGTACTTTGCTCCTTCCTGACTGGAAAAATATTTTTTCCAGACTGTGACCTTAGTAGACTGGTTTCTGACACACTTGGGGGATTGGATGTTACTGATTGCAGCTATGATTATGTTGTCATTAGACTTGTGTTGTATTCTTCTATTTCTTCAAATTCCTATCGTGCTGTAGTTGTGATTGAGTATGTTGTGAATATTTTTATAGTGTTATCCGTGTCTCCTTATGGAGTTGGATACTAGTGTGAGATTATTTAGATAGTACTTGACCAAGACAGCGTTCTACCGCCGATGCTGCGGCGTAGGCTGGACGTACCCACGCTCTCGTGCCCCTAAACCGGGTGCGGGTCGTGACACCATAGGTGATGTGTTTGGTGTTAAAGACTTGAGGATTCAATACCATGATTTTATAAGTTGGGGCATAGCTTTATTAGATGTATAGCCTTAGATGATAGATGGGTAAATTCTAAGTTGGGTAGAGACCGCAATGTTCACTTGAGAGGAATCCTTTAGACTGTAATCAAGTGAGATTGGATAGAGAGAACCCTACCCTATTTTAATTTCGAGGACGAAATTTTTATATGTTGGGTAGATTCTAAGCCCCCTGATTTTCGGAATTTTAATTTGCAATTTCCCGGGATTTTTCGATAATTAAAACACAGGCTTTTGGCAATTCAATGATTTTTAATTGCGGTTTATTCATATTAAAATATTATGGAAATAATATTTTATGGTGTAAAATGGAAAACCGGACACAGGGAAATTTTCTGTGAATTTATTGGACTCCGGAAACCCGTTTAAAGCCCTGAAGACCCATGTAGATTTTAAACCGAATTAAATCCGTGCCAACGCCCGACATTCCCATGAGAGCCGAAGCCAAGCCCAAGGAGCGTTGACCCAGCCCGAATCCTAGGTCAAATCCTATTCCAATTTTTCTGTATGTATAAATACATGTTTCTAGTTTTTCTCCACAAAGAAAAAAAAGAATAAAAAGAAAAATAACAAAATCCTAAATCCCTATTTTTCCCAAATCCTAATTAACCCTAACCCTAATCTAGCCGTCGGCTACCCCCGCCGGAGCAGCCGACCCCCTGCCGCACGACCTCCTCCGTCACCCACCACCATCATCACCAGCACCTCCGCCCCTTCGCTCCGCCGCACGACCTCCCCCGCCGTGGCCGCGTTCACCCATCGATCCCCCTCGCCTCGAAGCCCTAGCCGCCTCGACGACCCACCGGAGACCCGCTCCGCCCGTCGTGCCTCCAGCGACCTCTGCCTCCACTCACCTCGACTTCCCCCTCGGCCCGTCTCCGCCCTCGACAGCGAGTACCCCGACTCGCAGAACCCCCCAACTTCTCCCTGCCGATCGTCCACCGCCGCCCCTCGACCTCACAACCCGCCGCCCACGCCGACGAGTCCCCGCCTAGACGCAGCCGCGCCTAACCCCGATCACCCCTCCGGCGAGTCAGCAGTCGCCGACCGCTGCCACATCGAGCACTGCCCCCACCCTCGTCCCAAGCATCAGTCGACATCTCCCCGTTGACTCCGGACAGTTGTGCAGGACCGCCGCCTAGCAACCTCGTCGACCCTCTCCAGCAACGCCCCGCTGTCCCGAGTCAGACCCTAGGTCTGGACACAGCAACCCGACACGCGAGGACACGACCAGGACGTCAAATTTGACTCTCGGACACGTGAATTTTAGAACTACCGGAGCCCTGTTCAGGTACCGTTATCTTCCACCTCACAACTCCGTTTTAGTTTCCGTCAGTTGCTATGCGTAGACTGTGTAACCCTCTCGGTGCCCGTGCAACTCGCTCGGTGCATCGCGTCCTGTAGTGATCGCACACCGCGATCCAAAAACAGGAAAAACAACGCCCTATTTTACCCCGAAACTGAGTACGCCCCGCCAATCGGGACGACTTGGTCGCACGCGGTCTTTACCAAACTGTGCGCGACGTTGATACGGTCGTGTGGGATTTCGCAGAAGTCGATTCGGAGGTGCGTGCACCCCGAAATCAACGCGTATCCGCAGACGACACCCCGTATCCGTCCTTTCTGGAATGCGCTGTAACTTTGTGTACACACGTCTAATCGAGACAAAACTTGCGCCATCGGACTCGTAGCAATACGCTGGTCCTGTGACCCAAGTTTGGTCTAATTCTGAGAACATTGACAGAATCGCGTGTCGTGGGCCCCACAGGCTCCACTTGACAGGTAATTTTGTGATCGGCTCATCGGAATCCAATTCTGAAAGTTCCGTTGGGTTCGTATCATCGTTCCTGACTTGTAGACACTGAGTTTGCAGAATTTGGAGACCTTTGACCCTGACGCGCTTTTCGGTGCAAAGCGGGCCCACATATGGAACCCGCTTTGGCCCGGAAATGACCTTTTTGCCCCTGTGTCCAAATTGGACGTAAGGACAGGCAATTCTAGCAGTTTGATATCTTCTGAGACTATTGGTGATGTTTATTACAGCTTTTGGAGGAGTACCCACCGGACCCACTGATCCAGGGACAGTTATTGATATTCAAACATCAGGCAAGTGTACCTTGCCAAACTCTGCAGTATTATTACTTATATTCCTTGCTTTACTTTAATGCTGTGAATGCTCAACCTAGGACCATGTGACGTACTTAGCGTCCGATTATCAGTCGGGTGTCGACACTGTACGCAGTGTTGGCTACTGTCATCTATAGATGGACATTCGTGACACTTTATTCTCGTACTTGTCTTATCGAGTACCTATGGACCAGGACACTTGACACTATTCATGAGACAAGATTTTTCCCGAGATATTCGTGGTAATTCTGTATAGGATACAGGACATGGATATTATATTCTTAGATACTTTAGCTATGATCGCGCTTGACATGGGCATGAGACGTTGTCACGACCCGCACCCGAAAATTGGGCATGATTCGTGGGTACGTCCAGCCTACGCCGCAGCATCGGCGGTAGAACGCTGTCTAGGTCAACTATCTAGATAATAATCTCACACAAAAATCGGCCATGACCTCTCCAAAAGGAGGGCAACCACACAAACAAGTATATATAAATCTGCCAAGATCTCAACTCCAAACGGAGAAGCAATATTATAATGATAATCACAATATACTCAATCACGAATCTAAGCACGATAAGATAACAAAGAAGACTAATAGCTATAAAGTCTAACCAACAACAACTACTACAACAACCACAACATCCATAATAATACAACAATATCTAAAATAATATAAAATACAAGGTCTCAATCCAAAACCGGAGACAAATCCGGTGCTAAAGCTAATAAAACAACAAGGTCCTAGTGATCCCGACTACCAACCTGGAAATCACTCCTAAACTAGAGGGTCCCTATCTGCACCGTCGACAGGCTCAGGTCCATAAAACGTCGGACACCACTCCTCCGGATACTCTGGAAAAAATATGTCCAGTCTGAACATGAGTGATGCCTGTAGTGATGCCTGTAGGTGATGCCAGTAGTGATTCCAGAATAGAGGCCAGAAACATGAAATGTACGTGTCGCAAGTAAATGAATCCAGAAATACCAGTCAGTGTCCCATGTTGTGCCAAAATAATCAGATGATACTATACTAGAAGCTGAATCATAATAATCATCAGATAATGAAAACTATCAGAGAATGTACTCGCCTGACGTCCTGAGCAACTGGCAATCCGAACCGGTGTCGCAAGGACCTAATGCAAAAAGCAAGGTTAAACAGGGTTCTAATGAGTTAAACAGATATAAAATAACTAAAAATAGGTTTCTAGGGTCGTTCTAGGTCAAACGGGTCAAACCGGTGAAATCTGGGTCAAAAAGTCAACTCTGGGTCCAAAAAGTCAACTCTGGGTCAAAACTAGGTCAAAAGTTGACTTTGGCGGTCAACCGAGTCAACTACGGTCAAGTCTGGGTCAAACTAGGGTGCTCCTGAAATTCTAGGTCAAACTGAGGTCATTAAGCTAGAAAACTCACAAACTCGCCTCCTTGAGATACCGGGATACCCTCGGTATCCGATACCTCAACCTAGGCCACGCACCCCGCCTATACCCTCTAAAACCTATGCTAGCACGCGTAAATATATATACATAAGCATATAAAAATCACTCCAATACTATTCCTAGGCTATTGCTCAAAAACCCCGCTCAAAACCCAATACCTTGGTTATCTTAAGGTATTGAGATACCTCGGTATATCAAGGTATTGAGATACCGCTCTAAACTCAACCCGACTACCCCTCTAGTTAGCTAACTATGCATAAACATATATACCTAGCTATAATCTAGGCTAAAATATATATATCTAATACATATAGGCATATACCTATATATCTTCATATATACACATACCTTACCTTACCTTACCTTACCTTACCCTCCTCATAATATATAAATATACCTATATCTAGATATCTAAACTATCTACCTAGCTATATGTAGATGTCTATATATAAATCTATCTATCTCTCTCTCTAGATATCTATAGATATATATATATAGCTATAGATATATATATATATCTATACCTAGGTATACCTATCTAACTATATAACTATCCATATAGATATCCATCTATCTACCTATCTATGTATCTATCTATCTAGCTAGCTATATAACTATATATCTATCTATCTAACTATCTTTCTATCTAACAATCTATATATCTATCCATCATCTATCTAATTACCTAACTATCATTTATCAACCTAACTATCTATTTAGTTATCAACCTATCTAGTTATCTATCTAACTATCTAACTAGTTATCTATCTATCTATGTTTCTATCTATGTATCTAACTATCTAGTATTTATTTAACTACCTCCCCCACGCTCGCTGCTATGCTGTTCAACCTGCTGATGCTGCTGCTGCTGATGTTCAACTTGCTGCTGCTGCTGGGCTTCTACATGCTGCTGCTGCTGCAGCTCCCTGCTGCTGCTGGTGTGGTGGCTGCTGCCCCACACAGCAGCAGCTGCTGCTACTGGTTCCAGTCCAGTTCAGCTGCTCCCCCCCCCTCACTCTCACACACACACACACGACCACACATATATATATATCTATCACTATATATATATACACATACATATATATATATATATATATATATATATATATATATATATATATATATATATATATATATATATATAACTCTATAGATATATATACACACTAACTTATATCTACTAACATATATATATATATACACACATATTAACACATATAAACACACACATACTGATACATATAAATACACACACACACATATATATATATATATAAACACACATATATCTATATATATATATAAACACACATCTATATATACATATACACACTCACACACTCAAACACAAATATGTATCTATATATCCTCACTCACACACACTCACTCACACTAGCACACACCCTCACACACACACTCTCACACACACTAGCACACACTCTCACAAATACACAACCACACAACCACACACATAAACACTCATACATATATATACAAATATATATACATATATATATAAACTCATATGTATATACCTATAAACACTCACTCACACTCACACACACTCACCTACACACTCACACAAGCACTCCCTAACACGCTCACAAACACATAGAAACACACATATATATATAAATATATATATAAAAACACGCACACAAATATATATATATACATATATATAAACAAACACAACACACAACACACACAAACCACACGCCCCACTCACGCCCAACGACCCCGACACTCACCAACACCCTAAAATATATATAATATAACTCGAAAACTCTAGCATACACTCTCCGATACTAACCCAACGCACGCACAAGCCCAAAACGAGGAACCCAAGTCGAAATGGCCGTTCGGTCATTTCGACGAACACGTGGTGCGCGGCTCGGAAAATCTCCTGAAACACACACCAAACGAACTCGGAATTGGCCCAAAATTTACCCACGCGCTCTACACGATGTCTAGATCCTAGAAAATGTGCTCCCGCATCGATTCTAGGCCCGTGGCAGAAACGCGCACGCACTTAGAATCGGCGACGACGAAAAGCCCCAATTTTGCCCGAAACGCCCGTTTCTCCGCGACGCGGCTTCCCGTGTCCGAACGGAGACACGCACTCACCCTCAAGGCACCCAACAACGTCTACCTATGTCCGTCTAACCTAGGGCATCACCCAAAATTGGTCCAAATTCGGATTCCATCCGAATTCGACACAAAACCTAATGTCAAAGTCTCTAAACTCAACCAAACTAGTTCCAACTTCCTCCTACGGATAGGCTTAGGGTCTAGGAAGGTTCTACAACACTAATTACACTACACAAAAATAATTAGGAAGGGGAAAGTTAGGTTTTACCTCTTGGGAGTTGAAATCCCAAGGCCAAAGTCTCACAATCCCTAGAAATTACCTCCCTCAAGCTCCAAGCCACCAAATCTAGCTCCCACACTAGATCTAAGCTCCTCACACCTAGGTTAGGGAAAAAGCAAGGTTAGGGTTAGCTTAAGGAAGAAGGAATGGAAGAAGGAAGGAAGAAAAGTGAAGAAAACTCACCTTGGAGAAGGAAGGAAGAAGAAAGAAGAAGTGGAGGAGAAGAAATGAAGAAGAAGAAGTAAAGAAGAAGAAGAAGAAGAAGAAGAAGAACCAAAGGGAGGGGGCTGCTGCTGTCCACGGGTGGAATGGGGTTGGGGGGACCGGCCAAAGCACATAAAAAGGGTCTCCAAAGTCTCCAAATGCCCAAAATGCCCCTACATGACTTGGTTTTGGGTTCCGGGTTCCAAAAGCACTCAAACTAGTTCCAAATCTCTCCAACTAACCTCCTAAAAATAAAATAAATATTCTAAGCCCTAAAATAATTCTCACAAGGGTGTGGGCTGGGTCGGATATGGGTCCACTAGGGTCTGACATGGGTCCAGGCTAGCCAAAATCCTAAAACATACAATAAAAATATAATACAATCAATAATTAATTATAAATATAATTAATTATAAATAATACACAATTAACTAAATTAAAAATAAAAAAAATACCCGGCTCTGGAAATGGGGTGGTGACAAGCCTATCCTCCTTAGAAAATTTTGTCCTCGAAATTTAAAGTCAATCTCACTCTCTCTGGTCAAACCCCCAACAATCACAGTCAAGAAATTCTACCTAAACAACATGCAAGATCAGGGTCCTACTGGTCGTATTATCACAGTCTTAATCAGGGTTACTACACTATCTACCACAGCACAAAGAAAAATCTAACAGGTACTAATGAAGCATACCACAAGGAATGGAAAGGACAGAAAGAAGAAACAAGAGACAGACCTGCTAACCCGACATCCGTAGCATCGGCCTCCTCGACCGTCAACGCATAAGTCCTACCCTGCTGGGGTGTATCCCTCTGCTGGTGCGGGGCATGATGCTGTGCCACAGATGGCCTAGCTCCAACTCTCTGATCCTGTGCTCCACCCAATGGAGGTGCAGTGGGGCAATCTCGCATCTGGTGAGCAGCGGATCCACAAAACAAACACACCTTCAGCCTCCTCCTACAAACATCCCAAGTGTGTCCTGCCTTCCTGCAGTAGGCACAAGTGGGCACCCTCTGATCCTGACTCTGCTGCGCTGCCTTCTGCACATAGGGACGCTTAGCTGGTCCCGCACTGCCACTCGCACTGCCTGAATCATCCCTGCCTCTCTTGGACTTGAGCTCCAAGTCATCCTCTGCTCTCTGAGCGTCTCCTACTATCTGCTCAAAAGTCGCCTCGCGGTCGCTCCTGGTCAAAGACTTGACCGCCATAACCAAGCCCTTGTGAAACTTCCTCGCCTTGGCTGCCTCACTCAAGCCATCCACAAATCTGTCCAGACGACAGAACTCTGCTGCGTACTCATCCACCGTCATGCTCCCCTGGACGAGTGCCTCAAACTGGCTCTCCAAAGCACTGAGAGCCACATCTGGGAAAAACTTCTCCTTGAAAAGCCTCTTGAAAGCCTCCCAAGTAAGCCCTGGCACCACAATCCTCGTATCTGTACGATACCATGTCAAAGCGAGGTCGAACATCTGACTGCCCGCTGCCTCTATCTGCATGCTGTCTGGAATCTGCGCCAGCCTGAAGATCCCCTCGATCTGCTCTATCCAGTCATCCGCGTACAGGATCCCTTCTGTACCACCGAACTCCTTGGGCCGCATCCTCTGGAAGTCAATGATACTGCCCGGCCTCGAATGCTGAATCTGATCTGCCTATGGCTGAACCTGTGCCACCCTATCCACTGCCGTCATGGCCACCTGGTGGGCGTTCTCAATGCCCAGCCTCATCACATCCACCTGACGGCGCTGCGCGTCCATCATCTCCCTGAAGAACGCAAACAACTGCACGGCATCTACTGGAGCAGGAAGTGGTGGAGGAACCACCGGAACGACTGGGGTAGTCCTCGGATCGACAGGTGAAGGAGGATCCCCGAGAGAAGCAGATGCTCCCTCAACCGCAGGAGTGGTGAGTGGAGCGGTAGCAGCTGCCTGAATACGAGCTGGACGAGAGGTAGCAGACCTCTCAGTGGCAACTGCTGGAACGGTACGATGGGATCGTGTCTTCGGAGGCATCCTGAACACAGATCAAAAGAAGTCAATACGGTGCAAGATACGATATCATCAAAGAAGGACAGTAATATTTCAAAAGAAGCAATTTCAGAATAATTAGAATGGAATTGTTCCTAGTCGTGATTGAGTACACTCTCATCCTAGATCCTATAGCAGGCTCGCAGCAGTACAACTAAGTTGTTGTACCACCATGATATCGCACTAATTGTGAATCGAGACCTGCATGGGCCACCACCAAAAATGTGTCACGACCCGCACCCAAAAATCGGGCATGAGTCGTGGGTACGTCCAGCCTACGCCGCAGCATCGGCGGTAGAACGCTGTCTAGGTCAACTATCTAGATAATAATCTCACACAAAAATTGGCCATGACCTCTCCAAAAGGAGGGCAACCACACAAACAAGTATATATAAATCTGCCAAGATCTCAACTCCAAACGGAGGAGCAATATCATAATGATAATCACAATATACTCAATCACGAATCTAAGCACGATAAGATAACAAAGAAGACTAACAGCTATAAAGTCTAACCAACAACAACTACTACAACAACCACAACATCCATAATAATAATACAACAATATCCAAAATAATATACAATACAAGGTCTCAATCCAAAACCGGAGACAAATCCGGTGCTAAAGCTAATAAAACAACAAGGTCCTAGTGATCCCGGCTACCAACCTGGAAATCACTCCTAAACTAGAGGGTCCCTATCTGCACCGTCGACAGGCTCAGGTCCATAAAACGTCGGACACCACTCCTCCGGATACTCTGGAAAAAATATGTCCAGTCCGGACTGGAGCAAGTACATCTCTAACAGCAGTTCCATTTAAATGATAAAAACTATAAAACAGTTATAGCAAGTAGCAAGAAGAATAAAATAAAGTATGGAGCAAGAAATATACATATGTCACTGGTGCATAAGGTAAAGATGCATGGATATCAGAGCAAAATAGTAATAACTATAAGATACAGGAAATCTAAGCTAAGATCAAGTCCGTGCACATGAACGTGTAGTGAGTCCAGCATGAAAAACATGTAGTGAGTCAAGTCCAGAAATATGTAAGTGAGACAAGTCAAGAAATGCATGAGAGTCCAGACTATAAAGAATGAACTCGGTGTCTTTGAAATACTTGTTTCGACATGTAAACGGCTAGGGGTAAGTACGGCTCACCGCGCACTGGGTGCGCGGCTGCTATCATTCCAGATTAGACCAGAGGGAGTGATTCCTGATGATGCCAGATAGGAATGTTTACATGTCTACTCGAGTATTTCCCTGCCCCGACTAATACAAGTGGATCCAAGACCCGACACGCAAATCAAGATGAGTCCAGCCTGAACATGAGTGATGCCTGTAGTGATGCCTGTAGGTGATGCCAGTAGTGATTCCAGAATAGAGGCCAGAAACATGAAATGTACGTGTCGCAAGTAAATAAATCCAAAAATACCAGTCAGTGTCCCGTGTTGTGCCAGAATAATCAGATGATACTATACTAGAAGCTGAATCATAATAATCATCAGATAATAAAAACTATCAGAGAATGTACTCGCTTGACGTCCTGAGCAACTAGCGATCCGAACCGGTGTCGCAAGGACCTAATGCGAAAAGCAAGGTTAAACAGGGTTCTAATGAGTTAAACAGATATAAAATAACTAAAAATAGGTTTCTAGGGTCGTTCTAGGTCAAACGGGTCAAACCGGTGAAATCTGGGTCAAAAAGTCAACTCTGGGTCTAAAAAGTCAACTCTGGGTCAAAACTAGGTCAAAAGTTGACTTTGGCGGTCAACCGAGTCAACTACGGTCAAGTCTGGGTCAAACTAGGGTGCGCCTGAAATTCTAGGTCAAACCGAGGTCATTAAGCTAGAAAACTCACAAACTCGCCTCCTTGAGATACCGGGATACCCTCGGTATCCGATACCTCAACCTAGGCCACGCACCCCGCCTATACCCTCTAAAACCTATGCTAGCACGCGTAAATATATATACATAAGCATATAAAAATTACTCCAATACTATTCCTAGGCTATTGCTCAAAAACCCCGCTCGAAACCCAATACCTTGGTTATCTTAAGGTATTGAGATATCTCGGTATCTCAAGGTATTGAGATACCGCTCTAAACTCAACCCGACTACCCCTCTAGCTAGCTAACTATGCATAAACATATATACCTAGCTATAATCTAGGCTAAAATATATATATATCTAATACATATAGGCATATACCTATATATCTTCATATATACACATACCTTACCTTACCTTACCTTACCTTACCCTCCTCATAATATATAAATATACCTATATCTAGATATCTAAACTATCTACCTAGCTATATGTAGATATCTATATATAAATCTATCTATCTCTCTCTCTAGATATCTATAGATATATATATATAGCTATAGGTATATATATATCTATACCTAGGTATACCTATCTAACTATATAACTATCCATATAGATATCCATCTATCTACCTATCTATGTATCTATCTATCTAGCTAGCTATATAACTATATATCTATCTATCTAACTATCTTTCTATCTAACAATCTATATATCTATCCATCATCTATCTAATTACCTAACTATCATTTATCAACCTAACTATCTATTTAGTTATCAACCTATCTAGTTATCTATCTAACTATCTAACTAGTTATCTATCTATCTATGTTTCTATCTATGTATCTAACTATCTAGTATTTATTTAACTACCTCCCCCACGCTCGCTGCTATGCTGTTCAACCTGCTGCTGCTGCTGCTGCTGATGTTCAACTTGCTGCTGCTGCTGGGCTTCTACATGCTGCTGCTGCTGCAGCTCCCTGCTGCAGCTGGTGTGGTGGCTGCTGCCCCACACAGCAGCAGCTGCTGCTACTGGTTCCAGTCCAGTTCAGCTGCTCCCCCCCTCACTCTCACACACACACACACGACCACACATATATATATATCTATCACTATATATATATATACATATATATATATATATATATATATATATATATATATATATATATATATATATATATATATATATAACTCTATAGATATATATACACACTAACTTATATCTACTAACATATATATATATACACACATATTAACACATATAAACACACACACACTGATACATATAAATACACACACACACATATCTATATATATATAAACACACATATATCTATATAAACACATCTATATATACATATACACACTCACACACTCAAACACAAATATGTATCTATATATCCTCACTCACACACACTCACTCACACTAGCACACACCCTCACACACACACTCTCACACACACTAGCACACACTCTCACAAACACACAACCACACAACCACACACATAAACACTCATACATATATATATAAACTCATATGTATATACCTATAAACACTCACTCACACTCATACACACTCACCTACACACTCACACAAGCACTCCCTAACACGCTCACAAACACATAGAAACACACATATATATATATAAATATATATATAAAAATATGCACACAATTATATATATATATATACATATATATAAACAAACACAACACACAACACACACAAACCACACGCCCCACTCACGCCCAACGACCCCGACACTCACCAACACCCTAAAATATATATAATATAACTCGAAAACTCTAGCACACACTCTCCGATACTAACCCAACGCGCGCACAAGCCCGAAAAGAGGAACCCAAGTCGAAATGGCCGTTCGGTCATTTTGACGAACACGTGGTGCGCGGCTCGGAAAACCTCCTGAAACGTACACCAAACGAACTCGAAATCGGCCCAAAATTAACCCACGCGCTCTACACGATGTCTAGATCCTAGAAAATGTGCTCTCGCGTCGATTCTAGGCCCGTGGCGGAAACGCGCACGCACTTAGAATCGGCGATGACGAAAAGCCCCAATTTCGCCCGAAACGCCCGTTTCTCCGTGATGCGGCTTCCCGTGTCCGAACGGAGACACGCACTCACCCTCAAGGCACCCGACAACGTCTATCTATGTCCGTCTAACCTAGGGCATCACCCAAAATTGGGCCAAATTCGGATTCCACCCGAATTCGACACAAAATCTAATGTCAAAGTCTCTAAACTCAACCAAACTAGTTCCAACTTTCTCCTACGGGTAGGCTTAGGGTCTAGGAAGGTTCTACAACACTAATTATACTACACAAAAATAATTAGGAAGGGGAAAGTTAGGTTTTACCTCTTGGGAGTTGAAATTCCAAGGCCAAAGTCTCACAATCCCTAGAAATCACCTCCCTCAAGCTCCAAGCCACCAAATCTAGCTCCCATACTAGATCTAAGCTCCTCACACCTAGGTTAGGGAAAAATCAAGGTTAGGGTTAGCTTAAGGAAGAAGGAATGGAAGAAGGAAGGAAGAAAAGTGAAGAAAACTCACCTTGGAGAAGGAAGGAAGAAGAAAGAAGAAGTGGAGGAGAAGAAATAAAGAAGAAGAAGTGAAGAAGAAGAAGAAGAACCAAATGGAGGGGGCTGCTGCTGTCCACGGGTGGAATGGGGTTGGGGGGACCGGCCAAAGCACATAAAAAGGGTCTCCAAAGTCTCCAAATGCCCAAAATGCCCCTACATGACTTGGTTTTGGGTTCCGGGTTCCAAAAGCACTCAAACTAGTTCCAAATCTCTCCAACTAACCTCCTAAAAATAAAATAAATATTCTAAGCCCCAAAATAATTCTCACAAGGGTGTGGGCTGGGTCGGACATGGGTCCACTAGGGTCTGACAGGGGTCCAGGCTAGCCAAAATCCTAAAACATACAATAAAAATATAATACAATCAATAATTAATTATAAATACAATTAATTATAAATAATACACAATTAACTAAATTAAAAATAAAAAATATACCCGGCTCTGGAAATGGGGTGGTGACAGACGTTATGGTCATGATATGCGTGGTTACATTGGGTGGGGGAGACACACAGGCTACAGGCTGTTTACATATATATAAACCATAGTAAACACATAGTAAAATACATAGTTATTGCTGCTACCGGCTCCCAGACACAGAGCTTGTAGTGGTCTCAGCCTGAGTACTCGTGATGCTCTTATTTGCATTTTCACATAGATGGTTACATACTTACCCTATTTATTTCATTATCTGCTGCACTGCATTATTTATTTTGGCATGAGCTTTCTTGTACCTTGCTATGTCCCCTGAGGACCTGGATCCGGATTTTGTCCCCAGATTTTGCAGATGAGGTTTATCCCAAGATTTACGGGACCGGAGCAGGAGCTGATCCAGGAGCTGTACCGACATCCGAGGATGAGGTGTTAGCCGAAGACTTTGCCTGAGCATCCATGTTCATGCTCAGTATTTATTTATTTATTTCAGTCATTTATATTCTGGTCTGTTGAACCATTGTATCAGATATTTATCGGGTTGTTCCCCGAAGCACTTGATGAGACTAGCTGATGATTTACATTCCTTATTTATTCTGTGGATCATATTTTATATCTTGTGTGGATGAGATTAGTTGTGGCATGATTGTCGTAGACTTGTTTTACAGCTTAAGTATGCCCTGATGGATCCATTAAATTGGGTTTGTCCTTCGGTGCGTACTGCTGGCCATTGATACGCGTCTAGTCCCTCGGTATTTTGGGACTGGGGCGTGACAGCTGGTGCCTGGGCAGTGGTTCTCTCCAAAGCCGTCATCAAGTTTTGTCTCAAGGCTTCAGTCTGTTGCCACTGAGACTGTCTCAGGGCTTCAGTCTGTTGCCATTGAGTCTGCAACATGGCTTGGAGGAACTGGAACATTTGAGGTTGGCCCTCAAGCTGTGGCATCAGGGCAGAAAGGGCTAGAGGTGGAGGCAGAGGTGTCTCCGCCTGCGGTGTTGGGGCCTGGGAGGTTTGCCCTTCGTGCTGGGCTGGTGTTCCTGTATGGGCAGGATTCTGGTGAATGTACGGGGTCGCCGGGTAGAACAGCATCCTTCTAGGGGATTGGTCTCTCGGGGTAGTCGGGGTTCCTTGGACATTGGACGAGGGGTCTGTTGCTTGGTCAGCCCCATCAATCGTATGTCCACCGGGTATGTCCATATTTCTGAAGAAGATAGAATAATTAGAAAAGCACAAGGAATTAATAATTGATAATCAAGCAGGATAAAATTTTTTTGATGAAGTCAGTGTGGATGAGACCTAGTATTTCTATCCTATTGCAGGCTTGCTGGGCATGTCATCATACCACTAGCAATAAACTAGACCTGCATGGGCCACCACTAAAACCATGTCACGTCCTAGTCCCAAAATGTAAGGAACTAGACCACGTGGCATTGGCCAGCTGACACGTCACTAAGGGTTTAATCCATTTTAATGGACCCAAAGGAACGTGCTACGCTGTCCTAAAATACTATAAGTTTAACACAGGTAAATCTAATCTCATCCACAAGAATATTAATGAATATGGGAAATAGTGCTGAAATATATATAATGCTGAGTCTGAATGTCATAGTACATATCTTGTGGGAACAAACCCACTACAAAAGATAATAATAGTGCAGAAAATAAGATAGACTAAAGTATCGTCTATCTAGGAAAACAGCTCCATCTCCAGGTGAACAAGCTTCTAGGATCAGGCAGACTCTGTGGGTATCTCTTCTAACTCCTCGGTAGCACATCTGGTCTCCTGTCCAGGCCCATATACCGTGGGGTAGAAGACCTCATCTAAATCTGGAAGGAAACCAGGTTCTCAGTGGGACATAACAAGATACAGGAAAATAATATGCCA
The DNA here is from genome assembly GCA_036927795.1 of Iris macrosiphon. Lineage (NCBI taxonomy): Eukaryota > Viridiplantae > Streptophyta > Magnoliopsida > Asparagales > Iridaceae > Iris > Iris macrosiphon. The sequence goes on from JAYESA010000003.1 coordinate 133,961,206, forward strand.
GGTATGTAAATACTGAATAAATAAATACAGGGTGCTAACCATCTAAGTGAATGCAAGTAAAGACCTTATAGCACGCATGGGAAAGTGTAGGCCAGACATATGCTGACTTAATTTACCAATCGTGTTGACTGGCTAGTATATGTGTCATATGCCCCCAGACTCATGGGCACTCTGCAATCGTCCATCTCCGAGGAGCATGGTACGAAGGATAAAGACTCAAGGAGGGGGGGGGGTGTCCCATACGTCTACTAGTTATCTTTTTCGCCCAATGTAACTAATGCCAAGTCATAATTATTCCTGAGTTTTCCTGATTTTATGCTAAGACGTGATGCACGTCACACGTACTGGTAGCTAATCAAATACGCAGCTCGCATCCCAATATGTATTGCAACCTTGTTGCGTGTTCCCGTGACAGGGTCTAGGAGGATATTATGATACCCTCACAGTTGTTGGTAAGTCTATAAAAGACTAAGTTTAATTACACTACGTGTCAACGTATCTGTTGACTGTACCTGAGGCAATCTCAGGTACTCACAGTCATATGAAATTCAGGAGCAATAACATATAACAATATTTGAATTTAAACAGTAAACTTGGCAAGGTATACTTGCCTACTTCCTGATGGTTTTGAAAACCTGTACTTGCAATCAAGTCTGGGGGGTCCTGTGACAGGGGGTCACTGACTGCGCTGGAGATATTTTCTGTTTAAGATGCCCAGGGTTTGTAAATATCATATTTAAATGGAGGGTACATAATATAATAGCATATATATATACTTATATTAATATATATATAAGACATAATATATATATAGTCATATATATAATATAGGGTACATATATATATAGAGTATATATATATATATATATATATATATATATATATATATATATAGTAAATATAGTAGTATGTATATATTTATATAGCATATATACATATATAATAGATATATTATATATAAATACATATATATATATATATATATATATATATATATATATATATATATATATTTATATATATATATAAAGAAAATGCAGAATATAACATACATATTTTTATTATATATACTAATAGTATATATTTATATATAGTGTAATAATATATATACATAAATAAATATATATTTATATAGATACATATATATATATATATATATATATATAGATATAGATATATATTTACATATATACATATATATAAAAAGAAAAGAAAAATGCAGAAATATATATATATATATATATATATATATAGAAGAAAAATGCATAAAGAGTATATATACATATATATAAATATATGTATATATGAAATACATAAATATACATAATATAGTAGTAGTGTATATATATATACTGAATATGTATATATATAATTATAATATATATACTTATATATATAATATCATATATACATATATATTTATGTATAGATATACATATGTATATAAAAAGAAAATGCAAATATATATATATATATACATATTTACAATATATCTATAATATAATAATATATATATATACACTGTATATATATATATATATATATATACTGGATTAATAGTATTAATAATAATAATAATTATATATATAATATATATATATAATTACATATGATAATACTTATATATAAATATATATACATATATATATATATAATACACACACACACACACACACACACACACACACACACACATATATATATATATATATATAAAACAGAAAATAAAAGATACATAAATTAATATATATATGCTGTATAAGAATACTGTATTTAAGTATATATATATATATATATATATATATATATATATATATATATATATATATATTATATATATATAGTAATATATATATATATATATAAATATATAATTACATATATATATATACATAGATATATATATATTTACATATATACATATGCATAAATAATAATAAAAAAATGAAAAATACAGAAATATGAATATATACTGTATATATAATTAATATTTAATATTTAATATATAAATACATATAATAATATATATATTAATATATATAAATATATACATATATATAGATATATATAGCTATATATACATACATATACTAATATAGAGGTATATACGTATTATTAGGGTATACTACCTGACAGGTCAGCAAGGGGGGCCCACAGCTCGTCGCCGACGGAGGTGGCGGTGGCTGGCCGGAGGGACGGTGGCAGCAGCGTTTAACAGCAGCAGTAGCAGCGGTGGCTTGCGGGGGCCGCTGCGGCTAGGGTGGTGGCGGAGGAGGCGGTGCAGGCGGATGGGTCGACGGAGGGGAGGGTGGCGAAGGGCCTGGTGGCGGTGGCGGAGGTCAGGGGTGGCGGTGGTGGCGGCTGGAGGTGGTCGGGATAGGGGTGGCAGTGCTGGTGTGGGTGAGGGCGGAGGGGCTGCGGGGTTGAGGGCGGCCGGAGTGGTGGTCGTGGGGCGGTGGTGGAGGGTTGGTTCGGTGGAGGAGGTCAGGGCGGAGCTGTCGGGGATGGTGGCGGTGGTCCACGACGGTGGAGGGTGGTGCTGGGGGAGGTCGGGGGTGCTGGGGTGCTGTGGGTGTTGGTGGTCGGGTCGGCTCTGCGGGAGCTCTGGGCGGCGCCGACGGTGGCCGGAGGGGAGTGGCGGTGGTCGGAGGGGAGGGGAGGGAAGTGGCGAACAGTTCGGCGGAGGTTCGGTGGCCGGAGGTGGGCCTGAGGGTGGTGGTGTAGGGTTTAGGGAATGGGGGGGTCGGGTATTTATAGGATTAGGCAATGGCATATGGTTGTAATTAATGTGAAGTCTAGGGGTATTTTGGGTATTTTGGGTTTTTGGGATATTTTCCTGATATTTTTAGGATATTTTGGTGGGTCCCACTGCCACGTGTACGGTGCACGTTCACCAGCCAATAGGGGGTGACACCTCACAGGAAAAATTATAGAAAACCCCTGTAATATCATAAATTGCAAATAGGTCCTAAAATTGGTATTTTGCGTAATTACGCAATTTGTCTGATTAAAAACACTGATTCCTAAAAATACTGAATTGCACAAAAATGAGGGGAAAACCTGGGGGAGTGCCTTGGGGGGTGTGAGGGTGAGCCTGGGCAGGGGCAGGGCTTGGTTCTTTGGGTGATACGGGTCACCGTATTTATTAATTAATAAATACTGTGCACGGTGTTCTCTAATTATTTAGAGGCAGGTAGGGTCATAATTTTACTACGGTGTCAAAATACTAATTGTAGTATATTCAAGGTAGAATATTAACGTATTTTTGTTTGGGTAAAACAGGTGCATGTTGGGTCTCAAATCCCTAGGGGTACAGAGATGGGTAAAGAGCAGGAAATTAAATAGGAAATAAATACGGACGTTTGTAACGATATTTGTGTGTCTCAAATGAGGCTCAAAATAAAGTATCTAGGAGTTGCACAAAATTTAGGAAAATAGTCTAACATGTCTAGGGCAGGTATGTGAACTTTGTTTAGGAATAACAGCTAGTGTAATGCTCTAATTAATTGTGTGAGGGACAGGTGCACAAATCAATAGGATATGTAAGCAAAATAAATTTAAAAAGTTACAATAATTATAATTTGTCAAAAATATTCCTAAATTACTGAAATCTGGTCGAGGGAGTTTACAGAACTATTCCAAGAAAATCGAACAATCATGACACGGACCCGACGCGCCAATGGTAGACAAGGTTCAATGAGTTTTGCCATGATAAATATATATAAAATAATTCTAGAAAATTATATGTTATTAATTTAGAATATAAATATTATAATTATATAATTAATCATATTTTATGCTTACGAAAAGATTGTAATGCAAAGACTACTTGGCCAAGTTGCAAGGATAGCTAGATAGCGTAGTTGATGTGGTTGCATGAATGATGTGATGTAATTATTTTTATATATAATTGTTATTAAATTTTAGAATATTAAATAATATTATTTCATATTAAAAATACTTTGTTACTCAAGTTGGTAATGTTGTATGTACAAACTAGCATCAAGTTGCCAGAATACCTAGTCGACGCACAACAAGACTTTGTGATATGATTCTTCGAGGATTTGATCTTAATTCCTAAAACTAAATTTATGTCTTTTAATTATGAAAATAAATTATTTCAAATTTATATTCATGTTATTTGCATGTCAAACCTGAACCCTAAAAATAAGGGCCACTAGCCTATGTTTCGGGTGACTTTATGACATTGTTTTGCTAGTAAATAAGGTTATTTTGGAAGGAATAAATGGATAAATATTTATGAGGTTAAATCAGAATATAATATAAAATAATTTTTTATAAATATAAATCATACTAATGGACTGACAATGTCCCAAACAAGTTTCGGACAAAACTAGTCAACCTAAAGTAGCCATAATCTTGAAATATGTTTATTTTGTCAAATCTAGAAATTTATTGTTAAACTGAATATAAATTATATTTAAATCAATATTATATAATTTATTATGATTTATATTCATGTCCTTTAATTGAGGACTTAAACTTAAATTTTGGAAGTTAAAAACCAAGAAACTAGGTTCCGATTTCCCATAAAAGTAAAGTAAGATGTTAGAAATAATATTGGACTTGGTTGTACATGGCAAAGAATAAAATTATATAATTAAGTTATAATTACAAGAATTTGTGATTGGACCCTTAAGTGTATTAATTGATTGATAGGTCAATAGAATCCCGAAGGAGTGAACGCGGGATCATCTTTACCATCACTGACTGTAGAACCAGACAAGTGTACCTTGCCAAGATGTTTACAGTTCTAAATTATTTATATGCATTAGATATTATATTTGTGTGACTTGGTTGATGTACTTGTTGATCCTAGGGCTGTTATACGATACTTTATGTTCGAACAAGATTCGGGTACCGACATCCTCTGCGGAGTCGAGCAGCGTAGTCAGAGAGTCATCTTTACGAACCCATGTTGGTGAAAACATTATTTGCACATCCACCCATAGGACACTAGACACAATATTCATGTGGCAGAGTCTTTCTCGACTTGTTCGTGGTACTTGGACTCTGGATAGGACTACAGGATGCATGCTATATTGATAATTATAGTTATACATATGGACTATGACTTGCGCTGATAGTTAGAGGTCATGAGCTTGCGTGTATTGATTGAGACGTGAAGTTACATTGGGTGGGGAGTGTCTTCATCGTGCTCTAGGCATATCTTACTTATTAATATTTATTGTGTATTAGGCTTTAGGTTCCCTATACGGAATCTAAGGTATATATATATATATATATATATATATATATATATATATATATATATATATATATATATATATATATATATATATATATATATATATATATATATACAGCTTCCTCCTGGTTCCCCCACACGGAGCCTTGAGTGTACTATTAGATTACGGAAGTGTCCCTTGAGATCTTCTGTGAGTACCAGCCCGGGGTATGATACCATACTCTCATTTGCATATCACATAGTTGGTCATAGTAGCTTTTCCCATTTTTATAACATTATACTGTTTACTTCTAGCTTGTTGTTTTCTTGTACCTTGTTACGTCCCTTTGAGGATCTGGTCCCCTGCCAGTTTTTGCAGCATAGACGGTTATGGAGCAGAGAGAGAGAGAGCTTGGGCGACTTGTAATCTTGGCCTAGCGTCACTTATAACATTATTTCAATATCAATATAGAGTTTAATTTTATTCCATACTTGTGTTTATTCAATATTTTCGCTATGACGACTCTACGAACTAGTTATCAAACGATCGTTTCGGTGCTTGCCTTGCACGGGCGCAACTTAGGATCGCACGACATCACGCCCATGCGAGGATGTCTGGCGCTGCTAGGCCGGGGGCGTGACAGATGTAATACCTTGCTCCGAGCGAAGGCATTGTGTTAGATTTTTGTATTTTATTTGTTTTCTTGTCTATCCATATTACCGTTAAGTTGACTGCACTATTATTTATTTAAGTGGTAGTTGCACATGCTAGGTTTTGCTTTTAATTTCATATTATCGATGTATATTGTGATAGAATGTCTTGGAGTTATTGTGAACACATGCTTAGGCCCATGTTTACTAGACTTGTTGCTCTCGTACGTCGTTATAGGCACAATTGTTTACATACACTACCCTCAAGTCATTGTCAAATTTTTAGAGACCGAGCCACGGGAGGGGGAAAACGATTATACGTGTATGAACTGCTTTTCCTTATTTTATTTTTATTCTAACCTAGTGTCTACGAACTATAGGGTTATGTTGTTATCCTAGTGGTCATGATGGATTGACTCGTCTAGCCGTAGTTCGCTTAGGGCTATGGTGGTTTGACCTCATTTCCTTTTTGGCAGTTCACACATATGTAGTTGTTCTCATATACGTACCATGATTAGCATAGTTTCAACCTTTGTATGATCCAGTCTTGCTTAGTTCCATGATAAACCGTTTATTTACTGTACATTCAATATATTTTATTATATCTTATTACGTTCCTCTGAGGACCTGGATTCGAATTTTTTTCCAGGTGATCTCTCCAGGTTGAGTATAGCAGCACGAAGCAGGTCATGGCACAATTGCACCTTTTGGCGGTTGATGTAGAGGTTGATCCATCGTAGTCTTAACATAGACTTAATTTTATTCTCTTGCCATTATTTTTCATCTATTAGAAGTAGATTTTTCTCCACCGGATGACTTTTAGATTTTAATGATATTAATTTATTTTTATTTACATTCATCTTTATCCATTGTTACATTTATTTCTCGCTGACTTATTCTGCTGTATAACCTAGTTTTGCAAGCTTATTCTTTTATCGAGCTTGTTCATGACATATGTGTTATTGGGGGGTCACACTAATTTATTTGTCTAATCAGAATTGGTGTATTATGGTCAGATCAACCTTGGTGCACTTGGTTCGCCCCTCGTATGACTATTTTATGTGTATTGAGATATAGTCGACTTGCCATGCTAGATATCATATTATAGTATAGACAACTTATACGTATTCGAGTTTGTCTGGAGTCCACTTGATACGTAGCTGGCATATTTATATATTTTTTAGTCATATGTATTTTGGGACTGATGCATGACACCCGCCAGGCCGGGGGCATGACAGATGTAATGCCTTACTTCGGGTGGAGGCATTGTGTTAGCTTTTTGGATTTTATAGGTTGGTTGGTTTGAGTTGTGCAAAAATCATGAGATTTAAGCAGTGTTATAAATTTTTTTAATTTGGTCAAATTGGATAGTTTGTGGAGCATGGCTTGCTTGTATGGTTATACCAATTAATAAGATTGTACATCACGTCAAATTATTTTTTTGAGGAATCATTTGATATATGGTCAGTCAAAAAAAGTCGATTCATCATATGGTGGATAATTTTGATCATTCTCTCATTTACCTTCACGCTTAATATAATGATATTACTAGTTTTGTTTCTATATGTCATGAGTTTGTTAATGGTAAGTAAAAAAAGAATCAAGATAAAAGATAGTAATCTTCTTGTTGCTAACATGCTGTATAAAAATATAGATTATTGTACTATTATTATAAAAATATGAAATATTATACTGTTGTTGTGAACATGTGAAATATTGTACAGTTGTTGTAAGAAGTGTAGAGAAATGTTTGGGACCATCGAGTCGCTAAGGTAGAAATATCTAGATTGGGAAGCAATATGAATGTGGTGTAGTACCACGAAACTATTTGAAAGGGAAAAGATACCCACGTAACTGTATTGGATATGAGAATGGACTGTTGTGCGAGTAGAGATTTATACTCATTTATTTATCACTACAAGAAAAATGATCTTTTATGGCACGCAAAACAGGACGTAAAAGATCTTTTATGGCGTACATTTTGGTGCCGTAAAAGGTCATGCCGTAAATGACCCTATTATTTACGACATGCAGTAGAACGCTGTAAATGACCATCTCCATATTTTTATAACGCGCATCCAAATGTTGTAAATGACCCTCTCCATATTTTTATAACGCACATTCAAATGCTGTAAATGACCATCTCTATTTTTTTTACAATGCACATTCGAACGCTGTAAGTGACCATCTTTTTTATAATGTGTTTATGGCCTACGCCTGCAGTGTTAAGGCATTGGTTAGGATAACAGAAGCCGTGCATACACGGACCAGGAGAGGTAAGAGAACAAATACAACAAATACAATGTTCTCCTCCCATTCTTCATAATAAAGTAAACAAATAGGAAGAAAAGTAATCAGTAACACCAACCAAAAATATTTTATTTCATAATTATTCAAAATGCCAACAATAAACTAAAACAATATTATTTCAGTCTCACAAATTATAACCATAAATTATCAATACTTCCAAAAAATTCTAATGCATCATTTTTTGCATATGGTCTTCATTAACATTATCCAGGATAAATTTGGCCAGCTCTCCTCATCTCCTTAATTAATTTTTCTGATGGAATAGTCCTTTTTCCAGCAAACTTGAAAAAATAAACATAAAATCAACTACTATGTTAATGATGTTATATTATACCAATACAACCAATATTATTCAGTGTTTATAATTAAAATATGATATTTAAAATAGAGGAGTGCCTTGTTATTGTAGTACCCTTGAAGTTGAAAGGAAAGTTTATATAGATTAATAATAAAGGGGCAAACTACAAATAGTTACCGAATAAGATGCAGTCAGAAAGCAATTTACAATCTGCTATGTATAGCCAACAACATAAAATAAGAGATCTGTCATTCCTCCTGAAACTGCTGAGATTATCTGCAGGAATACTAAAATGTATAAGTTCCTACCACCACAAGAATTTTTTTTTACTAAGTTAAATAGATCAGTTAAGAGGTTCTAATTATGTACCTCCCACAAGCACATAATTAACTCGATAATGAATTTAGAGCGTCAAATAGCACAAGAGATAATTGATGGTCAATGCAATGTAGTTAACCAAAATGTTGATGTCATTGAGATGCAAATAGTGACAAGTCAACTTATTATTGCCAATATATATTTTCCTTCTACAAATTTGAAACAACAATATTCTATTCTATTCTATGGGAATTGCTGTAAATGAAATAGTCTTTCATATTGAGTTTTTTCATATACTACTTAACATTCAATGGTGTTATTCTTGAGCAGGTATGAAAGTGAGTAGCCTAGGTAATAACCAAATATAAATGTATCAACCATCCCACTGAGAAACTAACAAGATAACATGGGCACTTATAAATCTTTCTGAAATATGTACAAACAGTAGCAACTAATATACAAAAGTGCCAACACTTCTTAGATTTTTAACTTATTTAGGTATCTTGCCAAATTTTTTTTCTCTAGTTCAAGCTTCACGAAAAACATGATCTGTATGTCATAGACGACAGGAAAATAATGCAGCTGATGCTACTGAATGAGGTTATGCTAATTCATAAACATAATGCAACAGTACCATTGTGAGACTCGTCTCACTGTACTAGTATACGTACCAGGCATACGCATATTATACATATATAACTTGCTTATTATTTACTTGCTTACATCTTGCTTTATGCCTTATGTCATTCATGCATTATCTAAGTTGTTTTCACAAGTTTTCCCTTAATTGCATGCTTAGGACCGTTGGTCCCTTGGTTTTTGTGTGCATGGCTGTGATAAACCCGGGAGAGGGCATAGATTTTGATCCAATGGACTACAATCAATCCCTTGGCTATAAAGCAATTCCATTCTCTTTCCTTCACCTTTCTTTTCCTTTCACTTCTCTTTCCTTTTTGTTTCTTCCCTAGCAGAGAGCAGCAACCGAGCTTGGCTTTGGCCATGAGTGACCTTGGTAGTGTTGGTACTAGGCTAGAATTTGACTGTAGGCAAGTACATCTTGCCAACCGAAAGAAAAATCATGGATCTTGTTTTGATTCTTAGTATAACTTGTTTAATCACTTGATAGGTTTTATTTGCTTAATACTTAGAACTTGTCTTCATAATTATTTTAATTTTCTTGTATTGTTTGCTCATGGAGCCCGAGAACAACAAGTCGAAGAATGCAAATTTGGCCTGAGAATGTAACAAAAAGTACGCAGGGAACCCTTGTCTCATAAGCGAAGTTCCAGTGAGCGCACTTGTGTGTGTTTCACAAATTTCTTAGAAAGTACGCCAAGATATGTTAAGTAATCTGGACGCACTTCCCTACTCCTACGTACATTTTGTACTAAGACAATTCCTTCAAAATTATGCCAATCTCACTTGACACACTTTTGAATGGATTTGCAAGTCATCAAGAATGTACGCTACTGATTAAAAAGCCAAGTTGGCGCACTTTGCAGATATTACGGAGTTTGCGCACTTTGGTGAGTTTTTCTTACCGGCGTACTTTGTCCCTTCTGGAGAATGGTGCACTTTGCTACTTGGCGCACTATGTGTCATTCTCTAGAGACGGCGCACTTTGTAGCCTTTCTTATTACTTAATGACTAAGCAATGACTTCTGACCATTCTCGAGAATTGTGTTCTCGACTGCACTGTTGTCTCGACTGTTGTGCGATGCTTCGAGACTTGTATTTTATTTTTTAGTAGACCTTCATGCGCTTGTTTGTGCGCCAATGATATATTTATGCGCCAAGCACCTGGCTCGCGAACTTCTATCATTGTGCGCCAAGATCCTAGAAGTGCACTTTTGTATGATTGTTGGTCATCTTTGCTTGGAGCACTTTTGTATCAAAGTGCGCTAGAACTTTCTGAACTAGTGATATGTGCGCCAAAAATACTTTTGGCCATTTGTGCGCCAATAAATTTTTTAGCCATATGTGCGCCAATAGTGGTTTTTGACCCATTGTGCGCGAATATTTTTTTCTTGCCTGATTTTATACGCCAATCCTGAATGGTTAACTTAAGCGCATGTATGTCAGTATTCTCTTTAACATGCTTAACTCTTGATGATTCTCTAGTTTTCTTTAATTTTGTTATTTTAGTTAATCCTGGTTATTTCCTGAATATAAAATTCTTGATATTTATCCTGATTTCCTAACATGATATAGTGATTGTACATTTTAAATAAACTCCTGAATCCTGATCTTGTACTGATAATCCTGACACTGTACTGGTAACCCTGATACTTCTGATCCTGATAATCCTGATAGTGGCTCGATGTAGCGCACCATCTTGATGCTCCTGATCCTGATAATCCTGGTAATGGCTCGACGTAGCACACTTCTGACTTGAGAATTCATGTAACTGTCCTGATCAAGGCTATTAGTAGCACCTGTATTACATGACCTGTATTCTCGTAGTTGATTTTGTTTGTACTCGTCAAGTTACTGTCCTGTCTTGCATCATGTCTCAGGAAGATTCCTGAGAACCACGGTCGAGAATCCTTGATAATTGTCCTGGCTAATAACTAGAATAATAATCTAGAAAATATCTAGAGCGAATTCCTAGCTACATGCAATTTCGGTATCCCAGCTACACCTGATGGATTTGGAGCTCTCCGTCGTGAGAGATACACTTCCAGCACACCGTCGAGTGTTGTACTTCCAAAAAAGATAAAAATGATTATACCTGATAAATCTATATTATGTACCTGTTCGTTTGGATAATCCAAAAAGTCTGCAGGACATGTGGCTGTAAGGAATCTCAAACTGCATGTGTTAGTAACTAGGACTGTGATAACTCTAGTTAGCTAATGATAGCAAGCCGTAGGGGATGATTGGTCGTGATTGCTTGATTTTCAGTCTAGTCTAGTCATGTCCTGATTTTATTAACAGTTGTTCCAAAGATGTTAACTAGAGTAATGATTCCATATGCCCTTGTTTAATTACTCATGAATTTCTTAACTGTCATTTAACCCGTTGCACTTGTTTAACTGTTACCTTACCTGCTATTTATTACTGGTTTATCTACATGTTGGTTTTAGTTTATAAGTTTGGCTCCCTTGTGGTACTTGTTGTTTTGGGGTCTGACCCTACTGGTTTTGTATGGCCAAAATTGGAGCAGAACCACAGGATCTTCCATATTTTCTGCCTCAAGATGGTGAACATCAGGAGCACCCGATGACATGAGCGGGTTTTTTCTTCATCACCCCTGATCTTGTACATTATTCTTTTGAGATATTTATCCACCGAGCATGTATTTAGCTCATGTTTTGGGACTTAAAATTCTAGCCCGCGGGCCTACATGTAAAGCATATTCTAGACTATAGCTAGAGCTGATTATGTAACATGGTACTCTTGCTAGTTCTTTATTTTTTAACTAGCTTCATGATCATCTGTGTATGTATAGTTTATGATGCCTTACTATTATATATTTGGTGATCATACATCTTGTAACTTGTTGCTTGGTTGAGATTGAGACTCCTATAATTCTTGACCCAGGATTGTCTGATGGATTGTAGAGTAAACCCTCACATGTCTAGACAGTCGTGACCATATCTTGGGGTATAGAGTACTTTGGTATATGTAGTTGGCTTTTTTTGCCCTCTCTCTCCAATATTCTGGTTCTGGGATGTGACAACCATTAGGAATAGAGAAACCCAGAAGAATAATTACAAAAATTATAGTTGGAATTATGATGGATTCAAAAGAAGAAGAAGAAGAAACCGAGCGAATGAACGAGCGCCTATGGTGGTGACGCTCTTGTTGTTAGGGTTCTTCTCCTTGTACTCTTTCTTGAACTAGTCCCATTTACAAAAATCAAAGAAAACACGCATCAAATCAAATTAAAGTCAAAAAGTTCACAAAAACTCATAAAAAGTTTTTGATGCCTACAGGAAAACGAAGTAGGCACTGGTAGGGGGACAGGGCTCTTCGGCTTGTTCGGGTCCTTGGCGGCCTTTGTCTTCCCTTTCTTCACGACAAGCCTTCGATTCCCAAACCAAAATGATCGATCAAAACCCTAGAAATTGAAAGAAAGAAAAACTAAAAATATAAGAAGAAGAAGAAGAAGAAGAAGAAGAAGAAGAAGAAAAATAGTGTCTACTTGGTGTCGGCTTTGGCGGAGCCAGCATTCTTCGATGACCTTCCTCTTACACTTCCTACCATGGCAAGATCTGCAGATCACACAGTCTGATCCGTTAGAAAACAACAAAAAATTGACACAAAATTGGGAAGAAAGAGGCAACGGGAGAGGACCTTAAGGTTAGGGTTTATTTTGGAGGAGGGAGAGATTGTTGTGAATTATGAAGTAAAGTATGGGTTTAATGCGTAAGAGAGAGAGAGAGAGAGAGAGAGAGAGAGAGAGGATCGGACGACGGAGAGGGGCCCGATGGATGCGACGAATCTAGATTTTAAAATTTTCTATAGCGTTGTTCTGAATGAAAACATAGTTTTGAATTCACTATTTTTTTATCTAAGATCTTTTTTGCAGGTATTGTTCTCTCGATTAACCACTGTAGAAAAGACTTGATTGATTGATTTCCAAGAGAAGGGTTACATATATATAGGAGGAGGCTAGCCTTGTCCTTATATTCTATCTGATGTGGGACTAAATAAGTCCCCCATAACTTAATACTCCCTCTCAAGATGGGCGATGGATATCAATCATCCCCATCTTGTTACAAAATGTATCAAACTCTCTAGGACCTAAACCTTTAGTTAAACAATCAACTAACTTCTTCGCTAATTTTATATAGCTCAAAGTTAAAATTTCTCTATTCAGCTTCTCCTTGATGAAGAACCAATCAATCTCCACATGTTTGGTGCAATCATGTTGAACTGGATTATTTTTAATATCATTTGCTGATTTATTGTCACACCAAAGTTGTAGGAAGTCTCCTTTAAACAAACGCATATCATACAACAAGCTCTTTATTCACATCATCTCGCACAAGCTAACTGCCATAGCTATGTACTCGGCCTCGGCTGTAGACCTAGCCACTACATGTTGCTTCTTGCTACCCAAAGATACAAGATTACCTCTAATAAAAATACAGTAACCTGTAGTGGACCTACGATCATCCATATAACCCGCCTAATCGGTATCACAGTAGCCTTAAACTCTCAGATGTCCAGAACTTCTGAACCATAACCCCTTTCCTGGACTTCCTTTTATATACCTGAGAATTTTGTGAACTACCTCCATATGCGGCTCTCTAGGATCATGCATATATCTACTCACCACACTCACGGCCTGAGTAATATCAGGTCTTGTATGGTATAGATATATAAGCCGACCAAATAATCTTTGATATTGCTCCTTACTCACCGGATCACTACCCTCGACACACAACTTGTGACTCTGCTCGATAGGAGTAGAAGCAACTCTGCAACCCAGCATTCCTATCTCTGAAAGAAGGTCAAAGCATACTTTCGCTGAGAAAGCACTATACCCTTTCGTGATCTTACAATTTTAATTTCGAGAAAGTACTTCAACTGTCCCAAATCCTTGACCCCAAATTCCTTTCCATATTTTTCTTCAACCGTAGGATCTCCTCAGTATCGTGTATAGTAATAACAATATTATCAACATAGACTGCAATGATAGTGATACGAGTCTTGGTGTGTCTGTAAACAAAGTATGAACTCCATTACACTGTCTATATCCCATACTACAGATTGCAAGCCTGAATATATCAAACCACGCTCTCGGAGACTGCTTTAACCGATACGAAGACTTCTTCAATTTGCATACCTTCCCAGTTGTTTGTGAAGTAGCAAAGCCTGGTGGAATCTCCATATACACCTCCTCCTGAGATCCCCTTACAAAATAGCATTCTTGACATCTAGCTGATGTAGTTGCCTATTGAAGTTTGCAGCAGAAGACACCAACATTCGCACAATGCTCATCTTTGCTACTGGAGGAAAGGTCTCGTCATAGTCGATACCGTAAGTTTAGTTGTAGCCTTTAGCAACCAATCTTGCCTTGTATATGTCAATCTTGCCCTTTGGAGTCTGCTTAACAGTATAAACCCATTTACATCCAATAACAGGCTTTCTAGCTGGCAGTGGTACCAGCTCCCATGTGTCGTTCTTCTTCAAGGCCTGAAGTTTCTCCTGAATGACACTCAACCACCTATGATCTTGCTTAGCTACCTGCCAGTTGTTAAGTACAAGCACTGAATACAATGATGCAAGGAAGGACTAATATGCAGGTGGAATAGATGCATATGAAATGTAATATGCAATATCAGTATCCCAACTGCCAAACTTAGCTGAACATTTTTCAGCATTGACTCTAGAAGTTCTACGAAGCAAGACATGAGTATTAAAAGTATCTAGAAAGAAATTGTTACCAGGTGACTCAACTATAAGGGCCAAAGAAGGTCCTGGAGAAGAGGGACTTAGGACATCAGCATTTGTGGGTACTGGCATAGGGACAGAAGGAGGAAGCTCATGTTGCTGCTCCTGCTCCTGCTCATGCTGCTCATGCTCCCTATATACTTGTAGCTCCCCCTGACCGTCAGCTCCCCCTGAGACACCAAAGAGGAAGCTGCTGCTGCTCATGCTACTGCTGCTCATGCTCCCTATATACTCAGCTCCTTCTGTCTGTCGGCACCCCCTGAGACTGTAAGCCCCCTTATTTTGGAATAGGGGTAATTTGATAGACAAGGGTGACTACAATTTTATTCAATTTCAAAAATACTAAGAAATAATACTAGAAATACTTAAATTATGCCTAAAGTATAAATATCTATATTTTCTAGAATGTTAATAATTTACTAACAGTTATTTGTTTCCAATACCAAATAATTCGATACTCATGTCCGATACTGCCGATATTACTGATATCGTCGATCCCGATACTCATAGTAATGGTCCGATACCGATCTATGATTAGTAAGATTTATGTGTAACATAATACTATGACTTTAATATAGAGGAATTCAAACACCCCAAAGCATGTCATGTCATATATATCACATTATATATATGTTACCTCATAATTGCTCGAAATCTTCTTTCTATTTTTTGCAAGTCCGCATTTGCTTAGTTCATTTTATTGGTCATATATTTAGGACAACATATCCGGAACCTATTCTTGTATTCAAGCGCATAATAATTTACTAACACACTCCAAATCCTTAAATCTAATTCTTTTTATATAACTAGGGCTATAATTTATTTATGTCGGGTGTTGTGTCTGTGTCCGTGTCAGAATATGCTATAGAGATATTGTGTTTCCATATATCAGAATATATTATCTCATATCTTTTTAATCCCGACTCTTTTCTAGTATGGAAAACTTCTAATTATAACTAACAAAATTCAAATCCGGCGTCCGTATCCAGCGTATCAAAAATATCAAACCATTTATTTTTTCGTGTCTGTGTCTAGCGTATCGTGTCTGTACGTGGGTCCAGACCCCCACAATCCAAATACAATAATTAATCAGATCAAAATGAGGGTTATGGTTACCTTAGCCGGAGGAGAAGGTGATCTGACGGAGGCGGAGGTAGTCGGGGGTGGAGGAGCAGAGCTTGGGGGTCGAACGTCGGAGGAGGAGGAGGAGGAGGAAGAGAGGGCGAGTGAGGGGTCGGGTCTCGAGAGGGCGAGTGAGGGGGAGGGGCTGCCGGAGAGGGGGAGGTCGCCGAAGAGGGGGAGGGGGTCGGGGTGGGGGGTGGGAGGGTGGGGAGGTTCGCCGGCTAGAGAGAGAGAGAGAGAGAGAGAGAGAGAGAGAGAGAATGGGAGAGATTGAGAATGGGGAAAAATGAAATGTGGTTGAGAATTTTAAGTTTTCGCAGCGATGGATAATTATGTCGCTAATTCGTCGCTTCAATAACAGCGACGTATTAACGACGGATTATTGACGAAATATAATATATTTTGTTTACATAAATAACTTAGTTGTTATTCCGTCGAATTTACGTCGCTGACTCAGCGACGGAGTAGTTTTTGTCGCTATTTAACATTATTTTGTAGTGTATATATATATATATATATATATATATATATATATATATATATATATATATATATAATGAAAAAAGACTCCCATAATAACATGCAAAACAAATGATAACCAGAGAAATAGAGAAGAAACCCACTACATATATATGGGAGTCTATTTTCATTATATATATATATATATATATATATATATATATATATATATATATATATATATATATATATATATATATATAATGAAAAAAGACTCCCATATATATATAATAGGTTTCTTCTCTATTTCTCTGGTTATCATTTTGATTATTTTGGGCATTCAGCTGTCAGACACTTGTTTATATTCAGCCTAAAACCAACTTATGGTTATGTATTATTGAAACTTTGCTAGCTCTCCATTTGTATAGCTAAGTTCATGATCATTTTGATAGAGCATCGATGGCGCCTTACTGATTTATCCTATATGTTCCATTTTTTTCTTGTTTGATTGATTAAGAGATAGTATATCTGTGAGATCATAGGTGACTTATATTGTAAATATATATTCCCATGTTTGGAAAATATTGTGACCGTATTGCGGGGTACTGGTATATTCTGCAGTGCATATATGGCCGTTTCATACCCCCATTCTCCGTATACTTGTACTGGGACGTGATAAATGTCAACTGCCAAAATACAACTAGTTAAGCATAAAACCAATCTGGTATAGTCCACTAGTGCTAGTGATGAACTTGAACTCATTCTTATCATACAACACAAATCCAATATAGGAAACGATCTCCCTAAAGTCATGGAAATCCAAAGAAATATCATAAAAATCATAGTTAAATATTCATTTAAGTTTTGGTCAAGTTATGTCCAAAATCAGGTATTAAATCGAAGGAAAGTACCCAAAGACAACATGATTATATTTATCCTTATACTATACAGACAATATCTACTATCATGTATACTATTTTGGGACATAATGCAATTATATATAACTTTACTGTGCTGGTAATATACTGGACAAATACTATTTTGGGACATAGTGCATTTATATACAAAACATGCACATATAAAAAAATATATAAAGGAATAATATACTGAGCTCTAGATCTTGATAGCTTGGCCTTTTTACTTTGTTTGAATAGTGGCAATTTATCTTGATGGCAATTTTTTGAAGCAAACCTACATATCTGAAAAATGATTATTTTCAGGGGCTTCATCCATGAACCCTTGGGGTGCTGTCCTTTCGACCCATATCTGTTGACCGAGGAGTAAAATCATCGTCTCTCTTTGTTGTGGAGTCAAAGATATCATAGGGTGTTAAGAAAAATCTTTTGGCGAACAATATCTTAGCCTATTATGATTTCTTCAATTGCATAAGTCTATCTTAAATCATGTGTATTGTTTTTATGCAAAATAAACCTTAACCTAACAATATATATTATCGATGATGATAATATTAATACATATTAGAACTATGCCAAGTTTAAGTATATCAATAATATAATAAATGTATGATTATTAGTGATTTTATAATAATGAACTTAATCGATTAACCATAATAAAAAATTTAAATTAATCATTGGGCTAACACAAGGGATTGCTGGAATTATATGTGCAAATTTTGTGCAAATTCCTAGTAAGAAACCCTACTATTCCCTCTATGCTTCCTTCTTGTTCTTTTTTCTGCTCTCGGTCAAGTCAACAAAGTTGAGTTTTCGATTGGCCATGTCAGCAACAGATAACAACAGTACAAGAGTTATAATTCAGAGCCAGTTGAAGAAGACTTTTGGAAGATCGTGTGGGTTGCTAATTTTGGTGATTGTGAAGGTATTCGTGACTTGGATTGTTGGGTGACTGATGTGCTATGTAGACACCGTCAGACGTATGGGGTTAAATCTTAGGCAATGGTATATTGATAAACCCTAATCTAAAGTAGCTTAGATCAGTCGTTGTAGCATGTTTTCAATGTTAAGAATAATCATGTTCCATTCAAACTTAATTACCAAGTCTTATGTAATTACCTATTCCTTTGCTTTGTCCTACTCTTTAGGGGTTATGTGTCAATAGCTAAGATGTCTAAGAGTTCCTTTGTACTACCTATATAAAGGCTTCATTCCATGCTAATAAAGCAGACAATATAATTCTCCTCTCTCCCTGGCCAACGTTTGCTTCTCTGGGTCAACACTTGGTATCAGATCCATTCGAGTCGTTTGTTGAATGCCAAAGATCATGCCGAGGCAGTCGAGCACCGAGTCATCTTCAGGCGAAGTTACGACGGTCTGGAAGGGAAAAGAGAGCAACGTGACGCTGTAGTACCCGATGCTCATACGGAGCAACTACGCCGCCTGGTCTTTGAAGATGCGGGTAAACCTGCAGGCACAAGGCGTGTGGGACGCCGTTGTACACGACGAGTTCGACGAGCGCAAAGACGGGATGGCTCTTGCCGGCATCTTCCAAGGAGTACCAGAGGATGTTCTTCTCACGCTGGTGTTTGTGGTATTAAACGAAAGAATAAAAAATATATTCAGGATGGGGTTTATACGAAACCCGCCTTCTTTGGTTTATAAACAAACTTGTACAATTTGATCCTATATGAGGATATGGGAGTACAATTTATTTAATCTGGATAAATATTGCTATAGGTGTCTAATCTGCAGTAGATCACTTTAGCCCTTGGACCACACGATATTGAAGAAGTGGCGTATATGACAGGAAGCAGCTTCGAAGTTTGCAGAAGAGGGTGGATGCACGATGCCAAAGTCGTCGATCCCTACTCTTTGCCTGAGCTCCGGATTCTTCTCTCTCTCTCTCTCTCTCTCTTGACCTCTGGTTCGATCTTTCTTGGAAGTTCGACCTCGGATCTGATATTGGTATTCTTGACCAATTTTTCCCGACCTTCCAATTTGTCGACCCTGGATCTGATATTGGTTTCTTGACCAATTTTTTGACCTTGTTCCTCATTGATAGAGGTCTCTATTTATAGAGTTTTAGTGACAGTGACCACTCCGTCGGTGTAGAAACCGAGGAGTGGAAAGTATAGCACCATTTTACACAACGGTTAAAGTAACTAATGCCTGCGTATAGATGATCCTTTGAATGAGCGTGTGACGCGGGTCCAACTAAGGGACAAAATATGTATAATCGCTACGAAGATCACGGCGTAGAAGCCACGTAGGTAGGTATCCATTGTGTAGAAGAGGTTGGCATAGAAGCCAAATATCTGTCACCATGGCATAGAAGCCAAATAGTTATCAAACCGGCATAGAAGCCGAATAGGCGTAGAAGCCGAATAGGCGTAGAAGCCGAGTGGTCATAGAGGTCGAGCAGGTGTAGAAGCCGAGTGGTCATAAAGGCCGAGCAGGCGTAGAAGCCGAATGGGCGTTGAAGCCGAGCGGTCATAGAGGCCGAGTGAGCACAGGAGCTGGATGGGCGTAGAAGCCACTGCGTACCGTGCCAGAGTGCTGATGTGGACGTCTTAGCCGGAATTACGGCTTTTGAAGATATAATCAAATCTCTTGCATTAAATGCCGAGATTTGCCACCATCCTGTGCATTAAATATGGAGGCGTGTTTTTAAAGGTCTGCAACCCCTTCTGCGGATCAGTCGCAGAGACGTGCCTTGAGAAACTGTCACCGCTCTGTGCATTAGACGTAGAGATGTGCCTCGAGCAACTGTCATCGCTCTGTGCATTGGACGTAGAGACGTGCCTCGAACCCCGTACGGAGTGCAACTTTTGATGTGGCAAGCGGTTTGTCTACTGCAGAACGTAAACAGCTCGTGTCCGCCTGTGTAAAACAAGGCAGCGTATCCCTTCGTGCTTGTAAAAGAAGTTTACGCAAAGGGAATGGCGGTATTTGACAGCCTGGGTCGCAGTGCTGTGCCATCATTATAGCCGTCGTCTGGGTAGTCGAGCCGTATCCCTTTGTCAGAAGTCCAGACGTCAGGTTCATTGCAGGATCTTCATTGCAGGGTATGACAGGTTCACTTCGGAGAATACGAAGCGTCTCTTGTACACCTCAATGCTGCGTCTGAAAGAGGATGAGTTTTACGCCTTGGAGGCGATGAAGCACCATGTTTTACACTGAAGCGGCTTGGACGTACTGCCTTACGCGGATGGTCCTTTGAGCTTATATTTCATGCTGTGTTCAGCGAAAAAAGCTCTGTTGCACGCTTGATGGCTTTGAAGGCCTCTGGTTACGCTGCTCTGCACCAATATGCTGCGTATAGCCATCCGGCGTATTTTTCATGCTTCTACAGCTGGCTAAGAAGGACTCGGCCAAAGAGGCGTGGGAAATACTCAAGACGATGCACATTGGCGAGGAGCGCGTCAGGGAAGCCAAGTTGCAAACCTTGAAGAGTGACTTCGAGGCGATTCGCATGAAGGATAGCGAGTCAGTGGATGACTTTGCCATGAGGTTGACGACGCTTGTCAACGGCATCCGAGCGCTGGGCGAGAAGGTAGACGAGACCTCCGTCGTCCAAAAATTTCTTCGTGCTGTGCCGACACGATTCATGCAGCTCGTGACTCTGATCGAGCAACTGGTGGACCTCAAGACCATGACAGTTGAGGAGCTAATCAGTCGTCTCAAGGCCTACGAAGAGCAACTTCATGGCTACGGCAACATGGAGGAGGAGGAGTACCTGCTGCTCTTATATTCCGAGTGGCTTGCTCGTCTGAAGAAAAATGACGACGGTGATTCCCCCTCGGGCTTAAAGATGCACAGCAACAACGGAGGTGATGGTCGTAGCTGTGGCAGGATAGGCGACCGTAGCCGTAGCAAAGGCGGGCGCAACGGCAAGGAGAAGGATGGTGAAGGTCGTGGATCCGGTGGAGGCCACGACAAGAGAAAAATCAAATGCTTCAACTGCAATGTGTATGGGCACTATGCGTCGGACTGCTGCAAGCAACGACATGATCGCGACAAAGAAGCACTCCTCGCCAAGGCTGAAGACGACGAGCCCGCCATGTTATTGTCTATGCGCACGCAGGAGGTGCGTGACATGGTCATGCTCAACGAGGAGAAGGTTTGTCCAAGCGGAGGATCGAGCCAGTGCACAAGCGACGTGTGATATCTCGACAATGGAGCAAGCAACCAAATGACCAGTTATGAGGAGATATTCTCCGAGCTGGACACTTCGGTGAGGGGCACTGTCCGATTCGGTGACGGCTCTGCCGTGGAAATTTACGGGCGCAGGACGATCTTGTTCCAATGCCAAACTGGAGAGCATCGCGTTCTCACCGACGTGTACTACATCCCCCGTCTCAAGAGCAACATCATCAGCCTCGGCCAGCTCGACGAGAACAGTTATAAAACGGTTATGGAAGGTGGCTTCCTGTGCATCTACGATCGAGAGAGGAGGCTGATGGCCAAGGTAAAGAAATTAGGGAATAGGTTGTATACACTCAACCTAAAACGTGCATATCCTGTGTACCTCTTGGTATGCATCAAGAATGATGCATGGCTATGGCATGGCCGCTACGAGCACCCAAACTTCCAGGCGTTACGAAACCTGATGCACCATGAGATGGTGGAGGGCATGCCACACATACAACAAGCCGATCAAGTCTGCGATGGGTGTATGGTTGGCAAGCAACGACGTGCACCATTCCCGTCTCCATCACTCTACCGCTCGGACAGCCTGCTGCAACTGCTACATGGTGATTTATGCGGCCCAATCACACCTACAACACATGGAGGTAACAAGTATTTCATGTTGTTGGTTGATGATCATAGTCGGTATATGTGGATAGTTTTACTTAAAAACAAGGATAGAGCTCTTGCTGCCTTCAAGAAAATAAAGGCCGGTATCGAAATGGAGGCGGATGCGAAGGTGAAGGCGTTCTGAACCGACCGAGGTGGGGAGTTTACCTCACATGGGTTCCACGAGTATTATGAGAACTTGGGCATCAAGCGCTTCCTCAGCACACCGTATTCACCGCAACAAAATGGCGTGGTAGAAAGGCGAAATCAGACGGTGGTAGCCCTGGCAAGGAGCATGCTAAAGAGTAAGGGGATGCCGGGAAGCTTCTGGGGAGAGGCTGTTGCAACGGCAGTCTATCTCCTAAACCGTGCACCGACTTGGAGCGTCACCGATAAGACACCGTACGAAGCCTTCTACCGAAAGAAGCTAAGAGTACAACATCTTCGAACCGTCGGCTGTGTAGCGCATGTCAAGGTGGTGGATCCACATCTCACGAAGCTCGTTGATCGCAGCGTACCCATGGTGTTCATCGGGTACGAGCCAGGATCTAAGGCGTATCGGATGTACAACCCAATGACGAGGAAGCTACATGTGACAAGAGATGCGGTGTTCGAAGAAGCTAGACAATGGGATTGGGAATCCAAGTCTGATCAAATGGTAGAAAAACCTGGTGAGGTGTTTACAGTGTATTATCCATCTCACGTTGATGCAGGGATCGAGGGTGCGACGCATGGCTCGCCGAGCACAGCGGACAGCGCTAGTGGGACACGCAGATCGCCAATTGCAGCGCACAGCCCTCCAGTCGTGAACGCCGAAGGAGCACTACCTGACTCGTCGACATCCACGGGTGGGCTGAGTGTGGAAGGCCCAGCAGCAAGCGGCTCATCTACACCGGCAAGGCGTACTCGTTCTCTGATGGACATCTACAACGCCATAACAGAGGTTGAACTCGAGGACTCCGGTCTATGCATGTTTGCCATGGAGGAGTCTTCAAGTTTTCAAGAAGCCCAAAAGCATGCAAGTTGGAGGCGTGCAATGCTAGAAGAGCTCGAGGCCATTTAAGATAATGGTACATAGGAGCTTGTCAATCTTCCAGCCGGCCACAGACCCATTGGCCTAAAATGGGTATTCAAAATGAAGAAGGATCCACAAGGTGCTGTTGTCAAGCACAAGGCACGCCTCGTCGCCAAAGGCTACGTGCAAAAACAAGGCGTGGATTTTGATGAGGTATTCGCACCAGTCGCACGACTTGAGACCGTGCGGATCCTCCTTGCATTAGCTGCACAAGAAGGGTGGGAGGTGCACCACATGGATGTGAAGTTCGTTTTCCTCAACGGCGACTTGGAGGAGGAGGTGTATGTGGCGCAGCCGCCCAGCCATGCACAAAAGGGCAGTGAAGACAAGGTCCTGAGGCTCAAGAAGGTATTGTATGGGCTACGTCAAGCGCCAAGAGCTTGGAATGCAAAACTTGACAAAAGTTTAATCTCACTCGATTTCGCACGGTGCCCAGTGGAGCATGCTGTCTACAAGAGAAATCTAGGCGTAGAAGTATCCTAGTCGGCGTGTACGTGGACGACTTGATCATCACAGGGACGAGAACTACTGAGATTGCTAGATTCAAGTTGCAAATGAAGGAGCTATTCAGCATGAGTGACCTAGGATTACTGAGTTATTACTTAGGGACCGAAGTGCAACAGAAATCTCAAGGAATCTTGCTGTGCCAATCATCTTACGCAGCCAAGATTATTGAGAAGTGCGGCCTAATAGATTGTAACCCGACACAAACAACAATGGAGGCAAGACTGAAGCTGAGCAAGTCGAGCTCAAGTCCCCAAGTTGATAAAATCTACTACCGCAGCATAGTAGGAAGTATCCGCTACTTAGTAAATACAAGGCCGGACATAGCCTTTGCGGTTGGGATCGTGAGCCGTTACATGGAGGCATCAACCGAGCAGCACATGGCTACCGTGAAACAAATCTTAAGTTATGTTCGTGGTACAATTGCTTTTGGCTGCTGTTACATGAAAAAGGGCAAG
This sequence comes from Iris macrosiphon, assembly GCA_036927795.1. NCBI lineage: Eukaryota > Viridiplantae > Streptophyta > Magnoliopsida > Asparagales > Iridaceae > Iris > Iris macrosiphon. The sequence goes on from JAYESA010000003.1 coordinate 133,985,729, forward strand.
GAAGAACCAAGTCTTGTGGGCTATAGCGATAGCGACATGGCTGGAGATGTGGATGACCGGAAGAGCACTACCGGAGTTGTATTATTCCTTGGCTCAAACCTGGTGACTTGGGCATCACAAATACAAAAGACAGTGGCATTGTCATCATGTGAAGCGGAGTACATTGCAGCTACTACCGCAGCCTGTCAAGGTATTTGGCTGAGGCATCTCCTTGGCAAAATGAAGGTGCAAAACGATGACAAAGTTGTGCTCAAGGTGGACAACAAATCAGCAATTGCACTTTGCAAGAATCCGGTTCATCACGACAGAAGCAAGCACATTGACACAAGGTACCACTTCATACGTGAATGCGTGGAAGATGGAAAGATTGAGGTAGAGTATGTTGCCACGGATGATCAACTGGCGGACATTCTCACCAAACTACTTGGGCGGCTTAACTTCTTAGATATGCGCCAGAAAATTTGAGTTCAAGCCGTAAAGTAGCAACATGATTATGAGGGTGAATGTTAAGAATAATCATGTTCCATTCAAACTTAATTACCAAGTCTTATGTAATTACCTATTCCTTTGCTTTGTCCTACTCTTTAGGGGTTATGTGTCAATAGCTAAGATGTCTAAGAGTTCCTTTGTACTGCCTATATAAAGGTTTCATTCCATGCTAATAAAGCAGACAATATAATTCTCCTCTCTCCCTGGCCAATGTTTGCTTCTCTAGGTCAACATGCAATAGTTGCATTACTTGTGTATATCAAACTCTTGATTATCTACTCGAGTTCATGTCGGATTATGACATGAATCAATACATTCGTAGATAGATCATGCCTAATGAGATAAACGTGGTGATCAAGACTCGGATAGATTAGATCTACATGAACTTATATAAATCCTTAGATCATTAGAAGTAAAACACGCCCAGTTACATGTGTGAAGGATGTTCACATATGAAAGATCTGCACATTGGACGCGTAGTACAGACAAGAAAGGGTTCATATCAGGCGACCTCGCATATCGTATCGAATATTTTTTTTTAAATATCGCTTTAGCCACTGATACATGCTGCTTTCTTCCAATGGTATCAGAGAAACAAGGTTAACAGTACACGTTGCTATCTTTCTATTCATCTTCTTCTTCTTACATAATCATTACTATACATCCATGATGTTTTAATTCTATTATGAGTTTATAAAATTAAGAACTTTTGTATGTATATATTGAAACTCGGAATAATCGTCGACTCGTGGATTAAGAGTTGATTCGGGACAACGAGATCAACGAAGTCACGAGATGATAAAACACAGCTATTAATTCAGGAATCATAATGGTGAATCGGAAAGCAGATTGATCGAGGGGTTTTAGAAACATCAATTAAACCAGATTATGGCGTTAAAATTACAAAAATTCCATTCGATGTTCGTCAGGCAATAGTAGTTTGAATTCGTGTTAATACTAGAATTTTGTCTAGAACCAAGATAGCATATTCAGTCGAAAATTCGAAGGAGTTAGTTTTGACAGAACTCAAATTATTGGATCACATTGGTTTTCAAGTACGACTAGGAACCCGTTCTGAAATGGATGCAAGCCTTTGATTATTCCATAACCTAATGCTATTCGTAACTCGAAAGTGTCCTTCCATATCATCTCTTCTCATATGACAGTTGATGTGGCATGTTAAATACAATTATGTAACATCTAACGTGGTAGTTGAGTAAATGACAAGGCAAATTTTAACCCAAAAAGATAATTATCCAAAAAAATAATTTTAATATTAATACTAATATTAAATTTAAAATTTGCCATGTTATCTGTCATATTAACTGCCACGTCAGCTGCTACATAAGAAGGGATGATTTGAAGGGACACTTTGGAGATAAAAATAGCATTATTCTTTCTTTTAATGATATTAAAATGGTAAAAGATCAAAAAGAGCTTCGATATGTAGGAGAAAGTTTAGATTAAATATGTAATCTGGGATTCGATTAACATGTTGATGACTAATGTTGCGTATGCATGCTCATGTCGTTGTTCTAATGAGAAAATTAAATAAAAATGATGTGGGAGGGACCTAATTACAAAGTATATATATGTTGGATTGGGACTATTCAAGGAGAAATAGAACTTTTATCTATTTATTTTGACAAAGAGAATAGAACTTTATATATTAGAAGAACAAGTGCTTATCAGACATGATAGGATACATGGAGGAGGATCTTGATACAAACAACATGCTGGAATATTAGTCAAGAGAGAATGAGCTGCTTAGTGTATGAGCAACTCCATTAGCTAAACATAATCAAGTATATTATTGACGAGTCCATTTCAAATGAGGGACCTAAACATAATCTCCGCATTGATAAAATCAGTGGTAAACGTACTTGAAGTACGACCAGTCTGCATGAAAATAAATGGAAGTTCACGTACGTACCTCATATTTGTATAGTGCTTGTTTAGTACATACCGGATGGAAATTAATTAAGAGGGTAAGTAAATCCATGCCAAGCCTTTGTCAAGAACACAATTCTTTGCTAATACCTCATCTTCGTTGCATATTCGACCTTGATGTGTATGCACGGTTATCATAACTAAAGTTCGCCCATCTCTACTTGCAATAAACAATGAAATTAAGGTCCATAATAGATAATAACTCGTCTCTAAAGATTTCTACAGGAGGTGCATATTATCACCATGTTCCCATGCAGAAAAAAAAAAAAATTACCCTAATTTTATTGCTTCAATGAGAAATTTATTTGTTTATTTACTATTTTCCTTTGTTAGTTCATGTACTATTTTTGTGCATGCATGGGTTTCTGTGTGTAGTAGTTGGGATAAGGATCCTAAGTTACTTCTTGGATTTTGATACTTAGACCTATAAAAGCAGCATGGAACTCTAGAGATCGGTCTCCACCATTGAGACTATTAATGTATGGACGCTCCTTATTTGCCTGCCAACGGGCCAGTCATTCCGCCACGTGGCACAACCAGGATCTCCATAAACTAAGAGAACTCAAAAAAAAAAAAATCAATTTAAATATATAAATAATTTTGTACTGAAAATAAAACTAATATGTAACATGGACCATTCTTATTATAAAGAAATTGTGGTGTAGTGGTTATTATGTTAGATTTGCACACAAAAAAGTTCATAGTTCAAATCTTAGTGGATATATATTTTTTTTTACTTTTGTTTCATTTTTTTATATTATGTGCCTCATTTTGAAAGTTCGTCTCGGACCACCATGAACGCAGGGCCGGCCCTGGGCGCAACCCCTTTAGTAGGTCAATTGCGGTGGGACAATGCAAATTGGGGCGGGGGGGGGGGGGGGGGGGGGGCAATGGGGTTGTGCCATGCGGGTGGACGGACTAGCCCGCCAGCAGACAAATAAGCATTTTCCTTAATGTATTTCGATGGAATTGTTCTTATTCAAAAAACACTACAGGACCTCTCAAATGCCCATCCTCTTCATGTTAATTAATACATATCATACCCTTCAAAATATACTAAGGTCATTTTTGGTTCGCGGAATCATGATCTTGGAAAAGAAAAATTATTTCTTTTCTATGTAATTGAATCGCATGAAGGAAAGAAAGAGGAAAGGAAAATAATTTTCGATGGAAAGAAAAATAGGAAAGAAAATGTTTCCCCCACTCACCAAAAGATTCAATTTTTCATATTAAGGATTTACTTTTCTTACTAATTTTTTTGACTTTTTCAAACACCAAAATTTTTTTTTGATAGAAATAACAATTTTTCAAAAGAAAAAAAAAATAGCATTGATTTTCTTTCCTTTTCTTCTTTGAACCAAACTAGGCCTCATAGTAAAAATATGCCCGAAGACCATGGATCATGAGTCAGTGTCACTGTCAGTGTCCTATATATATTGTTATGTGTGTCATTGTGCTGTTATGTAATTTGTGTCCATTACAACATTTCCTTCAAATCTATTCTTTTTTGGATCCTTCTATTTGGACCGCGGTTTTGTCCGCAAATTGGCCTGCAGGACCACATGGCGACCTTCCACTGGCCGATAGTTCGGTGGTGGACCCAAGCTAACAAGGGGGCCAGTGGGCTGCTGCCGCGTGGCCCCGCGGGCCAATTCGTGGACAAAACCCGTGGTCAGTTTAACATTTTCTTTCTTTTTTAAATATTCTAAGTTTCCCACGTAAAACTATCCTTGTAATGAATCCAAGGTTGGTCACTAATTGAATTAGCTCAACTACCTTACTGATCAACTACCTCACCTATCCATGAGACTCCATTCTCTAGAGCTACCCTTTCAAAAGTTTCGAATAGTAGTTGAGTTATCATATTGTGACCACTTTCCAAAAGTTGTCGAGTTTCTAACATAAATGAGATGAGATCCTTTGATGTGAGAGACGTACATTCGTTCTATTGGTAACCAATGCAACGTCGTCTTACATCACCAAGCGATTAGTTGGGTATGTCAATTAAATATCAGTGAGGGAACTTGTTCAACAATGAGTTCACTGTATCAACACCATGAATGATACATACTCGGACGTAGTTGGCAAGAATAAATCATGTTAAGGTGTTGTTGCAATATGATTTGCAGGTGCAACTATATTTTAGTTCTATTGGTATCAACTTCAAATATGAAGCATGTCAAAAAATTGAAGATACCAACAAAGAGGGGTTGGTGTTAGGATCGTCGTACCAACAAAGAAGGGGGAAAATGACACAAGATTTAACATAGTTCAAAGATATTCTCCTACGTCTAGGGCTGCACATAATTTTTTTTTTTTGGTTTCAACAGAGTTACAATTAGAAGAGATTGAACTCTATTTATAGACATATATTAGAGCGACCACTGACGTAAAGCAAAATAACCCTACTAATATACTAATCAAGAAATAGATTAACAATAAAAAATTTGATAAAAACTCAAAAATCTCTAAAGTATAATTCCCGGTCTGTGCTTTAGTTTGTCCTTGAAGTTTGTAGCGGCTTATATATCATATCTAGGCATTAAGGATCAGGCCGACACGGAGGGTTTGGGTTGTCCTATTCGAAGCTAATTTTGGTTGTTCCTTGATTCTTATTGTGAGCCGATCCGGGGGGGAGGGGTGAGGGCCATCCATGACCTCGACCTTTGGACCTCCTCGATCTTTGGTGGGATCACACTTTGCCCGAGAGGTTATCCTAACAGAGGGGAGTTGTCCAATCCCAAAATCTTGTTCGGCTTACCCCAGTGCCGACCTGGTCAAGGATAAGCCTTTTTGGTCACCAATCTAAACCTTCTTAAACTTCTAATAAGAGACTAATAGTTAGCCATTTTTTCCATTTCCATTTTCATGTTCCTTCCGATACATGATTTAATTAACCATCCCAACTAATTTTTTGTTCCTATTGAAGTTGTCATGTGTATGGTTTTGTGTTCCTACAATCAATCAACTAATTAAATTTAAACCTAATCAAATTAAGATAAGTTGTGAATTTGTCACAAAATTTTCACACACACACACAAAAAAAAAAAACCCCTCAAACTCAGTTTATTCTTAAGTTATAAATATTTAGTACGTGTGGAAGTTAGCTAAATTGTTGATTTTTTCAAAGCCTGTCTATGTTCAATTCATGTTAAAACTAATGCTTTCATACTCTATACCAAGGATAGGATACAGGAGTGAGTTCTCCATCTTCGCTTTGAATTTCGTGTGTGGATTTTTAATCTGGTAACCAAGTTCTGGACTCTACACTCATGATCCTCGTACAATCCAAAACAATATTAGGTTGGTCACTAGATGTTTATTATCAGCATGAACTACCCTTAAGTTAAAGGTTGGCTCTATAGGTTTGTTCTGGACTCTACTGTTTGATATCTCAAGTTCTACAATGTAATTTTCATAACTAATAATATCTATTCGCTAGCTAGCTAGGGTTTCGTCGACGGAAGCCCGTTGAAGTGACGATCGAACACAAGGTCGAACAGACAACGAAAGCGAAGCCGATCAGCTGAGAAGTGCAAACTTGAAAGAAGCTTGGCAAAGATATAACTCACCCAACCAAACATAGAGAAGTACTCTCAAATACGTGAGGAGATTAATTCCTAGCTACCTACAAAAAGAGTTGAAACCAACCACTTGGTTAGCCTTTTTATATATATTGACGTTGCATATATATCAAATTAATTATGCATAAATTCCATATATATGATCACTACATAAAATACCTTGAGTTGATCCACTTCTATATATTCCCGTCGAAGCCTCCTTCAGGATTAGAGGGGAGAAGGTGAGTAATTTATAGCCGAGGAATCGAAGGGAGAAGATAATTAAGTAGTGCTCAATATCTCCCTCAGTAGCGGGATTGGTAGAAAGTATTTTGACTTGCTGGTGGGGGTTCTAATTACATGTGACCTTGTAACAACCTCTCCTTCCTGTCCTGCTAATGGTGGTAATTATAGTAGAGAGAGAGAGAGAGAGAGAGAGAGAGAGTACTATAGAGGCGAAGGGTGCAGTTGGCTAGCAGAAGGAAAGTGATATGGACAGAGACATGACCAAGGGCGAAGAAAGGATCACGTCGCGAGGTCTGACGATTTATTCCACCAAATTTGGAATCTTGGAAATCAAAATGAGTACGTGCATGGCATCCAGCCAGCTACCAGGCTCACAAGTGGATTTTGTTCTATCCCCACGCGACCTGATACGAAAAGAGAACGAGCAAGTGAGTTAATATGCATAGTCAGGCCTGTCAATAGTAGCTTTTCAGTCGGATATTGATATTACCATATCTGAACCAATAGCTATCGGATATATTCGATTACCATCCGATATCCGATCGGATGGAAGTTTTGGCTCACATATTGGTTACCGATAATTTTAACGGGATATCGGATAATTTGAACTTGTGAACTCTCCAGGTTTTTTAAAGATAACTAATGCTAAGTTAGTAACAGCATAGAAATAAACAAACTTGGAGATCTCAAAGTAAGCTAAATTTTCTTTGAGCAATCATAGAAAAGATATTCCCAGACAAATAATTTTTACTGATACACAAAAAGTTATTGCAGGAGACTCAGTATCCACCCAGAAGCACCTGAGTGAGAACCCAGCCATATTCATTACCAAAATAAAGATATTACAAAGTCCAGTGACTGCAGTCTGAGTACCTATAGCAAGGTCACTCCCACAAAAAGATAAGATACTACATAAGTAACATGACCCAAACTAAGTATCTTCAAGACACTCCAACAGAAGTAAAATTTAAGTCCAATATTACACAGTTCTTGAAGAAGCTCAGAGAACTATTTTCAAAACTTCATTATTGATCTTCTCCATAGTTACTGCTCCCTTTCACATGTAACATGTCACATGTCACCTGCTAGACTATGCAAAGTTGCTGATTGCATCTTAGTCTTCTTCTTTCATTTAAAACCCCTTGTTCATGATTTACATAAAGCAACAAAGATCAAAAGAACATCAACAAAGAGAACAAAATTCAATTTGGATTGCATCACATTGCTAACAAAGACCTGAGACTTTGTTCATTCTAACTGCATAGGTAAAAAAAATTCCATTGTGAGACAGTCACTAGCAAAAACTAAAAAAATTCTAAAAAAATTAAATCAATTTCTAAGAGATTATTACCAAAACATCTAGATGTCAGATATAGCATCGCAAATCTCCGATCCTTCGTCCAAACTAATGACATTATCTAAATTATTGAAGAGAAACAAAGTTGGTAAGAGCATATAAAGGTATGAAATAATAGCAACTTTGAGTAATAAAAAAAGTTTAATAACCTACCTGATAGTGGTGGCAACCAATTCTTCACACAACTTAGTGATTCAACAATGTCAGGAGCCAATGGAGATCGATGTGGAGTAACCACTCTACCACTACAACTAAATGTGGATTTTGATGCTACAGTAGATAATGGAACTGCTAAGGGATCACGAGCCATAGTTGCAAGTATTGGATAAGCAGGTGTCTTCAGTTTCCACCAAGCTAATATGTCAAAACACCTCGGATCATCACCTTTTGGAAACAATGGTTCATTCAAGTACTTCTCCATTTCAGATTTTTTATTTGACTGAGACATTCCTATGCAAGTTGTCAAATTCAGATTCAAGCTTTGATTTCAATCCAATATTGCTAACAGTCTCACTACTAGGAGTACCAACAAAACTATCTTGGCTAAAGGCATCAGGACCATCTTGCATAGCATATGAAGAGTAAAGTTCCTTTAAAGATGAAAGAACTTGGTTGTTGCAGGTTGTAGAATCATTACCATAAATCTTACTGAAAGCAAATTGCACAAATTTGAATTTATATTGAGGATCGATGATTATACCAATGGTCATCATTAAACTACAACTCTTCCAGTATTTATCAAACTTCTCCTTCATATTTTGTGCCATGCCACGAACATAATCATGCGGACTATTTAGCCAATCAAGAATACACACATTCACATCTAAAATACCCTTGAAATATAAATTCGCAGTTGGATACTTAACCCCTGAAAATAGAAGTGTGGTATTGTTAAATACCCTTAAACATTCACAAATCACACCCCCACCTCCCATTCTTCTTTACTAGGCAAAGTTTTATACTAGAATTGTAACTCCGCTAAGCGAACGAAGGCATATTTCACTTCTATTGCCCTCTCAAGCATATGGAAAGTTGAATTCCACCTGGTTGGCATATCGCTTGATACTCCCTTACTAGTCAACTTTGTATGGGCTAATGCAGACTAAAACTTTTGCTTTCGGGCTTAGGAGGATTTGATAAAAGTAACACTTCCTCAAATTTTTCCCACAAGAGAACGCACCACCTTCAAACCATCCTGCATAATGAAATTTGAACAAGTAAAAGAAATCATTAACAATATAAAGAACACAAGAAATAAAATAATAAAACTCTATTTACCTGCACAATGAGATTTAAAACATGAGCACTGCACCTCATGTGAAACATATCACCACTAAGTAACAAAACCCCTTTATCATTCAGCCATTCTTTAAGGTTCCTAATCATTACATCATTACTAGTAGCATTGTCAACTGCTACTGCAAACAACTTGGTGTCAACATTCCATGCTAGTGTTGTAGATTTAATGAACTCGCTGAAAATAACTTCGGTATATGGAGATGGAACCATACATGTCATGCCCCAGTCCAAAAATGTATGGGACCAGTCACGTGGCAATGATCAGCTGGTACGACTCCGTAGGACTTTCCAATTTAATGGACCCGACGAAGCGCACTTACGCTGTCCATGGTCAAGTGATCCAATTAATAATCTAATTTCTAACATGCAACAAGTAAACTAAATCTCAATCCATGGTAAATAATCTCAAAAAAGAACGATATGCATCATCAGTCTGCAGCCCAATAATACATCCGTTCGAGTAGACCAAAAGAACAACATAGGTCTATAAACACTATGCTATAAAAGCAGAATCAAAATAGAAAGTAATACATGACTGTAATAGCTAAAAATATAAAGATACCTGCAATGATGTCCACACTCCACTAGATCAAATATCCTGCAACTGCACAAATAACCTAGAAGGGAACCAGGTCCTCAGGGGGACGTAACAAGATACAAAAATACATACCATAAAGTAAATACTGTAAAAACTCAAGGGTGAACTAACCAGCTAAGTGAAATACAACTTGAAGACAACCTTGGTACGGATGGGTAGGTGAAAGGTATAAAGCGTAGCGTCGAGCCAGAGGCTAAGTACCTGGCATTAGCTGTAAACTGGATGCCAGGAGTATATGCTGACTACATCACCGATCATGATAGCGCGCAGCTAGTAACCTCTGCCGGATGTATCGACAAGCATATACCCCCATAACCGGGTAACCTGAGCCCATAACCGGGTAACACTGAGGCTCACGGTCCCGCAGTTTACTCTGAAACTATGGCAGCCAAATGTTTGTCCCATACGCCTACTAATTGTCTTTCCCGCCCAATGCCAATGTACAAGTCACGAACATGACATGGACATTTCGTACTATAATGCAAGTCGCTATAGAAATAAATAACTAAGCTAAATACGTCATATGTGCTGCTCATACTGATGGCCAGTCAGTCATGAAGCGCGTGTCCCTACATGAACTCACTCTGTGACGTATACTGATATGTGTCAAGGCCTGGGGAGTCATATCGATAACTCCACAACTTTAGGTAGATCCACTATACACTAGGTCAGACACAAGTCCTAACGTCAACGCCTTCGTTGACTGCACCCGAGTCTTTCTCGGACGCGCACAGTTAATATTAGACAAATAAACATGCAACTCAATAATATCTGAATTTAAACAGTACAACAAGGCAAGGTATACTTGCCTGGAACTCTGGTGTGCACAAGCAATGATCCGGAATCAACAGCCAAGATAGTATCGTCTTGGATACCTACGAACAAATAACAATAAATATTAATCACTATGTTACACTATGCTAATTACGTACACAAGTATACTTACGCAACGTCACGAGTTACGCATATATCAAATAAACGTTCTACGTATAATAGCATTTAATACTTAAAATACATAAATACACATATACATACATATCTATAATTAAATATTAATACGTAAATACATATACATAGATACCCATTAATACAGAAATATAAAAATACATATATACATATATACGCAATACATAAATACACAATACTTTTAATACACAATACATATACATAAATATAAATACAATGATACATTAATACATAATATATAAATACCATGCACATTAAATATAACTACATTAAATATAAATACAATAATATATATATATATATATATATATATATATATATATATATATATATATATATATATATATATATATATATATATATATATATATATATATATATATATATATATATATATATATAAACACACATATACATAAATACATATAAATACAAATATGTAAATACGTAAATACATTAATTATAAATACATTAAATGTAAATACATAAATTCATATATATATATATATATATATATATATATATATATATATATATATATATATATATATATATATATATATATATATATATATATATATATATATATACAATACATTAATACATATATTCATATATACATAAATATATTAAATATACATTAATATGCGTATACAACGAGGAACGTAACTAATCGACGTCATGTCCGGGGGGGTGTCCGCCGTACGAGGGGCCGTCTCCGGCGAGGGAGGGATGAGCTCCTGCCACAGTACGCACAGCAGCAGCAGCAGCAGCTGCAGCTCCGGCAGTAGCTCACAGCAAAGGCAGCAGCAGCTGCGGCAGTGGCGGTGGGTTGCTGGAGGTGGAGGACGGCCGGGGTGAGGTGGTCAGGGTGGTAGTGGTCTAGGATGGCGGTGGTCGGGCTGTGGGTGGTGCGGGTGGTGGTGATGGTGATGATGGAGTTGGTGATGGTGATGGTGATGATGGTGTTGGTGATGGCCGTGCTAGGGTGGCGGTGGTCGTTGACGGTGGTGCTGGGGGTGGTGGAGATGGTGACGGGGACGACGGTGGCGGAGGTAGCGGTGTCGAGGGTGGCTGAGGGGGGTGACTGGGGAAGTCGGGAGGGGGAAACTGGAGGAGAAGAAGAAGTCGGCGGTGGACTGGTGGGGGTGATGTCGAGTGGTGGAGATGTGAAGATGGCAGTCGACATTGGGTTGGTTGGCCGAGGGGCAGGCAGTCGACGTTGGGTTGGTTGGCCGAGGGGCAGGCAGTCGATGTTGGGTTGGTTGGCCGGAGGAGCAGTTGGCCGAGGGGGTGGTAGTCGACGTTGGGTGGCCACGGGAGGGAGGTGGCAGCGGGTGGAGGAGAATGTGATGGTGCGGGTGGCTCAGTCGACCGAGGGGGACTCGACGTGGAGGTTGATGACTCGTCGGAGGGTGACGGGAGCGGGCACGGGCGGAGAAGGAGGCACTGTTGTGCAGTGGGGCACGGCGGGGATGTGTGGTGACTCGCCGGAGTTAGGAGCTGCGGTGATGGCTAGGTTAAAAATGAAGAAGTAGAAAAAGAAGGAGTGAAGAAGAAGAAGAGAAAAGGAAGAATGGAGGAGAGGTTCGATTGGTAATGTAGGGAGAGGGAGGAGGGAGAGAGGGGGGATTTCAATGTGTTGGGATTAGAGTCGGCATGGGGAGATGGGGAGTGATGGAGATGTTTTATAGGAGGTTGTGTGAGGGATGTGTGGTGAGGATGAGTCCTAATTTTTGAATGGATGGTTTGGATTTCTCATGAAGGAAATTTTGTTCACACAAAGGGGAGTGAGGGGTGAGGTTGGACCGGTCAAGGGGGAGAGGAGTGACTTCTTCATTGGTTTGGGCCAATGAGAGGGGGCACCTTATTGCATATTTGCATAAAAGTCCCTTAACAATTGGGAAATTGTACAATAAATAGAATTTGGGATTGGATGAGGCAAAACACCATGTTTGGTATTATGTAGTGGGCTAAAATAGTGTGTGATGTTTAGTATAAACCTTGAGGTTATGAGTGTGGGTTCGGGTTGGAGTTGGGTCTAGTTTTGGGTGAGGTTGAGTCCTTACACCAATTTAATTAAAATTAGTGTAATTGGTGCTCTTTAATTAATTGGAAATACATGGGATTAAAATTGGGTGGGACACAAGTGTCATGGGCGTAGTAGTCTCAGAATAGAATAATGTCATAATTTGGGTTGGACAAAATGGGTTGATGTTGTGTCTCCAATTTTGATTGGAACGGACAAGGATGTGAAGTTGGATTTAATTGAATTTAAGAGCGGACGTTTGTAACGAATAGTGTGCGACTAAAATAAAGTACAAAAAAGGGTATTTATGAGTTACACAAATGTCAGAATAGTAGGATGGCATGTCTAAGAAAAGTGTATAAAATTTGTTTGCAGGTAATAGCTAGTGTAGTGCTCTAAATATCGAAGCAACGGTAAGGTGCACTAAGCGATACAAATATTATACAATAATTCTAAATATTGCGTTCTAATTCTAATTGGCTCCAAATAAAACATAGTCTCTCTATCTAAGCTAAGTAGACCTAAATTGGTCGAGGGATTTTACAATCTACCCAACTTATAAGAATTTTGTCCTCGAAATTAAAATAACACATAATAAACTATAAATTATCAAGCAATGCTACGGACATACCTAGGACAGATGGAGTTGGCCTTTGCACTATCTGCTTGGCTCTATTGATATACTAGGAACACTCATGAACCTGGTATTGGTTCGATCCGTACCTCAAACACTGTTCTAACCTTCTTCTGCAATCTTTCTGAACATGTCCCTTCTTTCTACAAAAGTGACATGTCGGTAGCTCTCTCTGCTGATACGGTACAACCTTCTGTTGCGTCTGCACTCCTGGATGACGGATCGGTCCTCCTGCTCCTGGTTGTATCCTAGCTAGTGCAGCTACACTGGAACGTCTCGATCCTCTGCCAATAGCCTCATGGATGAATTGAGTATGTTGAACTGTGCATCTCCGAAATCAATTCCTGACGAAGTTCTCTGTTCGAAACATAGAGACGATCTCCATATCTCAAAGTTTCGTCCTCGTGTATGCGTAATCCTATATGTATCCTGGACTCTGTCCTCTGTCCTCTGTCGAAGTCTCTGGAATCTGGCATCTGTTGGCAAGGGAGCCTCAACTAATGTCGATTGCACCTGGAAACTCGACAACTGGTCGTCTAATTCTGTAAACCCCCTATTTTTTTCAAAATTTTAAAATCTGGATTTTTCACAATTTTCTGGAATTTTTTGGGATTTTTCTGTAATTTAAAAACAGGGTTTTAATTATTAAATGATTTTTAATTGATATTAAACAGTATTAAAATATTATAAAAATAATATTTTTGGGTGTAAAATAAAAAACTGGACTTAGGACAATTTTTCTGGAATTTATTGGGCCCCGGACCTATTTTTTAAACACCTACAAAGTATTTATTTATTTAATTATTATTTATTAATTAATTACTGATTATTTACTATTATTATTATTATGATTATTATTATTATTATTATTATTATTATTATTTTATATATATATAACCCAGCCGGCCCGGCCCACAAACCCATTCCCCAACCGGGCCCAGCCCAGCCCAGTCCAACCCCGGCCTAGCGGGTCGGGCGGGTCGGCCAACCCGCACCCGCCTCCGACCCGACCCGCTTTCCCCTCACCCCCACGAACCCGGTCGGCCCCCGCTTCCCGCGCCGCCGCCGCCGGCCGCGCGCCCCAACCCGCTCCGCGCGACCTCCGGCCCCGCAGCCACGTCCCCGCACCGGCCGCCGCGTCCCCCGCCTCACCCGGCCACCCCGCTCCCCTATAAAAACCCTAGCTCCGCCCTCTTCCTTCCCCAAACCCGAACCCTATCTACCCCGACTCCGGCGACCACCACGCAGCCCCCGCCTCGCCGTCAGCATCGCCGTGCCCGCACCGAGCCCCCCCCCGCCAGCCTCCTCCGCCGAGCCGGCCTCCTCCTTCCGCCTCCTTCCCCGCAGAGCCGAGCAGCAGCAGCGAGCATCAGCAGCAGCGGCGGTCGCCTGCGCCGCCTCCCCGAGCCGCCAACGCAGCCTCCGGCGAAGCCCCCGACCGCCCGAGCCCCTCCGGCCAGCCTCCCCCGCCGCGAGCCGCCCCGGCCAGCCGCGGTTCTCCAGCAATCCCCAAACCCTAACCCTAATTCAGTCCCTGTGTCGGACACAGGACATGGTGTCCTGTGTCGTGTCGGACACGATTCGACCCTGGTTTTCGGGTCCCCTTCAGGTGCGTGTAACTTTTTGCTCGTAGCTCCATTTTTTATTCCGTAAATTGCGTTGCGAAGCCTGTGTGACCCTCTCGGTGCCCGGACAAACCGCTCGGGGCATCGCGTCCTGTGGTGATCGCACACCGCGATCCAAAACCAGGAAAAACCAGATCCTATTTCACCCCGGAACTGAGTACGTCCCGCCAAACGGGACGACTTGGTCGCGCGCGGTCTTCACAGATACGTGCGCATCGTCGATACGGACGTGTGGGATTTTGCAGAAGTCGATTCGGGTGTGCGTGCATACCGGGGTCAACGCGTATCCGCGGACATCGTCCCGTATCCGTACTTTCTGGAATGTGTCCTAACTTTGTGTACACACGTTGGATCGAGATAAAACTTACGCCATCGGACTCGTAGCAATACGCTGGTCCTGTGGGTCAAGTTTGGTTCGATTCTGAGAACGTTGACGAAATCGCGTGTCGTGGGCCCCACAGGCCCCGCTCGACGGGCGATTTTGTGATCGGCTTATTGGAATCCAATTCTGGAAGTTCCATTGGGTTCGTATCATCGTTTCTGACTTGTTTACACTAAGTTTGGTGAATTTGGAGACCGTTGACCTGGACGCATTTTTCGGTGCAAAGCGGGCCCACCGGTGGACCCCATTTTGGCCCAAAACTGCCGTTTTTGCCCTTGTCTCCAAATTGGACCCAAGGACAGGCGTTTTTAGTTGATTGATATTTTCTGGATCTGATGGTGATACTTGTTACAGCAACCAGAGTACCGCCTGTAATTCCCGCCGAAGTCAGAACTGCAAACAGAACCGGAACCACAGGCAAGTGTACCTCGCCAAAACTTGCAACTTTGCTACCTATTTCCTAGACTTAGCTTTGCATCAGTGGGCAAGTAAAGCTTGCCAATTCTCAGATATTTCTGGTTATAGTATTTTACTTGATTTCTTGTAGATTCATATGTAACTTGTTTAACTGCTCCACCCAGGACACCTGACACTCTTCATGTGACGGAATTGCCTGAGATATACCTGGTAATTCCGTATAAGCTATATTTTCATATCATTTCCAGTTTACATGCTTAGATTCTAGCCTGACTCATTGCATTAGTTCAAACTTGCGTGACTTGTACCTGATATTTTCTGGAACTGTGACGTGAGATTACATGGGGTGGGGAGAGTATTATCATATCAAGGCTGAATATAATATAATATAAATACTTTTATCTGGCGGTGCCTTAGACTCTGATACAGAACTTTGGTTCCTTACTGGCTCTTCGAGAAAATACTGCTATGGTTTCTTCGACACTGATCCTGTAGTAGTCTCAGCCTGAGTATGACTAAAACTCTCACTTGCATATCACTAGCTGGTTTACATAATTACCCTGCTGTTTCATTATTGCTGCACTGCATATGTTTTGGCTTATATTTTCTGTACCTTGTTATGTCCCCTGAGGACCTGGAATGGACTATGTCCCCAGGTATAGCCGCAGAGATCTACCCCGAGGTGTACGGTACAGGAGCACTCCTTGGAGCAGAACCAGGAGCAGAGGAAGAGATAGTGGCAGAAGACTTCTCCTGAGCACCGGCTTCATCTACACAGTATTTCCATTTTCAGCATTTATTTCCTGTCTATTTTTCCTCTGAATGTAACAGAATAATTCTCGGATTTGTTTCCCGAGATAACCTTGTTTAAGATTGCTTATTTATTTCCATTACAATATTTTTGGCATTAATCTGTATTGTTCTGTGGATGAGATTAGAAATACCTGAGACTTGTAACATTTTACGGCTAGACTACAGCTTAAGCATGCCCTGATGGATCCATTAAATTGGGTTGTCCATCGGTGCGTGCTGCTGGCCATTGCTCACGTGCTCAGTCCCTCGGCATTTTGGGACTGGGGCGTGACAGATTCGGGCATAATGACCTCTATACCCAACTGTTCTAGATCTCTCAATAAGTGTTGCTGGGTAGTCAAAAGAATGCCATGGGTCTCTTGCTTAATGCGTCAGCTACCACGTTAGCCTTTCTCGGATGGTACTGTAGCTCAGTTTTAAAGTCCGTCATCACCTTGAGCCTACGTCTTTGTCTTCGGTTCAGGTCATTCTCTAAAATTTAAAAGACTCTCAAGGTCAGGTACTTGTCGCGAATCTTATCTCGTTGCCACTCTACATTTTTTTTTTACCTCGAACCTGAGGTTTCTCTTAGTTTACTCTATGCGTACCATTCATCCAAACTATATCGGTACCATCTTGTTTATAACTGGCCATCCATTACAAGTAGTTCACGATATCCAACTCAAGGCTATAACATCTGTCGATACTCTCATCCTTCAATCTAATAGCTCTATTTCAGATACTAGCTCTACTAATCGAGTTATCAATGGTAAGAACATTAGTCTAGTAGACACTGACAACCGAAATAAGTCTAGTACATCTAATCTAATTTGAAAGCTATAATATAGTACTCAAGTTATCTCATCATCCAAATATTGGATCTAGCATTCTACGTCTAGCAATCTACCTATCTATTTTAGCTTAGTCATATAATCAACATTATCTAAAGGGTAGAAAATTTTCTAGGTCTGATACTGTAAGTCACAAGGTAACTAGGGGTTAACCACTATGGGTTGCTACCTGAAGTGCTATTACATACCCTATTTTTATTAGTATCTGATAATCTCCTTTTAGATGTGGGTCTAAAATTCTGTCTTGCCAAGTTCATAAGGTCGTTCCTTGTATCACTACCATAAGACTACAACTACTTCCTTGTATCATTATCATGAGGCTACAACTAACCCTAGTATCTAGCTATGTCTTCTCCAAATTATTCTAGAGTCTTAGAATCAAACAACATTTCTAGCTTCTACTACTTACAAATCACGTCTACCTTACGTAAGGGTGGGGTCTAGTTTTAAGTCTCTACT
The DNA here is from genome assembly GCA_036927795.1 of Iris macrosiphon. Lineage (NCBI taxonomy): Eukaryota > Viridiplantae > Streptophyta > Magnoliopsida > Asparagales > Iridaceae > Iris > Iris macrosiphon. The sequence goes on from JAYESA010000003.1 coordinate 134,003,386, forward strand.
CCTATGTCTAACTCTTATGCTAACAGTCTATACTAACTCTAGTAACAAGAAAGAACTTATCGATCTTCTCTACCATGGTTAACCATCTACTAAAATATCCTATCAATTACGTCTTCTTCGTCTTGACGAGGATCTGCTCCTGGAGGAAATCACCGTGCACGAGCATCTATCTTCCCGAAATAAGGAATATGAGAAACAATAATAACGATGTCGATGGTAAATGAACAAATACATCAATGAAGTCTAAGGACGATAATCGAATACAAGAGGAGTTTTAAAATCAGTTATGGATTGAGATCTTATTCAACATTAATCCTAAGTTGCAGGCTCGTTCGGTACATTAACGTAACCGAAATGATATGTTCTGACCTGCATGGGCAACCACTAAAACCATGTAACTCTCCAGTCCCAAAAAGTATAGGACCAGACACGTGGCAATGGCCAGCTGGTACGACTCCGTAGGGCTTTCCAATTTAATGGACCCGACGAAGCGCACTTATGTTATCCATGGTCAAGTGATCCAATTAATAATCTAATTTCTAACATGCAACAAGTAAACTAAATCTCAATCCATGGTAAATAATCTCAAGAAAGAACGATATGCATCATCAGTCTGCAGCCCAATAATACATCCGTTCGAGTAGACCAAAAGAACAACATAGGTCTATAAACACTAGGCTATAAAAGTAGAATCAAAATGGAAAGTAATACATGACTGTAATAGCTGAAAATATAAATATACCTGCAATGATGTCCATACTCCACTAGATCAAATATCCTACAACTGCACAAATAACCTAGAAGGGAACCAGGTCCTCAGAGGGACGTAATAAGATACAAAAATAGATGCCATAAAGTAAATATTATAAAAACTCAAGGGTGAACTAACCAGCTAAGTGAAATGCAAATTGAAGACAACCTTGGTACGTATGGGTAGGTGAACCTCTCGGTTCGCCTCCCCAACGCCGGTCGACCACTCTGGTCCCCCTCCCCGTAACCGCCGCGGCCTTCTCCTATATAAACCCCCAACCCGACCACCACCATCACCATCACAACCACCATCATCCTCCACCGCCTCCGCCATTACCGCCATCCTCCGGCGCCACCCCGCAGGCCGACCGAGCCCCCCTCCGCCGTGCCATCACCGTCAGCAGCCGCCGACCCCAGCAGCCGCAGCTCCGCCGCCAGCGAGCTCAGCCACCTCCGCGCCGCATCCTCGCGTACGCGTAATTTCAGTCGATACCGACGCCCTGTTCATGTGAGATTTTCTCTCTCCTTGTCGTCTCGTTTTTTGTTTTGTTGACTCGTGCACGAACCCTGTGTGACCCTCTCGAACCCTGTACCATTAGCCAGGGGTATCGCATCCTGTGGCGATCGCAAACCGCGACGCAAAATCAAGAAGATCACCCTATTTCTGAAAATTCAAAAAACGGGCCCGAACTCCCCAGTTCACGACCGTTTTGCGACCAACCTGATAAATATTTTTAAAATTGGCTTGAACAATTATTTAGACCTTATGAACAAGTTTTAAAATCCTATTTTTGTGTAATTTATCGTGCTGTAATTTGTAAATTATTCGAGGGTGAAAATGACCAAATATTGGTTATTTAAATACCCTAATTTTCTCGGAACTGGGTGTGCCCCGCTAAATGGGATGACTTGGTCATGTGCGAACTTCACCGAAAGGTATGCGCCGTCGATACGGACATATGGGATTTCATGAAAGTTGATTTGGATGTGCGTGCACACCGGAATCAACGCGTATCCGTCGACAACACCCCGTATCTGCCATGTTCTGAAACTCGTTGTAACTTCATGTACGCTCGTCGTATCAAAACAAAACTTGCGCCATCGGACTCATAGCAATACGTTGGTCCTGTGACACAAGTTTGGTTCGATTCTGAGAACGTTGACAAAATCTCGTATCGTAGGCCCCACGGCTCCACTTGACGGGCGATTTTGTGATCGGTTCATCGGAATCCAGTTCTGGATATTCTGTTGGATTCGTATCATTGTTCTGGACTTATAGACACTAAGTTTGACGAATTTGGAGAACACTGTCTCTGGCACGTTTCTCGGTGCGAAGCGGGCCACATGTGGACCCCACTTTGACCAGAAACTGTCAATTTTGCCTCTGTGTCCAAATTGGACTTATGGACAGGCAATTTTAGCTATTTGATATCTTCTAAACCTGATGGTAAAGTTTATTTTAGCAAACGGAGGAGTACTTGCGGATCCCGCTAATACCAGAGCAGCAGTTGGAATCCAAGCACCAGGCAAATGTACCTTGCCAAACTTGCAGTATGACATTACTTAATATTTCTTTAATTTATTTATATGTTATATCTGTTCAACCTAGGACCGTATGACATTACTTAATGTCTGAATAATATTCGGGTGTCAACACCGTACGCAGAGTTGTGTAACGTCACCTAGAGATGGATATCGAAACCCTATACATTCTCGTGCTTGCATTATCAAGTACGTCATACCACAGGACACCTGACACTATTCATGAGACAAAATCTTCCTGAGATATTCATGGTGATTCTGTATAGGTTACATGATTCGTGACATAGACTTTATTGAATATGCTTAGCTATCATTATGACTCGCTGTATCAGTTAGAGGTCATGATCTTGCGTGTCATGGACATGAGACGTGTGATTACATTGGGTGGGGAGAGACACACAGGCTATAGGCTGATTTTATATATAAATTTATTGCGGTATCGTAGGCCCACTACATAGTAAAACTATATAATATAACTACATAGTATAACTGCTACCGGCTCCCCGACACAGAGCTTGCAGTAGTCTCAGCCTAAGTCTAGTGATGCTCTCACTTGCATTTCACATAGTTGGTTACCTAGTTTATCCTATTGATTCATTTATTATTCCACTGCATTTAGTTTTGGCATGAGTTATTCTTGTACCTTGCTATGTCCCCTGAGGACCTGGATCCGGATTATGTCCCCAGGTTTAACAGAAGAGATCTACCCCGAGGTGTACGGAATAGGAGCAGGCACTGGAGCAGTACCAGAACCAGAAGACGAGGTGATCGCCGAGGATTTCTCCTGAGTATCTAATTTATTATAATCAGTTATTTCTATTTGTTGGACTTCTATTTCTTGTCTCTTGACTATTGTATCAGACTTATCATCGGATTGCTCCCCGAGTTATGTTTTATTGAGACTTGATATTGCTTTATATTTCTGATATTGATTGTATTTATTTCTATGGATGAGATTAGTACAATTGCCCATATTATTGTTTTACAGCTTAAGTACACCCTGATAGGTCCATTAAATTAGATTTTTCCATCGGTGTGTGCTGCTGGCCATTGCCACGTGTCTAGTCCCTCGATATTTTGGGACTGGGGCGTGACATAGTTTTTATGGTGGCCCATGCAGGTCAACGACTAAATTATTTCGGTTTTAACTTAGGGACCGAGCAAGCCTGCAATAAAGAATAGGATAAGTTTTAGGATCTTATCCACTTGATTGAATCGTTCTTGATATCTATATCGGATTCGAATTAAATTCTTGACATACATCCTGCCTTGATTCCTCTGTGCGCCTCTTATAGTTTATTTTGGATGTAGAGTAATGGATCCACCAGCAAGAGATGGGACTCCTGCAGGATCACCACGAGGTGCTGTGGTAACCTACGAAGATGAAGTAACACTAGTGGATGGAGGTCAATCAGCACATCAAAGCAGTCAAGCCAATCAGCATACCTCAAGGTTTCGGCGTGATGACATCCCACCTCCGCCGCAGTTTTCTCCACCAATGCCCATATTCCCACAAGGGCAGGCTATGGACGGGCAGCAGATGTTTCAAATGATCTACGCAATGATGTAAGTCCAGCAGAAGGTTCAACAAGAAGCCCAGCAAAGCCAAGTGGAGAAGTTCATTGACAGACTTAGCTCTGAGCTACAGAAGTTAATCAGCTCCGTTGCAACTACTTTAGACACGAACATTCTTGCTGCAGCATGACCCATGGAGTGCATCACAAGGATAGAGTCCAGCCAGAAGCGGCCGTATGCATTAGCACCAGACCAAGCACAACAGGAAAGAGTTGCAAAGCGACCACAGATGAATCCACCACCGAGAGTATTTTTCCTTCCTACTTGTCACTACTGTGGCAAGGTAGGCCATCTCGCTAAAGAATGCCGACTCAGATTGGTACTATATTTAGCTTACGGATCCAAAAAGCACTCGGTAAGGGATTGCCCTGAACGTCAAGAGAAAGCATTGATGATTCATCAACCAGCCATATCAGCACCAGCCAGAGCACCACAGGAAGAAGCTGCAAAGAGAATTCACATGCACCAGCCACCCAGAGCATCTCCGCAAATACTGTCTATCTGTCAATAATGTGGCAAGCGAGGCCATATTGAGAACGAGTGCAGACGCAAAATGGAATTATGTTTAGCTTGCGGATCCGGTCAGCATTTAGTGAAGGAATGCCTTGAGCATTGAGAAGGAGCACCAATGGTAAACCAACAAGCTCTACCAGCACCAGGAGGATATCATCCGAGGCCACCCTTGGCACCCCAGGCAGTAATCTTCCAGCAGGCCCAGCAGCAGCAGAGGAATCCACCACAAGGACGCGGACAAACTTTTGCGATGACCATGGAGGACGCGCAGACTCGTGGAATAACAAATGCGCGTAAGTTATTCATAGATGCATTGCTTTAGCACGTGCCTGTTAATTCATGACCTTAGCCTTAAACCCTAGTATTTTGAACTTATTAATACTTGATAAACTAGTTTTTCTAAGCTGTAGTTTTCTTTGCTCTAACCAGATTTCCTTCACTCTTGAATTACCTAATTTGTATTGTTTAGGGAAATATTTTATTCATTCCCTTTGTGTTTTTCTTAACTCTCGTCCTTCGATTTATCTTTGGTCATGATTCTTTGATTGTGTGATGCTTCGAACAATTCTTGCAACCGTGTCATCTCTTCTGACCGGTTATTTCTTTGATTGCGAGGACGCAATTCTCTTAAAGGGGGTAGATTGTAAACCCCCATATTTTTCAGGAATTTAAAAATAAAATTTTGAAATTTTTCTGTAATTTTTTGTGATTTTTTAAGAATTAAAATAAATATTCTTCTGAATTAAATATTTTTATTTATTAAAATATATATTAAAATATTATAAAAATAATATTTTTTTGTGTAAAATAAAATATTAGACATAGGGTAATTTTCTTGAAATTTATTGGACCCCGGAACTATTTTTAAAGACCTAAAAACTAAGTTTTTATTTAACCCAAAATAAACCAACCGGTTTATTGAACCAACCCACCCTGAACTGGTTTAATTTTAAACCGACCCAACCCAAAATCCTAGCGGGTCAGATCCGGACACATTAACCGACCCAACCCGCTAAGACCCGAACCCATTACCTATTCTATAGTAACTATAGAGAAATAAATTCCCCGACTTCTCCGCCGACCGTTGCCGTGAACCTCCGACGACCCAGCCGCCGCGACCCCTCGGTTCGCCTCTCCAACGCCGGCCGACCACTCCGGTCCCCCTCCCTGTAACCGTCGCGGCCTTCTCCTATATAAACCCCCAACCCGACCACCATCACAACCACCATCATCCTCCACCGCCTCCGCCATCACCGCCATCCTCCAGCGCCACCCCGCAGGCTGACCGAGCTCCCCTCCGCCGTGCCCTCGCTGTCAGCACCGCCGACCCCAGCAACCATAGCTCCACCGCCAGCGATCTCATCCATCTCCGCGTCGCGTCCTCGCGTACGCGTAATTTTAGTCGATACCGACGTCCTGTTCAGGTGAGATTTTCTCTCTCCTCGCTGCCTCGTTTTCCGTTCTGTTGACTAGTGCACGAACCCTGCGTGACCCTCTCGAACCCCGTGCCATTAGCCAGGGGTATCGCGTCCTGTGGCGATCGCAAATCACGACGCAAAATAAAAAAAATTATCCTATTTCTGAAAATTCCGAAAACTAGCCCGAACTCCCCAGTTCACGACCGTTTTGTGACCAACCTGATAAATGTTTTCAAAATTGGCTTGAACAATTATTTCAACCTTATGACCAAGTTTTAAAATCCTATTTTTGTGTAATTTATCGTGTTGTAATTTGTAAATTATTCGAGGGTGAAAATGACCAAAATATTGGTTATTTAAATACCATGATTTTCTCGGAACTGGGTATGTCCCGCTAAACGGGATGACTTGGTCATGTGCGAACTTCATCGAAAGGTGCGCGCCGTCGATACGGACATGTGAGATTTTGTGAAAGTTGATTTGGATGTGCGTGCAAACCGAAATCAACACGTATTCGTTGACAACATCCATATCGGCCATGTTCTGAAACTCGTTGTAACTTCGTGTACGCTCATCGTATCGAAACAAAACTTGCGCCATCGGACTCGTAGCAATACGCTGGTCATGTGACCCAAGTTTGGTTCGATTCTGAGAACGTTGACAAAATCCCATATCGTGGGCCCCACGGCTCCACTTGACGGGCGATTTTGTGATCGGCTCATCGAAATCCAGTTCTGGATATTCCGTTGGGTTCGTATCATCGTTCTTGACTTGTAGACACTAAGTTTGACGAATTTGGAGAATATTGTCTCTGGCACGTTTTTTGGTGCGAAGCGGGCCACATGTAGACCCCGCTTTGACCAGAAACTGTCAATTTGGCCCCTGTGTCCAAATTAGACTTATGGACAGACAATTCTAGATATTTGATATCTTCTAAACCTGATGGTAACATTTATTTTAGCAACCGAAGGAGTACCTGCGGATCCAGCTAATACCAGAGCAGCAGTTGGAATCCAAGCACTAGGCAAGTGTACCTTGCCAAACTTGTAGTTCTTGTTACATAATATTTCTTTGATTTATTTATATGTTGTATCTGTTCAACCTAGGACCGTGTGATATTACTTAACGTCTGAATAATATTCGGGTGTCAACACCGTACGCGGAGTTGTGTAACGTCACCTAGAGATGGATATCGAAACCCTATACATTCTCGTGCTTGTATTATCAAGTACGTCATACCATAGGACACTTGACACTATTCATGAGACAGAATCTTCCTGAGATATTCATGATGATTCTGTATAGGTTACATGATTCGTGACATAGACTTTATTGAATATGCTTAGCTATCATTATGACTCGCTGCATCAGTTAGAGGTCATGATCTTGCGTGTCATGGACATGAGACGTGTGATTACATTGGGTGGGGAGAGACACATAGGCTACAGGATGATTTTATATATAAATTTATTGTAGTGCCGTAGGCCCACTACATAGTAAAACTACATAGTATAACTACATAGTATAACTGCTACCGGATCCCCGACACAGAGCTTGTAGTAGTCTCAGCCTAAGTCTAGTGATGCTCTCACTTGCATTTCACATAGCTGGTTACCTAGTTTACCCTATTGATTTATTTATTATTGCACTGCATTTATTTTTGGTATGAGTTATTCTTGTACCTTGCTATGTCCCCTGAGGACCTGGATCCGGATTATGTCCCCAGGTTTAGCAGAAGAGATCTACCCCGAGGTGTACGGAACAAGAGTAGGCACTGGAGCAGTACCAGAACCAGAAGACGAGGTGATCGCCGAGGATTTCTTCTGAGTATCTAGTTTATTATACTCAGTTATTTTTATTTGTTGGACTTTTATTTCTTGTATCTTGACTATTGTATCAGACTTATCATCGGGTTGCTCCCCAAGTTATGTTTTATTGAGACTTGATATTGCTTTATATTTCTGATATTGATTGTATTTATTTCTGTTGATGAGATTAGTACCATTGCCCATATTGTTGTTTTACAGCTTAAGTACACTCTGATGGATCCATTAAATTGGGTTTGCCAATCGATGTGTGCTGCTGGCCATTGCCACGTGTCTAGTCCCTCGATATTTTGGGACTGGGGCATGACAGGGTAATATACCTCTTCTATATTGTTTGGCTTTGGTTTTTGATCCTAAGATTAAATTAGATGGCATACATATTTTATTAGACGATTTTGAAAATAATATGAGAGTTGACGTAGGTAGTTTGAAAGTAGAAATTAAGGATGTTTTAGATAGTTTAATTATTTTATATGAAGAAAGAGTTGTATCCACCCGACCCGTTACAACCGTTCAAGATAGTATCTCTGGTTTTATGTCTAAATTATCATATGCTAAAGGTGTACTGCAAAGGAAGAAACAAAAATAATCTTCCCAACCTATGCAAGAATTGCCCTTATATCTAAATTCTTATGAAGAAGATGAAGATGACTCTTCATCTTATTATTCAATTTTAGAATGGTGGAAGAGACACGAAAAAATCTATCATGTACTTTCTTCTATAGCACGCGATATTTTAATGGTCTCGGTGTCCACGGTAGCATCGGAATCTTGTTTTAGTGCAGGTTCAAGAATGCTAAGCAAGAAGAGGAGTCGGTTGCTGCCAGATATTTTGGAAGCTTGTGTCTGCATTCATGATTGGACCCGTGCTGAACAAAGAACTCAAGACTCAAGAGATGAAAGTGCCGATATCGTAGATCTGGACTTTCAATCTCTTACTATAGATGACGCTACTGAATGAGGAGATGAGCAATAAACTTCAACGAAAGACGGATGACGGACGACGAATTTTTTTTAAAAGACTTGTACATTTTTTTACAAGCTTTATGCAAATAAAATATCATTTACAAGTTTCTATTTTTTTGTTACTTAATGTTATAATATATTTATAATTTTATTGCCATTAATAAAAAAAAATTCAGCTTTTTCTTACTTAATTTTGTTAGTTGTTTACATTTAACTTCTTTATATCTATATAAATAACTTCTTTAAATTTCAAGTTATAAATTTATATTTAAATTCAAAAAAATAGATTTATACATTTTTTTATAAGTTATTCAAAAAAAGTTTTTAATTATTCAACTTATAAATATTTAGATTTTAATTTATACTTAAAGTTATATAAATATTGATATAAAGAAATTAAATAAATTTGTAAATTTCAAATTATACTAAAGATATAACTTATAAATTTTAAATTTTACTTAATATATAACTTATAAATTTCAAATAAATTTATACGTAAAGTTATATAAAAAAAAACTTTCTAACAAATAATTTTAAATTTTAAATTATACAAAAATAACTTATTAACAAAAATCCTATAAATTTTAACTTGAATTTATTAACATATAATTTATATCATATAGATTATATATAAAATATATATAAATAAACAAAACAAAAAAGGGCCGGTCCAGCCCGCCTGTGAACCGGCCCGGACCTAGACCGGTTCGACCTGGTCCTATCCTGACCAAGTCATGGGCTCGGGCTGGGTCGGAATTTTTTTCCACCGGCCGGCCCGCCTCTCCTCTCTGGTTGAGCCCGGCCCGGACCGAATCCGGTCAAAACCGGTTGACTCAGGCTGCAGGCCGGCACGAACCGGGCCAATACACACCTTGATTGGGTTGTAAGTTTTAATCCAAGCCTCTGATTATATCAAGTGCAATCTACACCATTCGTATATATAATTAAAATAAATTTTATATAATTAATTATTTTCATATTGGGTTGGATATTATCGGACCGGATATGACACTTTCCGTATCTGCATCCGATATCCGATAAATATCCGATATGATATCCGAATCCGTATCCGAAATTTCGGATATTTTCGGTCCGAATGCGGATCAAATGTCGAATTTCGGTCTACCATTGACATGCCTATGCATAGTACAGGTTGGTTTTCTTGCCGTTGGCTAATCTTTAGCTTTCCTATCTTATTTAGACGTACAATCTTCTATAGAGGTTTGAATTAGGTCAGACCGGGTCAACTAGGGCCAGAATTGATCAGGTTTAATCGGATTTGGGTCGGACCGGTCCGGATCGCTCTTGAGAAGCAGGTTGATCCAGACCAAGGTGAAGTCTGAAACCCTAAATCCAGACTGGCATTCTGGCACAAAATCCAATATGAGTCGGGCAGAACTAGACCGGGCTAAGTCTGGACAAGCCCGTGGAGCCATTCAATTAACAAAAAATAATTTAAGCAATACAATTACCTTCTTTCAAATATATATATATATATATATATATATATATATATATATATATATATATATGACCAGGCTGAACTTGACTTTTTATTTTTTGGAGGAGATGAGCTTGACTTTTTTTTGGGAGAGAGGTGGTGGTGGTGGTTACAAATCCAGTTCAATCTGAATTAGTTTTCGAAAAGAAAAAAAAAAGAGGAAAGATTTTCAGGAAATCAATTATGATCCTGCGGAAGTATCTATTCGTTACGGAATACGAAATTTCAGGTGTCGTTGTGAAGTCAGTATTAATAATTACATTTTATGGACGTGGCTAATTCTGTACTTTGACTGGGTTGGGCTGGTCCAACCCGAATTTGACCGAATCGATCGGTCTCGAATTTGACCACACCAATCCCAGGATGGGTTTCGGACAGCCTGACCTGGCTAACACCTCAATCTTCTAAGCTACTAAACTCATCGGACTCTACTGCTGGTGTAGCTGAATCGACTTGAGACCCAGTTAATATAATTAGGATTCAAGGCGTTACAACATTTTTAATATCCACATTTTTATACAAGGTATTTGAAGGGATTCTGAGATCAAGGACTAGAGCACTGAAACCCTAATCAGTGACAAGTTTCTCACTTGAACACATTTTCACGGTCAGAAAGCTAAATTTTAAGCTGTCCTTGAGAAAAGAGTCGGACAAGATTTTAGTTTTTTTTTTTTTTTAAGGAATACTCGGACAAGATATAGTTCCTCTGTAAAGAAACATGTTTGCTCGTGTGGAGAATAAAGTGGATATTAAGAGAATAAGGAATGTTGGAATGTTCTATCTAGGGATGGCAACGGAATAGGTAGGGACTGAGAACCATATCTTCCATCTCCATCTTTGAGTAGTGTATGTATTTATGTTCCCGTCTCCATCCATATTCCCGTTGGGGTTCAATTTTTTATCCCCATCCGCATTCCCGTTAAACAAAACACTCATCGTCCCCATTCATGTTCCCGTATTGTTAATACTTTCGAGACTGGGTTTCCCCGATCCTGTTTCCTGTCCCGTCAACAAATTTTTTTTCTATACATTATAAGCTTAAAAAAATTATTTTCATTCCAAAGAAAATATACAAGACATGTTAATAAAACATGTTTTCCATAAGAAAAAAAGTATTAAATATAAAAAATGATACAATATAAGAAAAAAAATATTAATCCAACAAAAACATAGAATTACTAAATAGAAGTCTACACACAATACAAAACAACAAAAAAAATAAGTGTTATTTAAACTAACTACCCCTAAGTTTTGGACTTATTACATGGGGTACCCATATTTTTAAACTAATTACACTGATGACACCTATGTTTTATGTTTATTACACGGAGTACCCCTACTTTAAGATAAAAATTAAAAATTATAACACTAACTACCACTATTTTTTAAAAAAAATTCTAAAGGAAAGGGTGATAGTGTAATTAGTTTAAAAGTTGTGGTACCATGTGTAAGTCCTCGACGAAAGAACCGGGACAGAGAGTACTATACCCATACTCGATTCCGAATTCGATCGAATTTTTTTTTTTAACCCCCATCCCTATTCCGCCTCCGTTTTTAGATTCCCAAATCAGTCCTCGGCGAAAAAAATAACCGAGTCCCCGTCGAATTCAGAAGAAATTGTCATCCCTAGTTCCAGCACACATGATCATTTGTGCTGCTAAAGTCTTGTTTGGTTTGTGAAAAATGGAAAGAACAAAAAATATAAGAAGAAAATGAAGAAAGAGAATAGAAAAAAAAATCTTGTTTGTTTGATTAATAAAAAAGTTTAAACTAAATTTGAATGAAAAAAATTGTGGTAGCAGAAAAGAGAGATGAAGAGAAAAATCATAGTCCAATTTAGAAAAAATAAAATTCAATTAGTTATTTCCTCCCAAAATTTTTCTTTAACAAAACAACACACATTTTTTTTCCTCTAAACAAACAGAACACAACATGAAAATAACACATCACACATTTTTCCTCCAACAAAACCAAACACAGCACGAAAGAACCAAAAAAATTAGGCAGGCTATGAATGCAGACCACGGCCGGAAAAAAAAATTCCTCTGGTTTGAAAATTCAAGTTTACACTTTCCGCCTACCAAGTGACCATAGTTGTTAAGCCAAGCCAGACTTATCTTTATGATAATTTGGGCTAAATAAATAAGTGTATAATTAATTTAAAAGGCTTTTTTCGACCTCTCCAACGTCTTTGACGTCAAGCCCTTAATATATACGGTAAACTGCTTGATACATTTCATTCTACACTATTCTGACCATCCATGTGTTGATTAATTAACCGGGAAGCATCAGAAGCTCACAGAAGAGAACAATTAGCATAGTACATCCATCAAACTGTAATAACAAGCATCAGGAAACGTATTCCATAATAAACGATTTTACATGTATAGTTCAATATCTGCAGAATATAAAATACAATTGTGGGCAAAAAAAAAAAAAAAAAAAAGGAAAAAAAATCAGAGAAAAAGAACATCAGTGGCCTGGACACTTCAATTTTCATGCTTTATGTCCAGGGTTAGATCCATCTAGTAACCCAATGACTCTGATACAAAGGGCAATTAGATCAAACTTATCCGATACATGGAACGTTAAAAGTCATCCAAAATACTGTCTTCGCTAACTTATTTTCGAAACATTTCCTACCATTCAAGCTTGGCCGGAGGTAAGAATCAAGAAGCTGACCACTGATCAGGGACTGTGAGAAAATACTTGGACATTGCTTTTCTGAATCTCTTCTTGTACCGCAATGGCGACACGACTGTTGGGGATGCATTTTTTGGGCCACCCAGGATGCCGGCTGCTTTTACCCATGTTTCCAACTGTTTGTCCCACGTATACTGCCTCATGAAGTCAATGATACCTATAACGAGCTCCTTTCTGGCATCATCCACACCCACCAGTAAAGAATAGTCCATGACATTGATAGACTGGAATCAGAAGAAACTGAAAGTCACAAACAAGATAATCCGAAATTTGATTGCATTTCCATGATGTGCTTGTGTCGAGCATACAGTGGACATTGACACAATAAAATTTTGGATCGGTGTCTGGCCGTGCCCGGCCATGCCCATATTATGTTGTCCATGTTCGGGTAATACAAGGGAAAATATCATAAGATCAAAATTGGGATTGCAATGAAATCAAGAAACATTCTTGGGATTTTTGAAGACCTACAACAATGTGAAACCTTTTTAATATTGTTCAACCGACAGAAAAATAGTCAGAATATTAGTTACTAGTTGTATAGTATTGAACTGTTATGAACACAAGGACACAAGATTTTACGTGGTTGGGAAAGTTTCTCCTACGTCCAAGGCCACACAAGTTATTTATTGTTTCGAGAGAGTTACGATTACAAGAAATTGAAGCCCTATTTTGACAATAGATTAGGGCGACAACTGACTTCAGTATATTCACCAAACTACCCCCCTACTAATTAATTTACGAACCAAACTCATCCTACTCTTGTACAGACGTATAAAAAGATATTGGGGGTGGGGTTGGATGTACAATAGAGAATCTGATCATACCTCCACAATCTCTAGCATGAACCATTACTAGACTTGTCCTAAGAAAAACAGGGAAAGTTTCATTGACATTGAACTTAAATTGACAAATGGCATAGTAAGAAGTTTGTCAGCAAGGATAGTTCTAATTGCATGAACTAAGTTAGACATACAAAGAGTCGGTTGTTGTACGTCAATATAAAGTATGAAGGACATTTCCATATATGAGAAGGTGACCAGAACCCATGCTTTAGCACCTGCCGTTACCGCTCCCGGTGCAACAAGAACTAGCTCAACTTGGGATGGTGGTGAGTTGGTAGCAGTAGGTAGTAAAGTAGCTTTATTACCTGATCCATTATGAACTGTAGATTTTATTGGCTATCACATGCATTCATTTATGATACATGTAACTGTATTGATACTACTGAAAATTGTTATGTTTCCTTCATGTCAGGAGGCAACATGGACGTACTTATATTGTCCGTTAAATGGGGGAAGGGAACAATATGCACCCAGGACACTGTGCAAGTATAGTCAAAGATTTGTAATCAGAGGGTTATAAATGCATGAATTAACTTGGACAGACGAAAAGTCCTAGTTAGTTGTATGCCAAAATAAAGTATAAAGATTGAAGGAAAAATGCTGCAGTCGCATTTTCTCACCAATCACCATCTGTGACAACATCACCATATAGGTCTAGGTGATTAGTATTCAAGTCACGCCACCCTTAATGGAGGTATTTTATATTATCCACTAAAACTCGGATTCTGAGGCCATTAAAATCACCATATAGGTGAAAGATCATTCATGTCATTCCACCCTCAGTGTCACTAAAATCCATCATCCTGCAGGTCTAACCGTAGGAGTTGACAATCTGGCCTTAGCCCACACAAAACTATAAGAACTACCTAAACTGGACATCTGACAGGCCCAAATTCTCCATGAGAATAATGCCTGGATTCCCTAGTGACGATGGGCAAAACACTAAAATTACAAGTCAACATTTAGAAAACCTAATTTTTCATGAGAACAATGTGCTCAATTTCCTAAATCCTAAGGCAGAAGGCAATATGAACATTATTTAGATCAAGCTTGACAAGATAACAAGACAGTCCAAAGAATCATATTTCTTGCAGCTTTATATTGAGATACATGTGTGGTTGGAAGGAAAACATCCTTTGCATCCTCACAGTTTATTGAACATGTTAAACCACTTCAACTGAATCTAATGTCATTCATAAGATTTTGTTAGTCAGATGAACTAGAATAGTATGGATCCTATGACAATGAGATGAGGGTTTTGTAGGAAAGAGCACGAAAGTAGGAAGTAACGGTTATACTGGCATAAAATCCTTCTGGATTACCAAATTTCAGGTATATAGCAGCTAGCTCAGAGAATGGGCCACACAGGAGGAATATGAAAGAGAAATAAGTTGGGAGGTGTTGGATTTTATACCGCAAGAAACGATGTATCATTCCAGACAGCTCGCTCCAAGCTCCTTTTTGCCATGCTCCCCAGGAACATTGGCTTCGTTCTTAGTGTTTCTAACAAATTAAGATCTAACAGAACTTTGTCATCCCCAGAAGTATTAGGATTGTAACGGGAGCGTGATGAGCCTTTAAGATCATATACCCTTGACAATTTACGCCCAAAGAAAAGATTCTCCATCACCATCAAATCCAGTTTCATCTCCTTTCCACCTTTCAAGTGCTTGACAGTCACCTAAAGCACCAAAAGTAAAAAATAAAAAATAAAAACACAGACGAAATCTATGCATGTTCGTATCACCATGAAAATTATATTCATGAGTAAAGAAACTAATGAACAACTTCAAGAGTCTATACCTGATAAATACCAAGGACTTTAGCAAGGCAGGTTGGGCTTCCCGAATTTATAGACCCCGTCAAATAGTTGAAGTACTCAGCAGCAAAGTCCTCAAACGAATCCAACTCCGTCTTGGTAACTTGTTTTATAACAAATCTCTCATCAAGTGTCTTAGCAAAATATGCATTGCTTTTACCACCTTGTGCATTCCATGTCTTGCAACGACTCAAAGAACGCAAGAAATCTGCTTCATCTGGGCAGCACTTCTTCCTAAGTTCATCAAACTGCTTAGCAAAATAGCAAGTCACGGAGAACTTCACTTTGTCTGCAGGAATTGAAGAATCGTCATCAAATGATATCCTGAAATGGGTTTCCTTGGGATCTAAAATCAAATTCCTTCGCAAACTTTGGGGTTCATCGTCTGAATGAAACTGAGATACTAATGATCTACCAAAACTGTTGATCCTGCCAATCTCACACAATCCATCATGTTGATCCAATTTATCACTAATAAAGTCCGCATGCTCCTGGGAATTAATTGCGTAGGATATAATTGTTGTCGGTTCATTGTCATAAAGCACAATAACCAAGTCGTCAGAGCCAGCTTGAGGTAGTAGCAATCGAGCCCCTTCGTCCATCATATGTGCAGCCGATGAGATTAAAACAGGGTTATAACTTTGTTGGGAATTTGATACCTTTACCGCGTTCGGATGTCTTGGTGAGTAATCCATGCTAGCCATATTTCCAGAAGCATCAAATGATCTGAATGAGGACAAATGCAGTGATGCACTATACAAGCGGCCATGTAGTCTATCTCGGAATCTTAAAGTAGAGTCAAAAGAATTAACTCTCACAGGGGAAAGCACCTTTCTATATAGTGGATTATCCATCAGGGTAATTGATCCAACCAAATCAGACTCTGGATTACCACTCCATAAGGAATCAATTTTATCAGATAATGTGGATGCAGCAGATGGTAATCGCTCTAGCGAAGTTCCAGTCAAAGCTTCACCACCTTTCTTTGCTTCACTATCCCCTGGGTAAGAATTACCAGAAACCAAGTTCAGTCCGGCCAAGCCCATGTAGCCCTGAGCAGAACCAATCGACCAGTCCATTTCAATCAAATTATTTGGATCACAATTAAAATGCAAGTTAAACTCCTCATGTTGCTTTGACATGCTCAACGACTTCGTGAGGATTTCTTGAGGAGAGTTTCCCGTCTTCACATCTTTACATATTGGTTCATCCCTCCATTCTCTTAGACTATCATGAGCTGCAACATCCCCAAGTTGTGGTTGGAGCTTGAAAACGGAACCTTTTGACTTGGAAAGTGAATCCAAAAGGCAGAGTCGACGATCCCATGTTTGGGAATCAATTAGGAGGCATCGTCTCAAGCGATTTAGCTCAAATATATCTACTGCTCCCTGGAAGGAGGAATTATTCTCAGAGGCAGATAGTTGCAGCACAATCTGCAACAATGTGGGAAAGAATGCAATCAAACTTTTGTGGAACCAAGAGACTGCTACCAGATTCAGCACAAATGCAAACAATACCCAAGACCTAATGCCAAACAAAACTTACATCATACTGGTCCTTTTCCCTTTTGAGCAAACTTTTTAGCTCCGCGATGTAATTATGTATACTTGCTTTTGTAGGTTCATTCTCGGAGGCTGTTATCTTCTGCTCAATTCTTTGAAGAACATTAAAGACCTCCAAGTGCAGGAGCTCCATTTTCCTAGAGATCTGCAAAGAAAAAAAATGTAAGAAGTGAGTTGCCAGCACACATCTATCTAATAGCATGATATATTGAGTAGTTCAAGAGCATACGGCATCTGCCTCTCTTTCAGCCCATTCTCGCTGAGCTTGGCAAGTGAAATCCAAGACCAGAGGTGGTAACTGAATGGAGAGAATATCCACAGGCCCATAGCGAAAAAAGGCCATCATGTTTCCAAACCTGTCAAAGAAAGAAATCACCAAAGACCAAGCTTTGTTTAAAAGCAAAAGCAGGAAATGTTTGCGAAGAAGATCAGAATTAACACATCATGAAACCATACAACTTGTTTCTGATAAATACTCGTGCATATATACACATGCATGCAGACCAATAGATGCTCATGTAAGGAGGAGCGATAATATAGTTTAGTAGTTAGTAGAGCCGCTAGGAAAAGAGGTAGGCCTAGACAAACATGGTTTGAAGTGTTAAAGAAGGATATAGATTTTGTTAGCGTTACATAGGACATGGCCCTAAACAGAGCTGAATGGAAGAAGAGAATTCAAACAACCAACCCCAAATTTCGGGATAAAGGCTTTGTTGTTGTTTTGTATGCATGTCTGTCAACTTTTTAAACATGGAAGATAGGATTTCCTGTTATTACACTTCCCCAACAAATAAACCTTCAACAGCTTATAGAGGAACTCTAAGAACATATAAAGAATATTGGACAGTTATTTTTTTTGTTGTTGTTGCTAATATACCCGTAAAACCGAAGGCAGTCCTTCTGAAGAGAATGGCCACAACTTGCAATGCGATTAGCCGTTGCATGATTTGAAAAGCTGAGCTCCAAAAATTTCCCAAATGAAAGGCCCCATGCAGCATTAGACATGACTACTCTACGAGCAGCAGGTGGGACTCCATCCTTATGTTCACACTTCAGACATCGGTGCCACATCCATATCCTTTCATCTCGTTCCCCAGGTAGCTTAATAAAAGGGTGTCTCCGCACACTAATTGTAAGGCTCCCATGCTGGTGAGTATAACACCGGACATGGGCTTCTGCTGGCTCTTTACAAGACCGACAACAAGCTGCCTGATAATTAGGTAAAGCATGTTGTTAAAGAAAATAGTGGTGGCCCAAGGATGCTATAAATCACATCATACTAGCATGAAGAGTTACCTGATCAAATAAAACATCACGCAGATATCTTCCAAGAGGCTTATCAAAACTACCATAAAACTTGATACGAAGAAGTTGAGAAGGTTCACATATAGTGCCTTTTAGTACAGAAGTAGTTGATAAAGATACCAAGATGCTCTGATTGTCAGCAGCTGAGAAGTATTCTCTAGGAGCCTCATTACCACAATCTGTGTTGGTTATTTTCTCCTCATAACCTTTCCTGAGCTGCCTGCGTTTTGCCAAAACTCCCCGTTCTTCTAATGTGTTTTCAACCACTTCTCCTTGAGGTACTTCTTTATCAGTTAGAGAATCTGAGAGTTCAAAATATTCCTTTGATCCAATAGAATGGTCGCCTTCTAACTCAAAGTGGGCAGGGGACAAGCAAGTGATATCATCAGAGATGATATCCCCTTGTAGAGAATATATATCTGAGCATGGCAAGAAGCAATTCACAGTATCAGTGACGCATGTATTTAGTTTTTTATGTTCTTCCTCAATTGTTTGGCGTGCATTAGGGATAGATGAAGTCTTTGATATGCAAGTATCAGGGTTCACCAAATTTGCTGGTATGGCAATTGGACCATTCAGAGGAACCTTAGGAAGTGAGGCACCTTCGTCCGCAAGGAAAGAGGTCTCACGAGAGAGATGATAGGCAGCAAAGCTTGCATATTGAACAACATGTTTAACCTTCCTCAATTCATCACGATCACCCCGTAGAAGAACCTACATGAAGTATTATAAGCTGAATCAGGGAAGCCAAAAACCTGCAACATATAGTAATTTAATAACCTGGTAAAAAACAAAATACTGAACTTAAGAGATGTTCCAGTGATGGTCATCTGTTGATCTTGACATGGAACTATACAATGAGCAACATGATTGCTCCTGAACCTTTATAAAACTCTCAAGACAACATGCTGGGAAAAAAAAAAATCTCCGGTAACGACCTATGTTGCAAAATACAGACATGGATATGGATAACAACACAGTCATGTATACGGATAACTACACGATATGAATATTGGATAGACATTTTTCAAATAGGTGCAATAATTAGTCGCTTATGTTGCACAGATACAGGTACGGACACCATTTTTGTGTCTGTGCAACAGAGATGACTATTTCATGATGAAATAAAATGAAAGAAACTGATACATGATGAAATAAAATTAAAGATTTCATAGATGCAACACAGAAGGCCACGAACAAAGAAGTCTACTTGTCAATATCTAAATCATAGTTTGCAGTATCGTCCGATACCGATCCGATACAGCCGATACGCTTTGACATGTCCCGATCCGATATCGGCCAATACCCGATACTGACCGATACCGACATTGGAGGTCTTTTCCGGTCAATTCAGCAAAGGAAATTGAACAAAAAAGACCAATCAACAAGGGTGTAAAAGCATAATAAGATTGTAAAAGCATGTAAAAGAAGAAAATTTATCTATCGCATGTAAACCAATCGGCAAGGGTGACGACTAATTCTTTCAGTTTCAAAACTGCCAAGAAAAAACACTTGAAATACTTAAAATTATGCCTAAATGTATATATAAAATATTTTTTTAAATGTTAATAATTATTATTTTTCGATACCAAAACATCTGATACTCCGATCTGAAATCGTTGATACTGGCGCTACCGCTTATCCCGATACTCATAGGAATGGTCCGATACTGATTCCGATACTGCAAATCTTGATCTAAATATACTAGTATTAGAAATACCTAATACCTAATTGTTACTTGCAAAGTTGCAAAGATACTCCTTTAACTGATCAAATTCGTGTCTGACACGTACCCAACATAATATTTCCTCAATATTCATGTTGAATATGGCCCTCACATGTTTAGGTATTAAATGGGCCCAAAAATGGTTGGAAGTGATTTGCATGGTTATGTGAGACATAATTGAGATATTAGAAAAGTACCATTTCTTTTGATGTGTGTACTTTCGGAGAAAAATAAGGATGTACGTACTCCGCGGAAAAAGAAAAAAACCCGTCTACAAATTGAATCTACAACAAATTCCTGTTTATGAATCCAGAACTGTCCGATCCCGTGCATTCAATATCCAAGTAGGGCTAATAGCTATAGATAAGCATGCCCTGCAAATTCTGGGCCTGATTTTTACAGGGACCCCAATGATGAGGGTTTTCTTACATTAACTGAAATATGATCCAAAAATATTGTGCAAGAAACCATTTTGACAGCCACTTATTGATCTAACAAAACCATAACGAATTGATCATATTATTAAGATTTTAATATAAATCCTTCAATATATATCATAATAATTAAAGACGTGAGAGGAGCTTTTGAATATTGCAGTAACAATGAGTACTAACGGATCAAGCTAGATATCTAGCGATGATAAGTTCTGCATCTATAGAATGGAATACATGGAGTAGAATACAAAAGAAGGCAAGATAGTAATCATTACCGTGCACCCTAAACGTCTTGGGCAACCTTCAAAAAACATCAGTGTTTTACTAGTCTTCTTATTTGGATGGTCACCAGATGGACAGTCTTCAAAGAGCTTCTCCACACGAAACATTTCACAGTGCCCCAACCTCGCCAAAGCAATATCATCAATCGATGGAGCGATATGAGCACCAGTGCACCGGGCTATTCTTTCTAAGAGTGGCTTCTTGACATTCAGAACCAAAGATATTTCATTTGTAAGAAGGTATTGCTGAGCATACAAGGATACACTTTTTTCCACAAGAAGCACATTAGGTCGATGGGCCTCTATCTTTGAAACGGACACCTTAAGGTGATCGCTTTCCTGTGCAATTTTAAATACCATATCAAATAAGTAAAAAAAGGTTATTACAAAGCAATATAGTATTAAAAAGAGGATGTAGGATCTAACCTGTTCGATTACGGTATTAATCGATTCTAATCTATTTGAAACTTTTTGGTATTCCAAAGCTCCACCCAAAATCAATAATCTTGGGTTCTTGTGTTGCGAAATCATACGCTTGTGTCTAACATTTTTTGTACAAACTACTCCCTTTACAAAGGTGCTGCAAAGAACAGTATCCAATCAGTTTCAACTTTAACGAAACAAAACACCATATAATTATTAACTCACAAACAGGCACAAGGAAAATAAGCAGAAGCTGTATACCTATCGCGTGGCTTGCCAGATGATACACACTTGACTTTGACATAACTGCCCGGATCCATGCGGCCACCTCTGCTTGTGTCCAGCTTCACATACGTCACAGCTTGCCACGCCAACGACGTAACTATGTCCAACCACCCCTCGCCTGCAGCTGCAATCCCTTCCGCTTTCAGCAACTGGGACACGAGCGCCCTGAAATGCCCGTGGACCGCAGACCGCAGACTCTCCAAGCTGGCGTCGCTAGCCTTCTCCTTGAAGCCCAGGGTGTCACAGCCGAAGCTCCCGGAAGTGAACGCGCTGCAACCGCCAACGGCGTCTTCGTCGTCATCGCAGAGCCCAGTCTCGACGTCGTCGTTCTCGTCCTCCGGCGGGGGGATGTCCCAGATGAGCCAGTTGTTCTGAAAATCCAACGTCTGCTGGGCCTTCCTGGTCTCGTGGTTCCTATACACCAACAAGTTGTCGAACCCGGAGTGGTCTAAGAGGTCCTCGGCCTCGGCCTCGGCTCCGGCTTTTCTAAAGTAGCCGGGACTGGTGTCGCCGGGGCCGATTCTAATGGGACTATCCAAGGGACTAGAATTCACAGACTTGAAACTATAATACTCGTTATTAGCGTTACTAATACTAACGGAATCTATGTCAACATCACTGGAAGGAGTAAAATAGTGCTCGCCATCTTCTTCTTCGTCACTCCTAGAATAGAGAGATCGCGGAGAAGAGAAGGAGGAGGAGGACTCGGCGAGGTGGACGATCCGGGAGTTGCGGATCCCGGGCAGCGTCGAGTGCTGCCCGTCCGCCGAGCCGTCTCTCGAGCCGGGCTGCTGCAGCTGCAGCTGCATGCACTTCTTGCAGACGCCGCTGCGGCAGCGGCGGGAGTCGGCGGGGCGCGGGAGCAGGCCGCTGCAGTCGTGGCAGCAGGACGACATGGGCGACGGAGAGGACTCGCTGAACCAGTATCTTAGACTTTGGACAAGGTTGAGTAGAGCGAGATCCGCAAGTCCCATAAAAGGAGGACGAGAAGATAGATTTGTCCACTGTGCTGCGCCGCCTCGGAGAGCGAAAAATATCTCCGGGAGGTGGCGGAGGCGGCGGCGTAGGCGTAACGATCTATAGTATACTACACTATACTATACTATACTATACAGTAGTGTGAGTGGAGAGGGAGGAGCAGTGGACTAGCCGATGCCGGAGAGGTCGATGAACGATCTTGTTGACGACGAGAAGGTTATGACCATGCTAAATGACGACGAGGATGAGGAGGAGGAGGAGGAGGAGGAGGAGGAGGATTTGGGAGGGGGAGGAGGAGGAGGAGGAGGAGGAGAAGAAGATGCTCATCATTTTAATTTTTTTTTACCTTTTTTTTTTATTTTTTTATTTTATAAAGAGGGATGGAGGGAGGGTGGAGACTTGGGAAAGGAGAAATGATGTGTAGGAGAGAGGGGAGGGGTGGGTTTGGTTTGATGTGCCGAAAGTATGGTGTGCGTGTGTGGGTCGTTGTGTAATAATGGGAATATTTTGCATAATTCTCTCTACTTATTTTTTTTGTTAATTTAGAAAGAAAATTAATAATGGCTCTACAAAAGGTCTTTTTTTTAATTCATATATTTGTCACTAAAAAAAATTTATTAAAAAATTGTTTAGTTCATTTAGAACTGTCAAAAATTATAACAAGCCAAAATACATAATAGAGTCCAGTAGATTGATAGGACTTTCAAAAATTCTGAAAGTCCTAAATAAAATATATAGATATTTTAGTATATGTCATCATTCAAAATATAAAAACTAGTATATACTTTTACTATTTTAAAAAATTTTAAAAATATTTTCACTCTTTGTAAATCAGCCAAAATTTTATTTAAAATAGCTGGAGTATATCTTAAATTTTTAATTGTGTCATACAAAGGATTGGAACATTTGTAAAAAATTTTCTAAAGTAGAGGTATATACTAGTTTTTATATTTTGAATGGAGATATTTTCTAAAATATTTCTAAAATATATTGTTCTTTTAGGATTGTCATTTTTTTTGACAATCCACTATATATTTTAGACTGTAATAATTTTTGATAATCTTAACACAAAAATTGTTGTGGAAAGTTCTTAGTAAATTTTTTAAGTAATAAATTTGTAAATAAAAAAAATAAACAGTTTCTTATAACTTTTGTAGTGTTTTTAGTAACAGTCTTTATAAATAAAATAATCACACTGAAATGTGAGTGACTGAGATTGTTAGGACCTAAAATTAAAATATCAAGCTAAACACCAATGGATTAGTAGGAGAGAGAATAGAAACATATTCCCATGAGAGAGAGAGAGAGAGAGAGAGAGGGGAGAGGAGGGGGAGGGGGTTGGAATGTGAACTATATTTGCTGGCGTGTCTAGAGCGGCGGGGTACGAGTCAGTAACGATATTAAAATCGGTATAGCAATTGGCAATCGGCGGCAGATGTATATCTTATCCTTCGCTGGAATAGGACGAGCGGTGAACCCGGGATTGAGAACGACGTCCGGACCGCGTGTAGCGAACCGATGATGTAGCTCGAGAATCAAAAATACTCGAATACTTTATATATATATTTATCACCCCAATTTTCGTCGATCGAAAATTGGGCATTATAAAAAATTCTTTCCCCCTTATCTTGCGTCTAGGTTTCCATGGTGATCCGCAAATCTTGTGTGAGGGTTCATGCACAATGTACAACTACAAAGTCAATATTATATGGAATAGAAATCAAACGAAGGATTGTTTTCAAAAAAAGGGTGCTGTCTCCTTAGTTTATGAATAAGTTGCATTGGATTTTCTGTCATCGTTTCGAGGTGCGCAGGATAATAGTTTGAAACGTCATGCAGCGTCGACAAAAATTGTAACAGAGACGAAAGAGGATCAGTAACTGAATCGGAACTTAAAACAATGTCAAAACAGTAACGACGGTACATTGCAGTATATCGAATTTTGAAATTTTTGATCAAAAATCTATTCTGAAGGTCTGGTGGTAAACCGCCGAGACGAAATTTGGTTCAGACGTTGACTCAAATCAGCATATGTTATTGATCGTGTGATCTAATATGAACGACCATGATTGTTGTTAGGCTAATTTAGAGATTTAAAATCCCGAAATTAGATTATTTTTTTAACCTGTAAAAGGAGGCTAAGGAGTTTGCTCGAGATACTTATAAGATAGATTTAAGAAGACAAGTCAACCAAATTCTACAAGAAGTTTGTGATTTGCTTGTAGACTCTCTTTTCGAGATAGTCTGGAGGAAAAAATTGTTCGGGAAGTCGTCTTTTCGTTCAGGGAGATCATCACAGAGTTGGTAAGTGATTTCAATTATAATATTTTTCTTCTTTCTTGAGATTTATGACGGATTGAACTTGAAGGTTAAGAGTTTAACATATTGTAATCAATTTTGTACTTTTTGAGTTATATAGATTTGAATTTGTCCAGATGACACAGTCACCGAACATATATGACGAGTTGATCTGTCTTGGTGCTTGCACGAGACTATGATTCGTTATCGTCGGACAGATTTGTGTCGTTTCTGTGGTATTTTTAACAACAATTGGTATCAAAACTCTTAGATTTTTTTTAAAATATATGCAACCATGTCTTCGGAGAAGATAAGCATACATATGATTACCCTCACATGAAAAAATTGGACGATCTCGAAACAAAGGATGGAGGATCCATTAAGAAACAAATATTTGCATGGTCTGTTGGAGGACGAAATTGCATGGTCCGTTGGAGGACGAATTCGCTAAGCCATTGAACAATTTTGTTGATGACTGGAAAATGTTGGTTCGAAAGAACGTTGGATTCATCTATCAATGGCTGGACGATACCACTATTTCATCACGTGTCCACGGAGAGTTCGACAAAAGTATTATGGAAAATATGCATTCGTTGTACGAACGAAAGATGACTACCAATAAGACATTTCATATTCATCAACAAATCAACTCGAAGTACATGGAGTGTGCCTTGATAGCACAACATCTAAACGAGGTTCAGGACATCATCAATCAATTATCGATGATTGAGATTCGGAAACGACCAACGCCCCATTGATCCCTTGTTTCGGCACAGGGCCTTGTTGCCCCCTCCCCTTTGCTTACTCTCCTACTACTGACTCCCGGCTGCTGCTGCTTCATCTTCCCATGCCCCTCAACCCTTGCAAATAGGTTAGGGGAGTCGTCACTTCCTTTCTTTTTAGAACGCTAAACCAATGTACATGCCGAAGTAGATCATCATCTTCATGATCTAAATCATGAGACATATTCCCAAGCTTCACCAAGTATTCCTTTGAACGACTAGGGAGTTGACATTGCCTCTCATGTAGGCCTTCAGATTGTGTTATTAAATTTAGGCTGAGTTTGTAGGTCATTTGGTCAGGAACTATAATAAAATTATCTTCTTCGAAACAATTATATGAATTTCACAATTATAGTTCTCCTATCCGATTGCAGATATTTTGAAATTGTTGAATTGAAAAAGAAAAATTAAGTAATATCAGTTGATCCCACTTATTCTTTACTGTGTTCGTTCCTACCAATGTAATAAAATTACCTTCAACAGAAAAAAAAAAAAAACATTTTAGCTTCAAATTATTACATTTGAGAGAGAGAGAGAGAGAGAGAGAGAGAGAGAGAGAGGGGGGAGGAAAAAAATATTATATTATCTTACAACTAAGAACCGTTCCTTCAAAGAACCTCAACAATTGTTGGGTTCGCTGAAGCTTAGGTTTGAAAGCTTTTGTTTCCAAAGACTATAATTTCTTTCAGACTTTAATACGTGTAATACTTTTGGTCTATACTTTTATAGATTTATTTGAAGTAACATCACCTAAAATATGATTTACAGGTCTAAACCGCAAGAGGCCAGAAAATAATCTACACACTAAAGAGAATTAAACTTAAGTTAATTAGTAGATTCTACCTTTTTGTTTTTATATTAACAATATTGACTCTAACGTCCTCATTTTCTTTAAATAATTACTAAATTCTAAAAGAATAGAAAAAATTAATAGTTCATGCGCACATTGTTTGTACCATGCAATGTTCAGTTTTTATTCACTAAGAGGACACGAAGAAAATGAGTCTAATAGTCAATCTAAAAAATTAGGATAAATACTCTATTATTGTTGTGGTAGTTGTGGAAGACAAGAAAGCACAAACGCTCTAAATTACATGTTTCATATCAAACATGTCTTTATACAAGATATTCACACCAAGTACTTGCTTTTTTAGTTACCAGGTTTTATGTGCTTCAACATTTTTTAATTATTTCTCATTTATGACAATTTTATAATGTCTTTAATAATATTTTTTAAGTATTTAATAATATTATTTTGTGACAACTATATTTTGTTGAAAAATATCAATCAACTTTAATCGTGACACTTATATAGATGATACAAACACATGTTATATTCCTAACGGTTCGATTTATTATTATCTTTTAATCTCAAGTCGTTCTTTATTCTTTTATCTTTTGTCACGAAAGACCACTATGTTTAGTTGTACATAGTAGTTAGTTTCGTGCCTCCGATAATTCTTGGTAAATCGATTTCTAAAATTATTTATTATTTGTATCATTTAATAATAATATAAAATTATTGATTTTTTGTGACTTTTTAAATTGACATACAAACTTGTCGAAAAAAACCAAATTCTTGTAAATTTTCTTATTTAGTAAAGAATATTTATATCTTTTAATTATTGTTGTATTTTATCTTCATATTTTTTGTAAAAAAAAAAAGACCAATGTATTTTATTATATCTCTAATGCTATAATGCAGCTTAGAAATGACTCAAAAAATGAGTCGTCCAAGTCGTACATATATCATCATTTAAATTAATTTTAAAAATTAATAAAAATATAACTAAATAACTATCTAAATCCTCCACTAATTATTCTTGATTGTTTCAGTTCAATTCCTTTGAACGATAATTTTTTTAATAAATTTATATTTAATTTTTTTTTCCAGTTTTTTTTTACATACATGCTATGTACGTGCATAATATTAGTAATATATAATTCGTTTTATTATTTATTTAAATAAAACGTAAATTCTAGAAATGATATTCTTCCTTAATCAGATGAACGCTTATTTTCTTTTATCTTTTTTTTTTTTTTTTTATAAAAAAGAGAGCATATTATTCAAATAAGACATAATAATTAGTTATGCGTACTCGACGGGTCCAAAGCACGAGGATGGTTGTAAAAAAAATTTATAATTGGAAAGACTGGATGCACATGAACACTTTGCCGGCTATTAAAACTTCGAAAAATTTCAGTGAGAGCATAAAAGTTTAATATATTTATAAAAAAAGCATAAAAGTTTCTAAATTTACAACAAAAGCATTAAAACGCCCTTCGGAAGGGCGTTTTACGCTTTTCCGTCGATGAATTTTTACTCCGTTAACGGAGGAGAAAAGAAAATTTTTTTATAAATAAAATAATAGAAAACGCCCTTCAAAAGGGCATTTTATATTTTTTATTAATTTTTTTTTCTTCTCTCTCCTCTCTCCTCTCTCCTCTCTCTCCTCTCTCTTCTCTCTCCTCTCTCCTGTGTCCGCCCGCTCCCCTCTCTCTCCTCCCCTCTCTCTCCTCCTCTCTTTCCCCCTCCCCTCCTCTCCTCTCCTCTCTCTCTCTCTCTCACACTCTCCTCTCCTCTCCTCTCCTCTCCTCTCTCCCAGTCAAATAATATATATTTAAAGGAGAGCGGAGAGGGAGAGGGAGAGGGAGAGGGAGAGGGGAGCGGAGAGAGAAGAGCGGTAGGGGAGGGGAGCGGAGAGGGAGAGAGGAGAGGGAGAGAGGAGAGCTGAGTGGAGAGGGAGAGGGAGAGGGAGAGGGAAGTCTGAGAAGAGGGGAGAGAGAGAGAGAGCAGACTGAGGAGAGGAGAGAGAAGTCCTCTGAAAAAAAAATTATTATTTAAAGGAAAACGCCCATTGGAAGGGCGTCCATTGGAAGGGCGTTTTTCTTAGGAAAAACGCCCTTCCAATGGGCGTTTTCCTATTTTTTTTTTTTCTTCCGGCTCTCCTTCCAATGGGCAGCCATCAGGCGAAAAGAGAGAGTGTGAGTGAGTGAGAGAGAGAGAGAGTGTGTGAGAGAGAAGAGAGAAAAAATTAAATAATAAAAAAATATAAAACGCCCTTGTGAAGGGAGTTTTACATTTTTTTAATATTTTTTTTTCTGAAAAAAAATTAAAAAATTAATAAAAAATTAATAAAAAATTTAAAAAAAATTTAAAAAAATATAAAAAAATTTAAAAAAAATGTAAAACGCCCTTGTGAAGGGCGTTTTACATTTTTTTAATATTTTTTTTCCTAAAAAAAATTAAAAAATTAATAAAAAAATTAATAAAAAATTAAAAAATTAATAAAAAATTAATAAAAAATTGATAAAAAATTAAAAAAAATTAAAAAATGTAAAACGCCCTTGTGAAGGGCGTTTTACATTTTTTTAATATTTTTTTCCCGAAAAAAAATTAAAAAAATAATAAAAAATTAATAAAAATTAAAAAATTAATAAAAAATTTAAAAAATAATAAAAAAATTAAAAATTTTAAAAAAATTAAAAAAAATGTAAAAGGGCGGTTTACATTTTTTTTATATTTTTTTTCGGGAAAAAATTAAAAATTAATTAAAAATTAAAAAAAATTAAAAAATTAAAAAATTAAAAAAATTAAAAATAAATTAAATATAAATTAAAAAAATTAAAAAAAAAATTAAAAAAAAAAACTTTGACCTCTTGGGCACCGCTTGCTTCTTGATGGGCTTGTTCATGTCCGACGTCGAGAAGGAACCCCGGTGCAACATGACTCCTCCCAGGCCGTCTCGGTTAGCACCACCGGATGTCGAGGAGATGTTGTTGTTGACGGTGGCGGATTCACGAGCCGAGGATCTGCCCCCTTCCTCTCTTAAGCACCAGTTGCACACCCGGTAGTGCTCCTCCTTCGGGTACGGATTGCTGCAATACCTGCTTTAAGGAAAAATCAGAATATATATATATATATATATATATATATATATATATATATATATATATATTTATTTATTTATTTATTTTCTCTTTCTCAGCAAAGTAAAATATATATATATATTTATATTTATATTTATATATATATATATTAAATATAAATATAAATATAAATATATATTTTACTTTGCTGAGAAAGAGAAAATAAATAAATAAATAAATAAATAAATAAATATATATATATATATATATATATATATATATATATATATATATATATATATTACTTTGAGTAGGAGAGAGAGGAGAGGAGAGAGAGGAGAGAGAGGGGAGCGGACGGACAGGAGAGAGGAGAGAGAGGAGAGATGAGAGAGGAGAGAAGAGAGAGGAGAGAAAATATTAAAAAAAAAAAAAAAATATAAAACGTCCTTCGGAAGGACGTTTTATATATATATTTTATTTTTTTTAATGTCTAATTACAACCGTTAACGGAAGCTAACGGAAAAGCGTAAAACGTCCTTCCGAAGGACGTTTTAATGCTTTTGATGTAAATTTAGAAACTTTTATGCTTTTTTTATAAATATATTAAACTTTTATGCTCTCACTGAAATTTTCCGTTAATACTTCCTTGAGTCATGCATCCAAATCATCTTAATTTTCCTTGGTTTTCTTCCTATCCAATTTTGATGAAAGGAGAGTGGCGTAGTAGACCCAAACTCCAATTAGGCCGCCACTACGGGAAAAAGTTGTTTGGCCAAACACTACCTAACAATACTACGCATGCAGCATGGGCCTATCATCTACGTGTAGGATCATGTGGATAAGTAAAAGAAGAAGAAGATGAATAGTGTACACGAGTCACCATCACGTGAAGCGATGGAGACTTCATTCCTCTTCGACTTATTCATATATTCATCTTCATTCTCATATGAGGTGATCAATGGCAGGGACGGACATAGTAAGAATAAGTGGGGTCATATCAGATGATCAATCAGAGAGGAGAACTATAATTGTAATTTTTTTTCTTTTCGAAGGAGGTTGTTCGAAGACTATATTTTGGTTCGAAGGTCCACATCCGATCCGTCTAGTCCAAAGCTTCTATGCGACTGCCCGCAACTCCCATACGGCTACATCATGTTAATTTTTTACCACTTGAGAATTAACCCTAGGCTCAAATTCACAACCTTTGGTAAAATATATATATATATATATATATATATATATATATATATATATATATATTTTGGAGGTTTTTAACCTATGTGAAAAATACCTCGGAGTAGAATTTAGTATTTCTACATATAATAGGAATACCTCGATTTATTTGGATTTGATATTCCTAAATATAATAGGAATATCTCAATAGATTTGGATTGGATATTCCTACATATAAATAGAATATGTCAATGGATTTGGATTTGGATTTGGATTGGATATTCCTATCTATAATAGGAATGCTAGTTGTGGGTTTGAGGCTATATATAGGTGTCTCCTGCCCTAAAATATATCTCTCTCTAAAAAAAAATAGCAACAAGGAGAGAAAATGAGTCAAGAGTGCCAGTGCAACATTGGAGAGGAGAAAGAAGGATTGGAGGCCGTTTCGAAGAAGGAGATCAGTTTCAGATATTTTTCGTTGTCTTTCTTTTTCGTGGTTATAATCTATTTTCTGTTCCAAAAGAGTTGTGGTGATCTGTTTGGGTCGGTGAGAAGTTTGTAAGGAGTCAGTGTATTTCTTTTTCCATTAGTGGAGGCTTTTCAGAGTTGGACTCCGATCGTCCCGTAGTTTTTTTTGCAAGGGTTTTCCATGTCAAAAATCTCTGTGTCTGCGATTTTGTGTTTGGCATTTTTGGTTTGTGCGTTTTTCTCGGTTCTCTCGCAGGTACTCTCTGGTTTGGGAAACGGTTTTCGCACTTTCGTTCCCAACAAAGTGGTATCAAATCCAGGTTCTAGAATTTCAAAGATGTGTCAGGAGTTGACAGGCAAACCAAGGAGGAGAGATGGACACAAAGTCGGTGCGCATGGTAAACCTAAACGGTACCAACTATCACTACTGGAGGAGCAAGATAAAGGATCTGCTATTTGTCAAGAAGCTGCATCTGCCGGTATTTGCTTCCGAGAGGCCCAGTGACAAATCCGAAGAGGACTAAAATTTCGAGCATATACAGGTGTGTGGGTGCATCAGGCAGTTCGTTGATGAGAACGTGTACAACCACGTTGCCAGTATTGAGCACGCGATGACACTGTGGGATAAGCTGGAATCTTTGTATGCAAAGAAGACCAGGGTAAATAAATTATTCCTGATCCGGATGATGATGGGTCTGCGGTACAAAGATGGAACGTCTATTACGGATCACTTGAGTGAGTTCCAGGGCGTGGTTAACCAGCTATCCTCGATGGGAGTCAAGTTCGACGACGAGATTCAGAGACTATGGCTGCTGTGTACATTGCCAGACTCGTGAGAGACCGTACGGGTGTCTATGATCGCTTCTGCTCCGGAAGGCGTGGTCAGTCTGGAGTTTGCCAAGAGTAGGGTACTGAATGAAGAGATGCGGAGATGTTCTCAGGGCACTTCATCCACATCCAACTCAGATGAGCTTGTTTCAGAGAGCCGCGAAAGGGGTAAAAACTGGGGTCCAAGCGGTGGCAGAGACAAAAGCAGGGGAAGGTCCAAGGGTCGGTACGAGGACTCAGAGTGTTACCATTGTGGCAAGAAGGGCTACATCAAACGGAACTGTTTCACTTAGAAGAGAGAGAAGGAAGGCGACAAGGGGAAGCAAAGTGAGAACACTACAGCGGCGGCCTCGACACATGGAGGCGACGTGATCATTGTTGGTGATGAGGTAATTATGAACCTCGCATGCGATGACAATTCTTGGCTGGTGGACTCAGGTACTTCAGCGCACGTATTTCACAACAGAGCACTATTTGCTACATACACAACATTGGACTGTGGAGTGTTGAAGATGGACAATAGAGATGTGTCGAAGGCGGTTGCCATTGGAGATGTGCATTTGAGGACAAAGATAGGTGCAGTTCTTGTTCTCAAAGATGTCTGTCATGCTCCTGATATCCGTTTCAACCTGATGTCGGTTGGAAGGTTGGATGACGAGGGTTTCTTCAGTCTCTTCGGGAACATCAGTGGAAGCTTTCCAGAGGTTCGATGGTGATTGCCAGAGGAAGAAGAGGTCCGGACTCTACTATATGGAATGGAGCGCACAGGGGACACATGAGGTTAACGCAACTACTGATGCGTCTACTGAGTTATGGCACAGGAGGCTCAGCCATATCAGCGAGAAAGGGATGAGCTACTTGGTGAACAGGAAGGTGATTCTAGGACTAAAGTCTACAAAGTTGGAGAAGTGCACGCACTGTTTGGCGGAGAAGCAAAATATGGTGTCTTTTCAAAGTCACCCAAGTTCAATGAAGCCGGCGTTACTCGAGTTGATTCACTCGGATGTCTGCGGTCCTATGAAGGTAAAATCCATTGGTGGCGCTTCTTATTTTGTAATATTTATTGATGATTATTTCAGGAAGGTTTGGGTCTACACCTTAAAGACCAAGGATCAGTTGCTGCCCACTTTCAAGGAGTTTCAGGCCTCTGTTGAAAGGGAGACGGGAAAGAAGCTACTTTATGTTCGGTCGGACAATAGAGAGGGTGTAGAGAGCAAGGGATACGACACCAGAAGACTCCACCAAAGATACAGCAGCTCAACGGTGTAGTGGAGCGGATGAACATGACGCTAATGGAGAGGGTGCGGTATTTGCTGTCAGAAGCAAACTTTTCAGGCAGCTATTGGGGTGATGCACTTTACACAGGTGCTTATGTTATTAATTTATCTCCTAATGCTCCTTTGCAGGGTGATGTGCTTGACAAAGTATGGTACGACAAAGAGCCGTCATACAATCACCTGCGAGTGTTTGGTTATAAGGCCTTCGTGCATGTACAGAAGGACGAGAGATCCAAAATTGAGCCAAAGACGAGGCGGTGCATCTTTGTCGGCTACGGTCGGATGAGTTTGGCTATAGACTCTACGATCCAGTGGGAAGAAAGCTCTACAGAAGCAGGGACGTGGTATTCGTCGAGGATCAGACCATGATCAACACTCAGGATTCCGAGATGCCTTATGAGGCTGAGGAATTACCTGAGTTAGAGTTATTTCGCTTCGAGCAGTTTCCAGAGGACATTGTAGAGGATCCAGTTATAGAGGAGCCAGTACATGGAGTTGCTCCCAACCTTGATCATCAGCCTGCTGATGGTGGTCAGTGTCACGCCCCAGTTCCAAATACATAGGACTAGGAACACGTAAGCATGCCAGCCGCATGGATATGGCAACTCCAATATATGGAAACCATAACCCATACGTACGCTGTAATATGAATATAAACTCACATGTGGTATATATAATGTCACAAGTCACAGATATGCTAATCTTATCCACACAACAAGTCATAGAAAAGAAATACTAAGCTAGAATAAGGAGTCTGAAATATCCAGAAAATAATAGTCGGGTGGAGACAAATCTACTACCCATGACTATAACCAAAACTAAAATGAGAGAGGAGTATAAAATCTCCAATATAAAATAATGTGAAGACAGAAGTGTATCAGCTAAAAGAATCCATCGCCAGATAATCAACGATGCTCAGAAGGTAAGACCTCCTCGACAGAAAATAATGCGTCAGGTCCAGGCCCGTACTCCTGCAAATACTCAAGAGCAGATACACCTGGCAGAGGACCAGGTCCTCAGAGGGACGTAACAAGAAACAGAAAATACGAGCCAACTTGAATACAGTAAACATGCATATAATTTGAAAATAAATAAGTACGCTGTGCAAGACAATCTATATGAATGCAAATGAGGACAACTTTTCGACGTATGGGCAAGGGTAGGCTACTCGATCTACCTCACAACTCACACACACGTCAATGGACATCAGAAATCGACATACTGCGGGGGTAGCGACCAGCGAGACTCCAGAAATCGACATACCGCGGAGGTAGCGACCAGCGCGACACACGCCCGTAGTGCGAGCTATATACTACGGTTTACCAAAGTGGTTAAAAGCCCATACGCCTAATGATTGTCCTCCCATGATACTAGGTGCCATGCGTGTGTCAACATATCTAATACATAGTAATGACTGGAGAAAAACTACACATGCAAAAAATAAACAGAAATGCAATAAATATACAGAAATATACTAAGCATGCAAAATACTGTAAGCAATTTGGCAAGGTATCTTGCCTGGCAAGAAAGCTGCAAAATGTAGTGTCCCAATGTCAACACCAAGAGTCAGAAGCTACGGCCTCAGAATGAACGTCTTCGGATGCTGAAATAAACATCACCAACGTTTCCAGAATGAGCAAGATAGCTAAAAAGCACTTTCCTTTCGTCCAATTTGGACACAGGGGCAAAACGGTAATTTTGGGTAAAAGTGGGGTCCACATGTGACCCACTTTGCACCGAAAAGCGTGCCAATGATAACAGTCTCTAAATAGGACAAACTATAGGTCAAACAACTTTAAATGTCAATACGAACCCAACGGTATGTCCAAATGTGGATTCCGATGAGCCGAACACAATTTTGTACAAAAAGTCAACTATGGGGCCCGCCAATTGGCGATTTGGTCAACCGTCTCAGAATTGCGTGAAAATTGGGTCACAGGACCAGCGCGTTACCACGAGTCCAGTGGCGCAAGTTTCGTCGTAATCTGACAAGCATGCACAAAATACGCGCGAGTTCTACAAAAGTTGCGACACGGGGTGTGTCCGCGGATACCGCCTCATTCCGGCGCGCACACGCGTCCGAATCAGTTTCTACGAATTTTTACGTGTCCGGTTACGCTGCGTGCACCGCTCGGTACACTTGGTACACGGCGGGACAGTCCCGTTTGGCGGGGCGCGCTCCGTTTTCCAACTTTTGGAAATCTGGAAAAAGTGGGTTCGCGCGGTTTTGTGACGAATTTAATTCTGTCCACAGCAGCTAATGATATAGGGTTATTTAACAGAAAATAAACTAGGTCAAGTGTTCTACACATATAAAAAAGAATCACCGAATTCGGATCTCTGTGGTGGGAGATACGAACTCGACAATATGGGTGGTCACCGCAGTTTTCTGCGATCCCAGAATTGGGTCTGCTCGCGCCCACTTGGACGCTGTTTTTTGCCTAGGGGTACACGTTTTTCGAGGTTGGCTATAATACAAATATGGAAGAGGGTTAAGGGTTGAGCATACCGGTGAAGACGGAACGATGTTTGGTTGAGCGAGTCGACGGGAAACAACTCCGGAGCGAAGGTACCTCGTGTGGGAATCTGCAGAGCGCGAGGTCGGAGTCGTCGAGATGGTTTGGACGGCCTGACGGGGTTCTCTGGCTGCGGTGGCGGATCTAGATGAGAAGAGGGGGTCTGGATATTTTAGGTTAGGGTTTTAGAGAATTAATATATATGTATATATATATATATATATTTATGAAAGGGGGAGAGAGAGAGAGAGAGTCCGGTTGTTAATAGTCGCGGGTAAGGGTAAAGGCCTTGGTTGCTGCTGGATCACCAGCAAAAGGGGGGTCACGTAGGCTTTGTTGAAGTTGCTGTTGTTGTTTCTTAGGATGTGGTTTTGCTTTAAGTAAAGTAAGGAATAATATTAGTAATAGTATTATTAGTATATTATTAATTAATTCTTTATACTTTCTTTTCTTTTCTTTTCTTCTTCTTAAATATATATATACATATATATATTTGTATGTATATATATATATATATATATATATATATATATATATATATATATATATATATATATATATATATATATATATATATATTCATAAAAAATTTTATAGATTAGAATAATGCACATCGTTAGGCTAGCAACTGCTCAAGGGGTCTCCTACATGGAATAAATTTCGAAAAATTCCTGATGGTCCCATAAATCCTCTAAGTGCCCGAACACCTAAAATAAAAATTATTAAAAATCTATTTCTCCTATTTAGCCACTAATTACTATATTTAAATTATTAATTAATAAAAAAAAATAATAAATACGGTTTTTAGAAATAGGGGTTTTACATTCTACCCAACTTACAAAAATTTTGTCCTCGAAATTGACACTGACCCATATTCATAATGATAACTATAACTATTACACTACATTGGTATCTAGTAGGACTCCTGAAACTCATGGTCTGCCATTCTAACACTTCCTCATCTATTGTC
Source organism: Iris macrosiphon (assembly GCA_036927795.1). Taxonomy (NCBI): domain Eukaryota; kingdom Viridiplantae; phylum Streptophyta; class Magnoliopsida; order Asparagales; family Iridaceae; genus Iris; species Iris macrosiphon. The sequence goes on from JAYESA010000003.1 coordinate 134,040,020, forward strand.
CATCCACTATTTTATCATCCTTTAACTCGTCTACACTACCCAACTTACAAGATTCTACTAGTAGTCACATTCTTTGAAGCTATTGTCTAGGTTTGTAAGGTAAATACATTTATTGGGTCGAGAATCTTGGGATACCTGTCTAGAATCTCATAACTATGACTTTTTCCATAACCGTCAAATATCATAGTCTAATACTGCCACGCCACCTGGCCAGTATGGCTGCAAGTAATTCGACTACTCTACCAAAATCGTCTGGCGGCAACCGTCGCTACCTCGCCGGCGATTTGTCATAGTCATCAGTTCGTAACAAGTGCCTTCAACTCTTTCCTAGGCATAGTATAAGTTTTTAGGGAAACACTTAGGGTCTTGACTAACTATTAGGGGTATGATCTGCCTCAAATGATCTAACAATTTCTACTATGCTACATGGTGCTACTTAAGGGTTAACTAATAAAAAATACATATATTGCTATAGTGCATATACATATTAAGAACTCATCCTTAGCTATCAAGTATTACTAACACATTTATATTTTACTAACAAAATAGGGGTGAGGTTGATATGAATCAAATAATTCATAATGGCACGAAAGATACGACTATGATAGGAAGAGTTACGCACGAGATAAGGAATGAATATAAAAGGAGGAGATGAGTCACCCAAGCGGGCGAGATAAGGATAGGGAAGAATACTATTACTGCTACTCACGTCATCCATTAGCATCGCGTGTATGCCATCTGGGTAAAATATACATACATCCTCATAACTGCTAAACTACCATATATAATTCTATATCTATTTGTACATCTAAGATCTTGTCACAATGGGGTTATGAGTATGCAAAGTCAATTATAACTAAAAGGTCGTACCTGTATCTACGGCTTCCTGTGTCTGCTCTCCCATACTTGTCATAATGAGTGCTTGGCCTTGTCCTTGATTGATCAACTGGGGTCTAGTCCCCTCCATTTGTGCAGACTGTAGAAGCAGTGGTGGGTCACTTTGGTCTTCTATACTTGAGGGTGTATGCGGTGTTCCTGATTCTAATGCCATAGACCTCTGGTTCTGCTGAGGACATCTTCGGGTTTGATGGTGACTTGATCCACATATCATGCACAGCCCCAATCGACGATGACAGTCTCTATGAATATGACCTATCTTACCACAAAAGTGACAAGTACGGGGGTCCTTGGTTGGATATGGTGCAGCACTATCTGGTTGCTGGCGTGTCAAAGGGTGTCTAATGGGTCCTCCTTGCTGTGTCCTTACTGGTCCTTGGTGACTTCTCTGTTGAATTCCGTTTCCCTTGCTGATGGCCTCCTGGATCCTGGCCTCTGTCAATAACTCGGCATAAGAGATCCGGGATTGTGAGCTAGTATAGTGCTGGAGCTCCTGAGTCAGCCCGCGGTGAAACCTCTTAGCCTTCTCCAAGTCATTAGGTATTAGGACAGTGCCATACTTACTGAGACGGCTAAATTCTGCGTCATACTCATCAACCGTTTTGTCCCCTTGCTCTAGATGGAGGAACTGATCGTACAATGCATCCCTTACAGTATCCGGGAAGTACTTCCTCTCAAAGCATTCCAAGAATTGTTTCCAAGTCTGACGCGTACCCAACTGGCGCTCCATTGATTCCCACCAGTGATGCGCATTGCCTTCTAACTGAGTCCTCACGCCTATCATCCATAGGTCAGTAGGCAGTTGTGATGCCTCTAACAACTTTTTGGTATTGGCAATCCAGTTCGTGGTCTCCTCTGGACTCTCATTGCCCTTATATGGCTTAGGGCCCATCTGCACAAAGTCCTTGACTGAACCGACCCGAACTTGTGGTACTGAAGCTAGTACCTGGGTTGGTACAGGGGCTAGTGCAGCCATTCTCTCAAGTGCTGCCAGAAATTCTAGCCTCTGCTCTGCTGTTTGCTGCCTTTGTTCCTGTATTATCATCTGGAAGAATTGGAACAGCTGCGCTTGGCCATCTTGCGGTGCTAGTGGAGCTGGAAAAGTCCTATTAGGTATCGTGGAAGGGGTTGTTGGGATTGGATTGCTAGTTGGTCCATCCGGTCCGGGAAGAAGAGGAGTCGTTGAGGTCACTCCTGGTGATTGGTCGTCGTCCCCTGGAGACGTGTTGTCCCCGGTGGTGGCATGCCCGTTATTCAAATTCATCTCTCTGCAAGAGATAGACGAAGGATTAAGAAGAGTACATGAATCAAGCAGGATGCAAGAACTTAAGTAGGACATGTTGGAAGGAAGGTAAGTTATAGTCAAGTGTAGATGAGATCTAAAATTCTAATCCTAGGTGCAGGCTTGTTCGGTACAGTTACGTAACCGAGATAATATATTCTTGACCTGCATGGGCCACCACAAAAATATGTCACGCCCCAGTCCCAAATACGTAGGACTAGGAACACGTAAGCATGCCAGCCGCATGGATATGGCAACTCCAATATATGGAAACCATAACCCATACGTACGCTGTAATATGAATATAAACTCACATGTGGTATATATAATGTCGCAAGTCACAGATATGCTAATCTCATCCACACAACAGGTCATAGAAAAAAAATACTAAGCTAGAATAAGAAGTCTGAAATATCCAGAAAATAATAGTCGGGTGGAGACAAATCCACTATAACCAAAACTAAAATGAGAGAGGAGTATAAAATCTCCAATATAAAATAATGTGAAGACAGAAGTGTATCAGCTAAAAGAATCCATCGCCAGATAATCAACGATGCTCAGAAGGTAAGACCTCCTCGACAGAAAATAATGCGTCAGGTCCAGGCCCGTACTCCTGCAAATACTCAAGAGCAGATACACCTGGCAGAGGACCAGGTCCTCAGAGGGACGTAATAAGATACAGAAAATACGAGCCAACTTGAATACAGTAAACATGCATATAATTTGAAAATAAATAATTACGCTGTGCAAGACAATCTATATGAATGCAAATGAGGACAACTTTTCGACGTATGGGCAAGGGTAGGCTACTCGATCTACCTCACAACTCACACACACGTCAATGGACATCAGAAATCGACATACCGCGGGGGTAGCGACCAGCGAGACTCCAGAAATTGACATACCGCGGGGGTAGCGACCAGCGCGACACACGCCCATAGTGCGAGCTATATACTACGGTTTACCAGAGTGGTTAAAAGCCCATACGCCTAATGATTGTCCTCCCATGATACTAGGTGCCATGTGTGTGTCAACATATCTAATACATAGTAATGACTGGAGAAAAACTACACATGCAAAAAATAAATAGAAATGCAATAAATATACAGAAATATACTAAGCATGCAAAATACTGTAAGCAATTTGGCAAGGTATCTTGCCTGGCAAGAAAGCTGCAAAATATAGTATCCCAATGTCAACACCAAGAGTCAGAAGCTACGGCCTCAGAATGAACGTCTTCGGATGCTGAAATAAACATCACCAACGTTCCCAGAATGAGCAAGATAGCTAAAAAGTACTTCCCTTTCGTCCAATTTGGACACAGGGGCAAAACGGTAATTTCGGATAAAAGTGGGGTCCACATGTGGCCACTTTGCACCGAAAAGTGTGCCAAGGGTAACAGTCTCTAAATGGGACAAACTATAGGTCAAACAACTCTAAATGTCAATACGAACCCAACGGTATGTCCAAATGTGGATTCCGATGAGCCGAACACAATTTTGTCCAAAAAGTCAACTATGGGGCCCGCCAATTGACGATTTGGTCAACCGCCTCAGAATTGCGTGAAAATTGGGTCACAGGACCAGCGCGTTACCACGAGTCCAGTGGCACAAGTTTCGTCACAATCTGACAAGCGTGCACAAAATACGCGCGAGTTCCACAAAAGTTGCGATACGGGGTGTGTCCGCGGATACGGCCTTATTCCGGCGCGCACACGCGTCCGAATCAGTTCCCACGAATTTTCACGTGTCCGGTTACGCTGCGTGCACCGCTCGGTACACTTGGTACACGGCGGGGCGGTCCCGTTTGGCGGGGCGCGCTCCGTTTTCCAACTTTTGGAAATCTGGAAAAAGTGGGTTCGCGCTGTTTTGTGACAAATTTAATTCTGTCCACAGAAGCTAATGATATAGGGTTATTTAACAGAAAATAAACTAGGTCAAGTGTTCTACACATATAAAAAAGAATCACCGAATTCGGATCTCTGTGGTGGGAGATACGAACTCGGCAATATGGGTGGTCACCACAGTTTTCTGCGATCCCAGAATTGGGTCTGCTCGCGCCCACTTGGACGCTGTTTTTTGCCTAGGGGTACACATTTTTCGAGGTTAGCTATAATACAAATATGGAAGAGGGTTAAGGGGTGAGCATACCGGTGAAGACGGAACGGCGTTTGGTTGAGCGAGTCGACGAGAAACAACTCCGGAGCGAAGGTACCTCGTGTGGGAATCTGCAGAGCGCGAGGTCGGAGTCGTCGGGATGGTTTGGACGGCCTGACGGGGTTCTCTGGCTGCGGTGGCGGCTCTAGATGAGAAGAGGGGGTCTGGATATTTTAGGTTAGGGTTTTAGAGAATTAATATATATATATGTATATATATATATATATATATATATATATATATATATATATATATATATATATATATATATATATATATATATATATATGAAAGGGGGGGGGAGAGAGAGAGAGAGTCCGGTTGTTAATAGTCGCGGGTAAGGGTAAAGGCCTTGGTTGCTGCTGGATCACCAGCAAAAGGGGGGTCACGTAGGCTTTGTTGAAGTTGCTGTTGTTGTTTCTTAGGATGTGGTTTTGCTTTAAGTAAAGTAAGGAATAGTATTAGTAATAGTATTATTAGTATATTATTAATTAATTCTTTATACTTTCTTTTTTTTTCTTTTCTTCTTCTTAAATATATATATATATATATATATATATATATATATATATATATATATATATATATATATATTCATAAGAAATTTTATAGATTAGAATAATGCACACCGTTAGGCTAGCAACTGCTTAAGGGGTCTCCTACATGGAATAAATTCCAAAAAATTCCTAATGGTCTCATAAATCCTCTAAGTGCCCGAACACCTAAAATAAAAATTATTAAAAATCTATTTCTCTTATTTAACCACTAATTACTATATTTAAATTATTAATTAATAAAAAAATAATAATAAATACGGTTTTTAGAAAATGGGGTTTTACAGTCAGGCTGACCCTTAGGAGGATGAGCATATCGAGGAGGCAGTTCTTGAAGGGAAGGAGGTTGTAGATATACAAACAACACTAGTGGTTCCATTGAGGAGGGGCGATAGAGAGCGTCGACCATCTACGAGATACTCACCGGGTGAGTATGTGCTACTAATTGATGGGAGAGAACCCAAAATTTTTGCAGAGGTTATGGAAGACGAACACAGACATGAGTGGATAGAGGCCATGCAGGTGGAGATGAGTTCCTTGGAGGCCAACTCTACTTATGATCTGGTGCGGTTGCCAAAAGGCAAGAAGGCTTTGAAGAATCGATGGGTGTTCAGAGTGAAGCAGACTCACTCTGCTTCTGGTCTAGCACAGGAGGAACTGCCAGGACCTCAACAGATGGGCCCAGCTCTTCCGACTCAGCAGTATGGAGCACCGTAGCAGGGACGAGCCTTTGACATGACAATTGAGGGGACTGAGACCGCTGCAGACATGACTCTAGGTTATTTCTTACTTTTTTTTCACTAATATTTTATTTAACTTGGTAGTTTTCTTAGTATTAGTAGTATTTTCAGAAACACCGTAACTAAAGAGGAGCAAATCAGATAAAGGAATGAAGCACGAAGAAGTGAAGACCATTCCAGCTAGACCATAATATTTCATAACTCTCTTTTATCAGTTTGACCCTCCTATCATGATTGATCTCCACTTTAACCTGTTATCCTTTGATAAACCAACTTGGCAAGGCGACAGCGCATTACGGACTCGGATCACTTCCAAGAAGGACCTATCTCGAAGAAAGCAAAAAAGAACGTGGATGTCAGAGGAAGACCCTTCATGATTAGTCAAGTCCGTTTCTTTATTCAATACCTATTCCTTCTACACTCTTGGAAATTTTGAGGACGAAATTTTGAATGACCATAAAGCAACTCTAGAGGGGGGAGGGGCGTGAATAGAGTACAGCGGAATAATCTACCAAATTTAAAATTATTAGAATGAAAGCAGTTGCTAACTAACAATGTATATAAAGACAGTAAAGTAAAGCAGTAAAGTAGAGAGAAAGCAAACGCAAACACCAAGATGTATACTAGTTTTCCTCTGAGTGGACTAGTCAAGTTCCGAGAACTCAAGCTCAGAGTTTATCCACTATAATCACCAATAGTGAATCACAAGCTTTGATCTGAAGGCTTGCCACTTCTTTACACCATGAGATTTGATCCAAAGTCTCGCAACTTCACAGCTAGAGAGAGAGAGAAACTGATGGAGCCAAGCTCTTTACAACTCTGTAGACTTCTAGACCGAGACCACACTTAGTACTAGGAAGGCTAGGGAGTTGCTCTTGGAGATGGGAAGATTAAAGCTCAGATGTTTGCTCACAATAGGATAGAAGGATTAAGAGAAGATAAGTGAGTAGGAATATAGAAATCCAATCATATTTATAGTGTATTGGCAAACAGAATTCGGCCAGAATTCGGATGGGGTTCAATTTAAATTTTTGAACGTTGGGCCAGGAAATTAGGGATATTACTACTGTATTGATTTCATACCAAAGTGTTAACTGAGTTCGGCATGAATTCGTCCCGAGTTCGGTTTCTAAGTATGGTAGACTTTGTTAATGAATGTAGCCTGATTTGGTGGATAGGTTCGATGGTTTATTTGAGTGGACTGGGTATCTGGATATAGGTACTTTGATTTTCTAATGCGACTCAGCTTACATTAATCCTAGACTTAATAAATAAAAGATTATATTTAAAAGATGCAGTACAAACAGCATATAATAACAGGGTTGAGTCTTCAGATCATGACATATCAATGCATGATTTTATTAACTATCAAAATCAAGTTGACTGAGACCGGATGGGCCAACAATCTCCCCCATTTTGATAATTGACAAACTATGAATGATACTACAAGTCTTTGATATGCAAGGCTCCCCATAACTGTGGAGCAGTTGATATGCTGAAGGCAACGTTTATCAAGTATCATCTTGTATGCTAGTATCATGTATGTCTTCTCTCCCATTGCCATTTGATCGAAATGTCATGCTCCCCCGAAATGGTGAGTTGACAAGAAAATAAGAGAGTAAAACATATACAGGATAACATATAATGACAAATAGCAAAAAAAAAAATGCTTTTATTTAAAATTTATTTCTTTGAAAAGAAAGCATACAAAAAGAGATGTATAGTGGAAACATCATAGTAGAATAACAAACAATAATCCTTAAACAGAAAATCTATTGAGCAACTAGTTATCATTGTCTTCATCTTCATCATCAGGTTAAACTATTCTATTTGGATCAAAGAAGGCATCAGCGGGATCCAAATGTCTCTGAACATAGGGGTGATCAATGCGAAATCCTTATTGATTTAGATTCTGGAGAATCGAAAAAGGTCCGGCTGGGTGCTTCGATAGGGTGTACTGGATGTCTATCAAAGTATTGCCAAGTGCCTGAGTCTGAAGAGTTTGGCGGTGATCAGAAGCACGATAGCGTATATCTTCTTTGTGGAAGCGATCACGCAACAGATTAAAAATAGACTCTAAGGTTTGCGGTGGTTCATCAATATGAGGGACAAAATCATCAGGATGTGTGTTGGAGTTTGATGACGAGTTATATGGTATAAGCATAGATGGCTCAATTCTTCGAACTCTATTGAGGGATAAAGGTTCCTCAAGATGTGGACAAGTATCCAATAGAATGTCGAAGTAGCTGAAAATGGTTGGCAAGTACATGACGTAGAGTAGTGGACGTCCTTTCTTGTGACATTGAATCATTTGAGATATGATAGTTTAGAGAATATTAAATTTAACGCCAAAATACAAGTGGTATAAAACTGACATTTCTAAATAAGAGACCTCATCAAAGTAAGTCTTCGTAGATAGAAAAGTTGAAAAGATAATACGAAGTATTTCAAAGAAGTGACCATTCAAATATCGAACATGAATTTTTTCAGGTGGACATTCAAGAGGATGACAAATGATATTTTTGAAACAGTCTAGAGTTAAGTCATGGTCGAATTGAACTTGCGTGATGTTGACTAGGGTTTGTCCGTCAATGGGAATGAGTAGGATTTCACCCAAGCCGTCTGCATCGAATTCAATTGGAATGCTACGAACTCTAGATGAAATAGTATTATGTTCATATGTTAAGTTACAATAGAATATTTGAATAGCATTGGTGTAAACATCGGTACGGGTCGTAACAAGTTCTTTAAGTTGGAGTTTTTGAAGAACAGGTAGGCAGCCATTGTGTTGGAAGAAAAAATTAATAGGATGGCCAAGACATATGTATCTCTTAGAGAAGTCATTAAACCAATCATTTGAACTTTCGAGGCTTCGAAAAGTGAAACCGTCAAATTCTCCTATGTTTGGCATAATGGGACAGAAAAGAGAGTCGAAAAAGGAATTTAGTTTCCTTTTAGGGGCCATTTGGGAAGAATGTAGGAAGAAAAAAAACTAGGTTTATTTGAGTAGGAGGGGATATTTTTTGTTGGTCTGAATGAATGAGCCACGAAAAGTATAAAGAGAGTAGCAGAAACCCAAATTATGAAGAAAATTAATGACATAGCATATTTTGGAATTAAACTAATCGAGTTCTGTCCGAGCTCGGCCCGAGTTCGGTCCGAATTCTGTGTACATTTATTTTCAGAATCTTAATGTAACTTTAATCGATATTATGCCTTTCTTGACTTGATATAAATACAGAATAATAAGTGCTAAATTAAATTGTACGTTTTCAAGAGTTTAGATCATCTCAGAGTAGCTATAGGGGCCGGATCCCAGCTAGCGGTGGTCCAAAAATACTTAAATACCGTGTCGCTTAAGGTTATTTACACCTTTTTGACAGAATGGCCCTTTCGGCTTGTATCCAAAATTTCAAATTTTTTTGAAAAATGTGACAATTTTTTTAAAGCATCTTATGATTCTTATATTTTATCAGAATCAAAAAGACCTAATTCTCGACGGATAAAGTTGAATATATCTTCAGCTAAAGGTTTAGTAAAGATGTCTGCTAATTGATGTTCCATTTCAACATATTTCTAACAAATATCTCCGTGTAATTGATGATCCCTTAAAGAATGATGTCGGATTTCTATGTGCTTAGTGCGTGAATGGCATACTAGATTCTTGGTGAGATTAATGGTTCTAGTGTTATCACAGAGAATATGAATGTTCTTATAGTACAGATTGAAGTCTTCTAGGTTTGCTTCATCCATAAAATTTGAGCACAACAACGTCCTGCGACAATATACTCAGCCTCAGTTGTTGATAATACAACAAAATTTTATTTCTTGCTAAACCAGGAGACTAGAGACTTTCCTAGAAAATGACAGGTGCCGCTGGTGCTTTTTCGATCGACTTTGCATCCGGCATGATCAGCATTCGAGTAACCAGTAAGGTCAAAGGACATGGTTTTGGGATACCATAAGCCTGCCGACAAAGTCCCTTTAAGTTATCTAAAGATACGCTTAACTGCGCACAAATGTGATTCCTTAGGATTAGCCTGATATCTAGCACAAAGGCATACAACAAACATAATGTCTGGGCGACTAGCAGTTAGATATAACAAACTACCAATCATACCTCGATACTTACATATGTCTGTTGGTTTACTGCTTTTATCAAGGTCAAAATTAGTGGATGTTTCCATTGGAGTTTCGATAGGCTTTGTATTGTCCATGTCAAACTTTTTGAACAAATCCTTCATGTACTTAGCCTGATGGATGAAGGTTCCTTGTGAATCTTGCTTGATTTGCAATCCTAGGAAGAATGTCAGTTCTTCCATCATGCTCATCTCAAATTCACTCTGCATACACTTAGCAACCTCGTTATATAGCATCTCATTAGTAGATCCAAATATGATATCATCAACATATATTTGCACTAATAACAAAGAATTAGCAGAAGATTTTATAAAAAGGATAGTATAATTTTTTCCTTTTGAAAAATCGTTTCCAAGTAGAAAGAAGCTAAGACATTCATACCAAGCTCGTGTGGCTTGTTTGAGTCCGTATAGAGCTTTTTGTAGCTTGAATACGTGGTCAGGGTGTTTAAAATCTTCAAAATCAGGGGGTTGTTTGGCAAAAATATCTTCTTTGATAACACCATTTAGAAAAGCACTTTTAATATCTATTTAAAAAAGTTTGAAGTTATGAAAACTAGCAAAAGTGCAAAGCATTCAGATAGATTCAAGTCTATCAACAGGAGCATAGGTCTCATCGTAGTCAATACCTTCCTCTTGGTTGTAACCTTGAGCTTCGAGACGTGCTTTGTTACGTGTAACTGAACCATCCTTATTTAATTTATTTCGGAAAACCAATTTAGTACCAATGATCGGATAATCATTAGGTTTAGGAACGAGTTTCCAAACTTGATTACGTTCAAATTCGTTGAGTTCCTCTTTCATAGCAGAAATCCAAAATTCATCAACAAAAGTTTCAACAGTATTTTTAGGTTCTATTTGAGAAATAAAAGCAATATTTGCAATGATATCTCTTTTTGAGGAATGTGTACTTACACCTTTCTATACATCACCTATTACCAAGTCCTCAGGATGATCTGTGGAGAACTTTAGTCTTCTTGGCAGACTTTCCGGACGACTTTCATTGTTTGTATCTTCAGATGTTTTGTTGGTTGCGACTTGACTCCCTTCATCGTCGCTGTCGTTTAGTACTTTAGTGTTGTGTTCATCGAATGTAACATTGATTGATTCTTTAACAGTCGATGAGTTGTTGTTGAATACTTTGAATCCTTTACTTTTGGCGGCATAACCTAGAAAAATACCTTCATCGGCCTTGGAGTCAAACTTTCATAGGTTATCTTTGGTATTAAGAATAAAATATTTGCAACCAAAAACTTTAAAGTAACTAATTGTGGGGATTCTACCAAACCAAAGTTTATAGGGGTTTTTCTTTGACATAGGACGAATAAGCACCCTATTTAAAATATGGCATAAAGTACTTACATCTTCAGCCCAAAAGTATTTCAGAAGGTTATACTGATTTATCATAACTCTAGCCATATCGCCAAGAGTTCTATTATTCCGCTCTACAACACCATTTTGTTGAGGAGTTCTAGGATAAGAGAATTCATGAGAAAAACCAATTTTATTGCAAAATCTTTTGAAATCACTATTTTTGAATTCGCCTTCATGATCACTTCGGATACGAGTAATCATGAAACCTTTTCGTTTTGAATATTTTTGTAAAAAGTAACAAATTAAGAGAATGCTTCATTTTTGTTTGCAAGAAAATAAACCCATATGTATCTAAAAAATCATCAACAATAACATAAGCATAAAGCTTACAGCCAAGACTGGCGACTCTACTGGATCCAAACAAGTCAATATGCAGGAGTTGTAGAGGTCTAGAGGTACTTACAGCGTTGATTGATTTAAAGAAAGATTTAGTAGCTTTATTCTTTTTACGGTCAGCACATACCATATCTTTCTTGAATGTAATCTCCGGTAAGCCTCTTACGAGCTTCTTTGTGGATATTCTTCCAATAGTGTCCATGTTTGCGTGTTCTAGACGCATATGCCATAGCTAGCTGTCATCTTTGTTAGCGTATAGATATCTGCCTGCATTGTTAGTCTCTTTTGCAAGATAGAAAATATATATATTATCTTCCCTGATCCCTTCAAAGATAAGATTACCTGTGGATCTTTTATAAATAGAGCATTTATTTTTAACAAAGTTAATACCATAACCATGGTCAGCTAGATGAATGATGTTGAGTATGTTATGTTTTAATTCCGTTACTAGACAAATGACTTTAATGACAGGATATGAAGGAATACCTATATTATCATTACCAATAATATATCCTCTGAGGTTATTGGCGAATGAGACATAACCTTCTTTCTTAATCGATAGCGTTGCAAATAGGTTAGCATCACCAGTCATATATTGTGAACAACCACTATCGAGAATCCACTTGCTTTTAGCATGAGAGGGTTGGTCCACCTACAAAACGAGTTGTAGATGTAACCCTTGGTACCCATTTCTTTGAGGGTCCTGATGTGTTAGTTTTTGATACCCATGCATAAAAATTAATATATACTAAATTTCTAGTTTTACAGTATCTAGATATATGTCTGTAAACCCCCTGATTTTCAGAAAAATTTTAATTTAGATTTTTCATAATTTTCTGTAATTTTATGGGATTTTTTAACTAATTAAAAATAAGGTATTTGTAATTAAATGATTTTTTAAATAATGTTAAGTAATATTAAAATATTATGAAAATAATATTTTTGGGTGTAAAATGAAAAATTAGACATAGGGTAATTTTTCGGGAGTTTATTGGACCCCGGAAGCATTTTTAAAACCCTAAAAACCAAGTTGTAATAAACCAAATTAAACCCTAGGATTAAATCTGGTTCAAATGAACCAAACCAACCCAGACCCGGTTCAACTGAACCGAACCCAACCTTAGCGGGTCGGGTCGGATCTAAACCCGACCCAAAACCCGAATACCCGAACCCGCACCTAAGCTTTAATGGATCCGGGTCTAACCCGCTACCCGCTGACCCGACCCGGACCCGTTAATCCGGCCGGAAACCTAAATCCTAATCCTAAATCTAATCCGCCTGTTCCGGCGCCTATTTAACCCCTCGACCGCCGGCCGGAACCCTAATCTCTCTCCTTTCTCCTCCGTCCAGACCAGTAGCGCCCCGCTCCGACCACCCTAGCCCGCTAACCTCCGCCTTCCTCCTCCAGAACTTCCCTCTCCAGCGAAATCCCCCCGTCGACCACCGCCTGAACCCTAACCTCCGCCTTTCCTCTCCACCATCTCCACCGTCGAACCCCCAGCCCAGCACCACCACCATCACCCTCTAGCCCCGGCCGCCCTCTCCCCGCTCCACTGACGTCGTCCCCGACGAACCCCCTAGCTCCTCCGCCCTAAGCCGACGACCTCGACAAACCCCGAGCCCCTCGCCGTCTCCCCGTCGAGACTCCCAACGCCACCGCCACGGTCGGCCACCTCTGCCTTCCCTCCTCCTTCCTCCGCCCCGAGCCGCCTTCCTCCACGAGCAACCCCGGCGAGTCCCCGGCCCAGAACCCTAACCCTAACCGGATACGGCATAGTGACCCGGACACGGCACAGCGTCGTGTCGCATCTCCTCGCGGACACGAGAAAACCTTATTCTACGTAGCCCTGTTCAGGTAACCCGTTCTCTCTCCTCGTTGCCCCATTTTTTGTTTCGTCAGTTGTGACGCGTAGGCTGTGTAACCCTCTCGATGCTAATGCAACCCGCTCGGTGCGTCGCGTCCTGTAGCGATCGCAAACCGCGATCCAAAAACAGAAAAATCAACGCCCCATTCCCCCCAGAATTGAGTGCGCCCCGCCAAACGGGACGACTTGGTAGCGTACGGTCTTCACCGAAAGGTGTGCGCCGTTGATACAGACGTACGAGATTTCGCAGAAGTTCATTTGGATGTGCGTGCACACCGGAATCAACGCGTATCCGCCGACAACGTCCAGTATCTGCCTGTTCTGGAATACGTTGTAACTTTGTGTACACACGTCGGATCGAAACGAAACTTGCACCATCGGACTCGTAGCAATACACTGGTCCTGTGATCCAAGTTTGGTTCGATTCTGAGAACGTTGACGAAATCGCGTATCGTAGGTCCCGCGGCTCCACTTGACGGGCGATTTTGTGATCAGCTCATCGAAATCCAGTTCTGAGAGTTTCGTTGGGTTCATATCATTGTTCTGGACTTGTTGACACTAAGTTTGACGAATTTGGAGACTATTGGTTCTGACATGTTTTTCGGTGCAAAGCGGCCCACCTGTGGACCCCGCTTTGACCAGAAGCTATCATTTTTTCCCTGTGTCCAAATTGGACTCAAGGACAGGCGTTTCTAGCTATTTGATATTTTCTGAATCTGATGGTAATGTTTATTTCAGTAACCGGAGGAGTACCTACAATTTTTACTGAGACCAGAGCTACAGTTTGAGCCAGAACCACATGCAAGTGTACCTTGCCAAATCTTGCAGTTCTTGTTACATATTTCCTTGATTTATTTATATCTTGTACATGCTTAACCTAGGACCGTGTGACTTTACTTAGCGTCCGATTAATAGTCGGGTGCCAACACCGTACACGGAGTTGTGTAACGTCACCTAGAGATGGATATCGTGACCCTTTATATTCTCGTACTTGTCTTATCAAGTACATCATAACCCTGGACACTGGATACTATTCATGTGACAGAATCTTCCTGAAATATTCAAGGTAATTCTGTATAGGATACAGGTTTTATGACATAGACATTATATTCATAGACATTATATGACTTGCTGTATTAGTTTTGATCTTGCGTGTCATGGATATGAGACGTGTGATTACATTGGGTGGGGAGAGTATTACCATATCAAAGGCTGATTATATTACATATATTATTGTCTGGAGGTGCTTTGGCACATATACTAGAGTCGTGATACTACTTGATTTGGCATATTTACTGGAGTCGTAATACTAATGCTGCTATGGGTTTCCCCGACACAGAGCCTATAGTAGTCTCAGCCCGAGTATGACTAAAACTCTCACTTGCATATCACTTAGCTGGTTATATAGTTTACCCTATTATTTTATTTATTGCTGCACTGCATTTATTTTGGCTTGTATTATCTGTACCTTGTTATGTCCCCTGAGGACCTGGATCCAGATTATGTCCCCAGGATTAGCAGACGAGATCTATCCCGAGGTATACGGGACCGGAGCATTAGCAGAAGCAGGAACAGGTGCAGACACTGGAGCAGTACCAGATCCAGTAGACGAGTGATCCCTGAGGGTATCTTCTGAGTATATACTGTTTCCATACTCAGTATTTGTTGTGGTTATCTTTATTCTGGTATCTTGACAGTTGTATTAGACTCATTATCGGGTTATTTCCTGAGTTTATATTTTATTGAGATTGATCTTGCTTTATGATTCTGATATTGTTGTATTCATATCTGTGGATGAGATTAGTATATTTAGACCCCTATTGTTGTATTACAGCTTAAGTACATCCTGATGGATCCATTAAATTGGATTTGTCCATCAGTGTGTGCTGCTGGCCATTGCGACGTGTCTAGTCCCTCGATATTTTGGGACTGGGGCGTGACAATGTCCTTTCTTACCACAGTAGTGACATATAGCTATGTGGTTGGTCCATGGTGCAGCATGATAGATATGATTGTGTGAAGCAGTTCTTTGTGGTCTATGTGGATATAATGCATGATTGTGTGAGACATTTCTTTGTGGTCTTCATGGATATCTATAGTAGAATACATGCTTATGTTTGGTTCTATGTGCATGATGCATTCTGAATGTATGATTGCATGAACTGTTATGCATGTAGGTAGGAGCATAGCTGTGAGTGTTCTTTTGTTTTGCTACGTGTCTCGTGTTAGGTTTGGTAGAGGTGTTTGACCTATTTACCCAATCTAATATTTAATCTTTTAGATGTAGCATATACTTCATCATATTTAGCAGTGATAGCATCTATTCTACGTGCAGCAATAAAATACTTCTTCTTTTTAGATTCGAGTACTTCCTTAAGTTTAGCGTTCTCCTGAGAGCTCTTGTCAAGACTGGCAAGTGCCTCGTGGAGGTTAAGCTTAATTTTAGAATTCTCGTCTGAATTGTTAGAAGTATCATTTACTTCACTTAATAGAGATGTTAGTCTTTCTATTTCAGTCTGACATTGTTGAACATCTTTCTTAGCATGCTTGTACTTATTTCTAAGTTTTCTAAAGATCACTAAAAGCATTACCTAGTTCATCAAAAGTAAAATTATCATAAGAGTTTTTATCCGTTACCTGATCAGCTAACTCCATGAAACATAGGTTTGATGCTTCTCGAGCATTCTCTTCTTCGAATTCACTAGCTTCACTTTCATGCCAGATACTAGGTTTGATGCATATTTCCGTGATAATATTTTTCTGGATGAGTAATTGTGGCAATTTTCTTTTCTTAGGGTTAGAAATCTTTCTTTATATGCCCTGTCTTTTTATAGTTGTATCATATAGGCTCTTCATCACTGTTGTCAGTAAGCTCCTTCTTCTTTGATCTTTCAAGCTTTAGAATTTTTTTGAAGTTCCTAGTGATTAGGGCAACTTCATCATCTTGAGACTCATCGTCGTCGGAGTTATAGTTGGTGACCTTTTTGTGATGTGCATTAAAAACAATCGTCTTCTTCTTGGGAGTGGGTTCTTCAAATTCCTTGAGATCCAGCTCGTGAGTCATCAACTTGTCCATAAGCGTCTCGAGGGTCATTGTGGTAAGATCATTCCCTTATATGATTGCAGTAGCCTTGGGATTCAAATTCTTGGTGAGTCCCCTGAGTACCTTACGAATGTTCTCGTGATTGCTGTACTCCTTGCCAAGTGATATTAGAGATTTGACGATGTCGAGGAATCTCGTGAACATTTGAGTGATCGTCTCATTCTGCTTCATCTTGAATGCTTCATACTCTTGTGTTAGACGACTTATTTTTGATTCCTTCACTTGAGAGGTTCCTTCAAGAGTGACCTCAAGAAGTTTCCATACTTCATGCGAAGTTCCGCAAGTGGACATCCTGTTGAATTCAGTTCTGTCTACAGCACAAAATAGAGCGTTAATATCTTTAGCATCAAGACTAGCTTATTTTTTTCGGTATCTGTGTACTTATCATGAGGTTTCTCTACAAGGTTGCCATCTATGACCATTCTAGGTGGCTTCTTGTATCCTTCTATTACTACATCCCAAAGGTCAAAATTAAGTGACTTTAGGTAGAAACTCATGCGTGTCTTCTAGTAAGTATAGTTAGTACCATCAAATAGGGGTGGCCTATTTGTGGACTGGCCTTCACCATTGTTGGTGTGGATAGATCTAACAGTTGCCATAAGTATCTTAAGATGTTAAGCCAAATATCACGAGAACTAGCTCTGATACCAATTGAAGGACCGTAAAGCAACTCTAGAGGAGAGGGTGAATATAGTGCAGCGAAATAATCTACCAAATTTAAAATTATCAGAATGAAGGCAGTTGCTAACTAACCATGTATATAAAGACAGTGAAGTAAAGCAATAAAGTAGAGAGAGAAAGAAAACGCAAATACCAAGATGTATACTGGCTTCCCTCTGAGAGAACTAGTCCAGTCCCGAGAACTCAAGCTCAGAGTTTATCCACTATAATCACCAATAGTGAATCACAAGCTTTGATCCGAAGGCTTGCCACTTCTTTACACCATGAGATTTGATACGAAGTCTCGCAACTTCAAAGCTAGAGAGAGAGAGAGAGAGAGAGAGAGAGAAACTGATGGAGCCAAGCTCTTTACAACTCTGCAGACTTCTAGAACGAGACCACACTTGGCACTAGGAAGGCTAGGGAGTTGCTCTTGGAGATGGGAAGGTTAAAGCTCAGATGTTTGCTCATAATAGGATAGAAGGATTAAAAGAAGATGAGTGAGTAGGAATGTAGAAATCCAATCCTATTTATAGTGTATTGGCAAACAGAATTCAGCCAGAATTCGGATAGGGTTCAATTTAAATTTTTGAACGTTAGGCCAAGAAATCAGGGATTTTCTACTGTGCTGATTTCATACCAAAGTGGTAACAGAGTTCGGTCCGAGTTCGTCATAAATTCAGCCCGAGTTTGATTTCTATATATGGTAAACTTTGTTAATGAATGTAGCCTGATTTGGTAGATAGGTTCGATGGTTTATTTGAGTGTACTGGGTATCTGGATATAGGTACTTTGATTTTCCAGTACGACTCATCTTACATCGATCCTAGATTCAATAAATAAAAGATTACATTTGAAAGACGCAGTACAGACGGCATGTAACAACAATGTTGAGTCTTCAGATCGTGACATATCAATGCATGGTTTAGTTAAATATCAAAATCAAGTTGACTGAGACCGGATGGGCCAACAAATTTTTGAAGGGGGGAGATCTGTAACTCTCCTTCTCTGAAAATTTAATAAATAATTTTTTCAATAAATTCTTGGTGCCAAGTTTTCGAAATAGAAATTGTTTACACTAATAATTTTTTTTAGTACTAATTTAAATAATATAGTTCTTGTAGAATAGTTTTTCTAGTTAAATACTAATAATGATTATATTGATAATAATAATAAAAGTTTTGAATAATAGTAATAAATTCTTTTAGTAAATAAATACTCTCTTAATATAACTAAGTAAGTTTATCCCTAGCAATTATTGTTAACATATATACAGTGATTAGTGATTGAACCAAAAGCCTCTACTTGAATTCCAATAGCATCCAAGTCATTTATTTGGCTCAAACAATGGAAGCCTGACCCATAGGCTTAGAGCCCAAAAAGTTAGCCAAGTGGATCTGTACCCAAACCCACAAACAACCAAACCGACCCAACCCTCTATAACCCGTTTAGTATTAGAAACCGATCAGTGACCTTGTTCTCTTCTTCTTCTTCTTCCCCTCTCCGCCTGAAGAACCCAGACCGCACTAACGAATCGAGGGGATTCATAAAGTTTCTCGAATTCTTCCTCCACATCATCGATCCGCGTCTCCACCTCATCCCCATCGTACGTAGCTACCGACTTAGCTTCCGATGATTGTCGCCGTTCACCGCTAACTGTCATGCCCCGATCTCCCGCAGGCTAATCGGCCATCCCTGCTAGGCGAGAATCACCGCGCCAGCGCTCCCGTGGGACAATCGTTCAGGCCCATCTGGGCGTGATGCCGCACGAGCATGAGCCGCGCCCGTGCAAGGCCATAGTTCATTGGCTGACGGCAAGAGGTCTAAGCTACAGAGTTGTAAAAACTCATATTTTTTAAATATTATTTAATTAATTATTGAATTTATTTATATTATTACGTAGTTATTTAGATAATATATACGTAGTAATTTAATTACCTAGATAAATATTCATTTAGAGTCATTGCACAAAATTGATTATTTTTATTTTAGGAATCTTGTGGAAGAGTGATAGAATTTTTAGAATTTATTTAGGTACAAATGTATTTTTTATATATACCTTAATAATATATGTAAATAATATATAGTCGTAATAATAATAAATAAATAGTGTAATAGTAATAATAATAATAATAATAATAATAATGTTAGTATTAGTATTAATAATGTTAATAATAATAATGATAATTATAGTATTATTAGTAATAATAATAATAATAATAATAGAAAAGAAAAGAGAAAGAAAAGAAATAGAAAAGAAAATAGAAAAGAATTAGAAAAGAAAAGGAATAAGAAAAAGAAAAGAAAAGAAATTACCTAACCCTACCCGCTAGTCCTAAGACCCGGCCCGCAAACCCTCCTAGCAGCAGCAGTAGCTAACTTCATTCCCACCCGCGCGGAAGAGACCCCCCTTCGATTTTTTTCCCTTCACCTATATATATATATATATATATATATATATATATATATATATATATATATATATATATATATATAATTGTTATCAAAACCCTAAACCCAAACCTTACCATCTCGACCCAGAGCCGCCATCGTCGACACCAGAGCCGACGCCGCCGCCGGAGCAGCCGCCCGTCGCCGCGACTACCGCACGCTCCACGTCACCCGCGACAGCAACTGAGCAGAAACTTAGCCCTGTTCACGCCTCGTTTCCTGTCCCATCGCTCGACCAAATTTGATCCCGTCTTCACCGGTATGTTCACGACCTATCCCTCTTCCAATACTGCATATTAGTTTACTTCGAACAACGCGTAACCCTAGGTGAAAACCGAGACCAAGTTGGAGAAAAAATGTAACTTTTAATTCCAGAAAAATAGTTGTAACCATCAATGTTCACGGACTCGTATCTCCCACCACAGAGATCCAAACTTAGAAATTTCTTTTGCTATGTGAAGATCATATAACCGAGATTATTTTCTGTCAATTACATTATTTTATTTGGTGTTAAATACAGAAATAAATTAGGTTGAAAATCCAGAAAAATCTGTTTTTAAACAATAACAAAAACTTGTGATACAGAGCGCGCTCCGCCAAACGGGACCATCCCGTCGCATACCAATTGTACCGAAATACGCGTATGGTATGTCCTGACGTGTGGGCTTTCGCAAAAACTAATTTGAACGTGTGTGCGCGTCGGAATCACCCTGTATCCGTGAAAAGGCCCTGTATCGTGACTTTTGCAAAATACTGCACCATTTAGTGTACGCTCGTCAGAATGCGATGAAACTTGCGCCATTGAATTCGTGGTATCACGCTGGTCCTGTGACCCAAGTTTCACGCGATTCTGAGATGGTTGACCAAGCCGCCTATTTACGGACTCCACGGTTGACTTTTTGGGCGAATTTGTGTTCAGCTCACCGGAATCCAAAATTGAACGCACCGTTGAGTTCATATTGACGTTTAGAATTGGTTTGACCTATAATTTGTCCCTTTTAGAGACCTTTACCCCTGGCACACTTTTTGGTGCAAAGTGGGCCACATGTGGACCCTGTTTTGACCCAAAATTACCGTTTTGCCCCTGTATCCAAATTGGACGAAAGGGTAGTATATTTTAGCTATCTCGGTTATTCTGGGAATGTTGGTGATGTTTATTTCAGCATGCAGAGACGTTCATTCTAAGGCCGTAGTTTCTGATCCTGTGTGCTTGACTCCTGGACGTTACACTTTGCAGCTTTCTTACAAGGCAAGATACCTTGCCAAATTGCTTACAGTACTTTGCATGATTATTATATTTCTGTATATATTCATTGCATGTGTGTTTTCTTTCAGTCATAAGTATATGCTATATATATATATGTTGACACACACTTGACACATAGTATCATGGGAGGGGAGGAAAATCAGTAGGCGTATGGGCTATAACCACTATGGTAAACCATAGTAACTAGCACACACTATGGTAGTCGTATCCGATGGTCACTACCCCCACGGTATGTCGGTCGATGGTGTCACGATGGTCGCTACCCCCGCGGTATGTCGGCTGATGATGTTCTAGACGTGTGTGTGAGTTGTGAGATTAGATAGAGTAGCCTACCTCTGCCCATACGTCGAAAAGTTGTCCTCATTATGCATTCATATAGATTGTCTTGTACAACGTATTTATATATTTTTTGTTTATATTGCATGTTTACTGTATTCAATTGGCATGCTTCTATGTATCTTGTTACGTCCCTCTGAGGACCTGGTCCCTTGCCAGGTATAGACGATCAGGAGTATCCGCAGGAGTACGGGCCTGGACCTGACGCATTATTTTCTACCGAGGAGGTCTTACCTTCTGAGCATCATTGATTATCTCTAGCGATGGATCTTTTAGCTATTACACTTCTATCATCACCTTATTTTATATTGAGATTTTACTCTTCTCTCTTATTTTAGTTTTGGATATAGTCTTTGGTAGTGGATTTGTCTCCACCCGACTATTATTTTGGAGTATTCAGACTCATTATTCTAGTTTAGTTATTTCTTTTCTATGACTTGTTGTGTGGATGAGATTAGTATATCGGTGACTTATGACACTATACATACCACATGTGAGTTTATATTCATATTACAACGTACGTGTGTATTATGGTATCCCTATATTGGAGTTGCCATATACATACGGCTGGCATGCTTACGTGTTCCTAGTCCTACGTATTTTGGGACTGAGACGTGACAAGAGTCGCACAGATTGTTCGAGTGCAGCGGAATTATAAACGCATAAGCGATTGGTGACAAGTTTGTTGAGTCGTCAATAGCGGAAGCATTGAATAACACACGTATAGAAGTAAAGCTCTTTATTGATATAAAGAAGTGTTACAGGCGGAGTATAGCCGAGATTACAAGTCGCTCAGGCATCTCTCTCTGAAACAGTAAAAGCGTGCCAAGTGGCTACAATTATGGAATGATACATAGGCGATGTTCCAACATCATGTCTTATATATGTCTTCAATTTTGGACGCAACGCTCCAAGGTTCCAGAGTGAACTCCATGCCTTAGCACGCAAGAAGGAGGCATCCGCACCGAACGAGGTTCTCCCGTACCCTGCAAACAATCTGGTGGGTTATCAGTACATGAATGCACTAGTGGGGAGGCTACTCTCCAGCTCAACAAATACAAACACGTAATATAGGTTCCGTGCACCAACTAATATATTGTCTTTCTAGTTGCCTTAGGATCAGTTTCATGGCAAAGATTGAATAGCCTAACTCATGTGGCAGTGCGCCGTGCGATATAAGAGAAAACACGAAGAGACTTACCAACTTACTATTTGTCCTTCCCTGTCTAAGATAAACCAAGTTAATTCAAGCACGAGCAGCATATATAATAAATCAAGGGGCAATAATATGTGTAAACACGAGTGTCGTGAGAGAGGTTATATTTCAGGTGCACGATTTACACTTATCACAAGGCGTTTGCAGAAGAAGTTGAAGTGTCTCATATGTACAAGTGTGTTATACTTAAGATTGTCCAGGTGTTTCAGGTATTCTCGATGCGATGCAATGACTCGCACGTGGATAGCCGCGAAGCGATGATGACTTATCTATATGAACATGAGTCGTTGGCATAAACATAAAGGACGGGTGTAGTACAAGAATGAAATGATATGCAACGCAATGATCAGGAGCACTACAGGTCATTCCATCCGAACCAATGCGACTACGTTAGTCTAAGAGCGAGAATAACGTGAATGATAGTTCACAGGCGCTACACGCCATCCTGCCCAAAACATGCAGACTAACAGGTGTTCCGTCCGGATCGGATCGGCCCAGTGCCCCGGAGACCGTCCGCAGGAACAGAGATCCAAAAATCTCACTTGTTAACAAGTTGTCTGCGACATACAAGTCTTGGTCTTCCAAATTCCCATCTTGACATGATAATCCATAATTCTTGTTCTGAACCGAGCATTTGCTCAATGAGCTGTGATTCTTGATTTGCTTGACATAATTCTCGTTTAGAGGTAAACTTGATATGATTATCATTCAGATGTTTTCTTGACATGATTTACGTTCAGTGTTCAACTTGCCTTGATGCATGCCCCTGGCTCGGGGATTGCCTTGGTGACCTAACGGTCCCGGATACTTGCAGGTTCAATTGCACAGAAGGACTATTCGATAGTCTTCTGGCTGACTCAATGCATGGACGATGCGCGATAGTGTTACTTGATTGTGGCATAAGTTTCGTGTGGAAATTATTGAGTCTAGGCAACATTTCAAATTAACATATAAGCAGGCAAGCAATGCATTTAATAAAACTTAAGTATTCACGTTGGCTCGGGCCCGAGGGTAATCCGAGAAGTAAAACTGTAAAATGACTTAACGAGCGACATTATCTAGGGTCGTGCTGTGTAGCAAGTAAAGCAGTGCACTAAGAAGAGCATATATGTATCGTTCTTACTCGAGGCAAAGCGGGGTCTAGTTGCACAAGGCAAAGGTAGCATGCAAGGGTCTATTTAAAAGCTAATTTTTATTTCCATGTTCTAACACAAGCAATACAAGTTGAGATTATTCCCTTAGCTAGGTGCGTTATATTCTTATTAGCATGCAAGGGATGATTCAACTAGCGACTAGCATGAAACATCCATATTTTAAGTGTGCTGGCTAAGCAAAGACAAGTTTATCTTAGCCACCTACCTTAGCGATGATTCGCCTCGGTCGAGCGATACTCCGAGCGAGCCTCTGAAAGCCTAAGCCGAAATTCCTGTAGGGACAAGTCTGAAAATCCTCTTGCCTCAAACAAGTATTCTCGCTAAGCAAAGCGGGTCAGGACATTGTATTTTTGCCGTTTGAATCGACAATCCGCTTGAGTGGAACGGGTCATTACACTAACGGCCTAACCGCCTCGCCCAACCTCCCCTCATATAAATAGGACCTCAAGCTCCTCCATGTTCAGACCAACTCTTTCCAAGCGAAGCTCTGCTCCACCCGCACCCTTCCTCATGCCTTCTCCAAGCTTCGCTTGGTCATGGCGTCGAAGCCGTCACTTCGATAAGATTTCGTCGGATCTCTCGTCACCAGCAAGTCGTAGAGTCGAGCAACATTCTAGACAACTGCATCTGCACGTATCCGCGGGATAATTTCTCTGCAACTTGTCTTCTCTGGATATCTTCCAATGACGACGAGCGGCGGATCTCCACTCCGTCTTTACCATCACGAGCTTGATTCTCTGGCGATCCACCACAGCTTCGCTGTGTCTCACCGACGATTCGATTTCCTCCCCAACCGACTTCTCTGTTTGCGGTGAGTTCTGATTGAATTCATTCTTCTTGATTCATTTCTTTATCGATTTGTCCTGTTCTTGATCTAGGAACAGAGGTTTTGAGATGGATCGATTTCAAATTTAAGTTTAAATTATTTTCTAATCTCTTATTAATTTGTTGAAACTAAGGGACGATCTCTGATTTCAATTTGTTGTTATTGCATGCAATGTGTTCGATGAATTGCCTCTGAGGGAGTTCAGATAGAATCTGGACAAAGAGAAGAGTCGTGTCTGACGCAGTAGACAGTCCTCGATAGTGTCCTCGGGATCTAGTTGGACGTAGACTGTGTTCTGTCTCCTTGCTCGCTCAGGTATTTACTATTTACTTCATTTCTTTCTTTTCGAGTTAGTAATGGAAAGTAATATATTAGCTGGACACAATGTGGGCACAAATTCGGGTGGTGTATTTAGGTACCTAAACTCCCAGGATGTGTCCACAAGTGTCCTGTGTGTCGAAGGAATGAATCAGTTAGAGTATAGGCAGGATACTGGTGAAAGTTTAAAATTACCGTTCAAATTTGATTTATGAAGTTCTTGGTGTTCCATGTGGATTGGTTTTGGAGGGATTCAAGAAGACTGGGTAGGCCAACCTCTGTAACTAAACATTA
This sequence comes from Iris macrosiphon, assembly GCA_036927795.1. Taxonomy (NCBI): domain Eukaryota; kingdom Viridiplantae; phylum Streptophyta; class Magnoliopsida; order Asparagales; family Iridaceae; genus Iris; species Iris macrosiphon. The sequence continues at coordinate 134,064,988 of JAYESA010000003.1, forward strand.
AATGCGAGGATAATCACTACAGCTAGTTACAAAAGTATTAGTAAATAAATTGATAATCATTAGTATAATAATAATCAGTTTAATAATGTTAGAAGATATCTACTTTGTTAATCCAATTAAGGATGGTTGGTAAGAAATTAGTTAGTTAATTGCTCCAAAATTTTAGTTGGAATATATTAGTTAATAATATTAGTAAAAAGGGATTGGTAAAGAGAATGTCAGTAGAATAAGTTAGAATTAGTTGGATTGAGAACTAAGTAGCGTAGTGCCTATTTGGAAATTTAGAATCTAACATCTATATATATTGTTTTCCTCGGAGGATCTGTCCACATCATCCATTCTGAAGAGTGAGGCAAGTATTCTACACTATGGCTTATATTTCAATTCTTTCTCATGTTTCATGACATGATAGGACACAATGTATTGATTCATTGTTCATTAATTCATTGTCTCATTGATTATTGTATTGTATTGGTGTCGGGAGGAAAAGTGTTTGTGTGTCTTGTGGGCTACCCCAATTATACCCATTGTCTTTATTACATGATAGCGATCCTACACCGTACGTGCGAAGCGCCGGATTTAGCCCTTAGTCGCCCACATGTACATTCAGATATTTCACAAACTTAGTAGTATGTATTGTTTCTTTCATGCATATTGACTGCCATTGCACTTGATCATCGTACTTTCCTTTACTTGCATTATGCCTTCATTTGTTGTCTATCTCATATATTTTTACTTTATAGCATTTTGTAGTTTACTTTGCTCCATCCTGACAGGATATCGTGACAGTTGAGGATGATTACCTGGCCTATTATGGTCCACAAGGAGACTTGGTAGAGGCAGGCCAGGATCCGGAGATTACTCCCAAGATTTAGACTTGTTATTTGTATTTTATTTGTGATCATTGTATGTGTTTTGGACGTTATGTTGTGTAGTTGTGATCTGATGTTCAAGTTGTACTTGTCTATACTATTCATCAGGTTTGTTTCCGAATATCACCTGTAAATGATATGTAATAAAAAGTAATAAGTAGATTGTGGTGATTGTTCGTGAGAAACACGACTAGAAAGCAGTGATGAGTTGATTAATTAAAAATATTTTTATGACAATTGAGGTATAGACAGCTAACTACCACTGTCAACGACAGCGTAGGCTGGGCGTGTCCGACCCATACCCGATATCGCGGGCGCGGGATGTGACTGCTGACACGCCCCAGTCCCAAAATATCGAGGGACCAGCCATGTGGCAATGGCCAGCAGCACAACTCCAATGGGCAAACCCAATTTAATGGACCCGTTAGAGTGCACTTAAGCTGTAATAAATATAAATGCAGTCTACAATATCTAGCACAGAATAATTATAATCTCATCCACAGAAAGAAGCATAACTAAATATGATAGAATAATCAAGATAATAGATAAAAATAAATATAGTCCATCAACAAGTCCAAATAAATAGTGTCTCGGGGAACAACCCGATAAAATAAGTCAATACATAAGTCCATGAGTCAAGATATGAAATAACTGGAAGCATAAATAGCTGAGTATGAAACTGAAATACTCAAGAGAAATCCTCTGGCACAACCTCATCTTCTGGTGCTAGTACTACTCCACCATCAGCTCCTGTTCTGTATATCTTGGGGTATTCCTCCTCTGCTGTACCTGGGGACATAATCCGGATCCAGATCCTTAGGGGACATAACAAGGTACAAGAATAACTCAAGCCAAATAAAATAAAAAAATAAAAATAGATCCTCAGGGCAAGCTATGTAACCAGCTATGTGAAATGCAGGTTGAGAGCATCACTAGTACTTAGGCTGAAACCACTACAAGCTTTGTGTCGGGGAGCCGGTAGCAGTAATATCACGTAATGGGCCAAGCTCTGGAACAGAGACTAAAGCACCGCAATAATAAAATATATATTTATGTAATCATCATGTAGCCTGTGTGTCTTTTCCCAACCAATGTAATCACACGCCTCATGTCCACGACGTCTCATGTCCATAACACGCAAGATCATGACCTCTAACTAGTACAACGAGTCATAATGATATCTATGTATATGCAAGTCCTATGTCACGAATCCTGTAAGCCTATACAGAATTACCATGAATAACTCAGGAAAGATTTTGTTACATAAATAGTGTCAAGTGTCCTATGGTATGACGTACTTGGTAAAGCAAGTACGCAAAAATATATAGGATCGTGGTATCAACTCTCTAAGTGACGTTACACGACTCCGCGTACGACATCGACACCTGAATCTTGTTCGGACGTTAAGCAAAGTCTCACGGTCCTAGGTTGAACAGGTACAATACAGAAGTATATAGAAATAACTCAAGCAAATAATATCTCAAGATCTACTGCAAGTTGGCAAGGTACACTTGCCTGGGTTCTGAGCTTTGTCAATTGCTCCGAGATAAGTGAAACCTCCAGGTACGCCTCCTGATACTGAAATAAATATTATCATTGTTCTCAGAATACTTGAAATAGCTAGGATTGACTACCCGTAAGTCCAATATGGACACATGGGCAAAATTGACAGTTTTTGATCAAAGTGGGGTCCACATGTGGCACACTTCGCACCAAAAAATGTGCCAAAGGAAAAGTTCTCTAAATTCGTCAAACTTAGTGTTTATGAGTCCATAACGATGATACGAACCCAACAGAATATCTAGAACTAGATTTCGATGGGCCGGTCATAAAATCGCCCGTCAAATGGAACCATGGGGCCCACGAAACGGTATTTCGTCAACGTTCTCAGAATCAAACCAAACTTGGGTCACAGGATTAATGTAATGCTACGAATCCGATGGCGCAAGTTTCGTTGCGAAACGACAAGTACACACAAAATTATGACGAGTGTCAAAACAGGTCGATACGGGGCCTTTCGACGGATATACATTAATTTCGGTGTGCACGCATATCCAAATCAACTTTTGTAAAATTTTACATGCCTGTGTTGACGATACCTGCATTTCGGTGTAATTCATATATGATGAAGTCTCGTTTAGCTGGACGCATCCTGTTTCAGAAAATTTTGGGTTTAGAAAACTAAGCTTTTGGTCAAATTCAACAACGAATAAATTACAGCATACAACGAATTAAAATAAACTAATTAAAGAGATTAAATATTGGTTATGTTGTCTAAATTACTGTTTAAGTGGAATTTAAAAATATTAACTAGGTTGGAAAAAAATTAGACATGAACATGGAATATTGGGACAGTTTCTGAACTACAAAATTGGTTATTTTTTTTCCTATTTTGTGTCACGAATTATGACCGACACAGCACACGATACACCGAACTAATTATACAGGGTTCAAGAGGGTCGTGTGGTCTTCACATAGGATTTAACAGATCGATATTTGGATTACTGTGCAGGGAGATACAGGGGCTAGAAGTAGCATACCTTGCTGTGTGCTATTGCTCGAAATTTGGGCGACTACTTTGCGGCGGCGTGCGGCGGCGGTCCGGCGATCGTCGGAGGCTGTTGTTGGTCGGGGTGGTAGAAGAGATGATGGTGGTGAAGGTCGGCTAGGCTGGGGATTATATAGGGTGGAGGTGGGGCGGTTACATGGAGCGGAAGTGAGGTGGTTGGGGCCGTTTTGGAAGAGGAATAGAGGGGGACGCGGGGTGTTACAGTGGGTTGGTTTATGGGTTGTGGGTTGGTGGGTTGCGGGTTAGTGGGTACGGGTTAGGATCCCGGTTCGGTTAAGGTTGGTTCGATTTAATTCGGTTTGGATTGGTTTGGGTTGGTTTGGGTTGGTTTAATATATATATGGTCATTAAAAATAGTTTTGGACCCCAATAAATTCCAGAAAAATTACACAATACTCTATTATTAGTTATACACCCAAAAATATATATTTTTGTACTATTTTAATAATTAATTAAATGTAAAAAATATAAATCCATGAAGGAACATTTATAATTAGCTAAAAATTATAGAAAATCTCCCTAAAACTCAGTAATTACAAATAATGAAATTTAATTTAATTTCTAAAAAATTAGAGTGTTTATAACTTATCCACCTTAAAAGAATTGGGTCCTCGCAATTAAGAAAACGAAACATAACCGGTCAAGAAAAGGTTTACTCCAGAAGAGATGAATCGGTTGGAAGACATGTTTGTTGAAGCACGACACAAAGGATAAGGGACCATGAACAAGGAAAAATTGAGAGGAAGGGTGAGGATTTTCTTCAAGAAGAACACGTAGGGAAAAAATGAAAACTTTTCCCTAGGCAATGAGAGATAAGTAACTCAAGAGTAAAGGAGCCTGGTTAGAACAAAGATCAACTACAGCTTATGAAAGCTTGGGTACCACTGACATATTACCAATCTAGACTAAAAAGTTCATGTTAACATAATACTAGGTATAGGCTAGGGAATGGAACTAACTGGCACATGCTAAAGTATTACTAAGAATATTCGCGATTATAAATAGCTATAATAAAACTAAATCTTACTCATATTCGCTACTCCTCGAGTCTGTGCCTCCTCCATTGTTATCGCAAAAGCCTGTCCACGTCCCTGTGGTGGTGCCCTTTGCTGTTGCTGGGCCTACTGAAAGAGTATTGTTTGCGATGCCAAGGGTGGCCTCGGCTGATATCCTTCCGGTGCTGGTAAAACTTATCGGTTAACCATCGGTGCTCGTCGGTGAACCATCGGTATTTTGCCTCGATGCTCCGTGCAATTTCTGGCTGAATGTTGGTTGGATTCGTAAACCAAACACAATCTCAATCTTCGTCGGCATTCCTTGGCGACATGGCCTATCTTGCCACAATAATGACAAGTAGGGAGTCCTGGTGCTGGTGTTGGTAGGGCTGGTCGATGAATCATTAGTGCTCTCTCTCGACGCTCAGGGCAATCCCTAGCTGAATGTTGACTGGATCTGCAAGCTAAATATAATCCCAATTTGAGTCTACACCCCCTCTCTATATGGCCTACCTTGCCACAGCAGTGATAAGTAGGAAGGACTAGTGCTAGTGGTGTAAATGCTCTATGTAGTGGATTCATCTGTGGTCGCTTTACAGCTCCTTCCTGCTGTGCACGGTCTGGTGCTAGTGCATGCGGCCGCTTCTGGCTAGACTCTCTCCTGATAATGCGCTCCATGCATCGGGCTGCAGCAAGAATATCCGTATAAGAAGTAGTTGCAACGGAGCTGATTAATCACTGTAGCTCAAAGCTAAGTCCGTCAAAGAACTTCTCCGCCCGGCATTGCTGGGCCTCTTGATGAACCTGTTGTTGTGCTTGTATTATTGCGTAGAATATTTAGAACATCTGCTATCCGTCCATAGATTGTCCTGGTGGAAAAATGGGCATTGGTGGAGTAAACTACGACGGTAGTGGAATGTCGTCTCGCTGGAATCTCGAGGCATGCTGATCTGCTTGATTGCTTTGTTGAATAGATGGACCTCCACTTAATGGCGTTACTCCATCGTCGTAGGTGACCACAACAGCTTATGGTGTTCCCGTGGAAGTCTCATCGCTGGCTCGTGGATCCATTACTCTGCATACAAAGTAAACTATGAGAGGCGCACAGAGGAATCAAGGCAGGATGCAAGTCAAGAAATTATTTTGAAGTCGATATGGAGGTCAAGAACAGATCAACAAGTGGATAAGATCCTATAATTTATCCTATCCTAATTGTAGGCTTGCTCGATTCCTTAGTTGAAACCGAAGCAACATAGTCGTAGACCTGCATGGGCCACCATAAAAACTATGTCACGTCTCAGTCCCAAAATATTGAGGGACCAGCCACGTGGCAATGGCCAGCAGCACAACTCCAATGGGCAAACCCAATTTAATGGACCCGTTAGAGTGCACTTAAGCTGTAATAAATATAAATACAGTCTACAACATCTAGCACAGAATAATTCTAATCTCATCCACAGAAAGAAGCATAACTAAATATGATAGACTAATCAAGATAGTAGATAAAAAGAAATATAGTCCATCAACAAGTCCAAATAAATAGTGTCTCGGGGAACAACCAGATAAAATAAGTCAATACATAAGTCCATGAGTCAAGATATAAAATAACTGAAAGCATAAATAATTGAGTATGAAACTGAAATTGAAATACTCAGAAGAAATCCTCTGGCACAACCTCGTCTTCTGGTGCTAGTACTGCTCCAGCGTCAGCTCATGTCCCGTATATCTCGGGGTATTCCTCCTCTGCTATACTTGGGGACGTAATCCGAATCCAGGTCCTCAGGGTACATAGCAAGGTACAAGAATAACTCAAGCCAAATAAAATGCATAAAATAAAAATAGATCCTCAGGACAAGCTATGTAACCAGCTATGTGAAATAAAAGTTGAGAGCATCACTAGTACTCAGGCTGAAACCACTACAAGCTCTATGTCGGGGAGCCGGTAGCAGTAATATCACGTAATGGGCCAAGCTCTGGAACAGAGATTAAAGCACCACAATAAAAAAAAAATATGTAATCAGCCTGTAGCCTGTATGTCTCTCCCCACCCAATGTAATCACACATCTCATGTCCATGATGTCTCATTTCCATAACACGCAAGATTATGACCTCTAACTAGTACAACGAGTCATAATGATATCTATGTATATACAAGTCTTATCTCACGAATCCTGTAAGCCTATACAGAATCACCATGAATAACTCAGGAAAGATTATGTCATATGAATAGTGTCAAGTGTCCTATGGTATGACGTACTTGGTAAAGCAAGCACGCAAAAATATATATGATCGTGGTATCAACTCTCTAAGTGACGTTACACGACTCCGCGTACGGCGTCGACACCCGAATCTTGTTCGGACATTAAGCAACGTCTTACGGTCCTAGGTTGAACAGGTACAATACAAAAGTATATAGAAATAACTCAAGCAAATAATATCTCAAGATCTACTACAAGTTGGCAAGGTATACTTGCCTGGGTTCTGAGCTTTGTCACTTGCTCCGAGATAAGTGGAATCTCCAGGTACGTCTCCTGATGCTGAAACAAACATTATCATTATTCTCAGAATACTTAAAATATCTATGATTGACTATCCATAAGTCCAATTTGGACACAGGGACAGAATTGACAGTTTCTGGTCAAAGTGGGATCCACATGTAGCCCACTTCGCACCGAAAAATGTGCCAAAGGCAAAGTTCTCTAAATTCGTCAAACTTAGTGTCTATGAGTCCAGAATGATGATACGAACCCAACGGAACATCCAAAACTGGATTCCGATGAGCCGGTCACGAAATTGTCCATCAAGTGGAACCGTGGGGCCTACGAAATGGTGTTTCGTCAACATTCTCAGAATTGAACCAAACTTCGATCACAGGACCAGTATAACACTACGAATCCGATGGTGTAAGTTTCATTATGAAACGACAAGCGCACACAAAATTATGACTACTGTCAGAACAGGTCGATACGAAACTTTTCGACGGATACACGTTGATTTCGGTGTGCACGTACATTCAAATCAACCTCCGCAAAATATTACACGTCCGCATTGACGATACGTGCCTTTCGGTGGAATTCGCACATGGCAAAGTCACCTCGTTTAGCGGGACGCACCCCGTTTCGGAAAAATTCGGGTTTAAAAAACCAAGTTTTTGGTCAAATTCAACAGCTAATAAATCACAACATACAACGAATTAATATAAACTAATTTAAGAGATTAACTCTCGATTATATTGTCTAAATTTCTGTTCAAGTAAAATTTAAAAATATTAACTAGGTTGGAAGAAAATCAGACATGAACATGGGTGATTGGGACAGTTTCTGAACTATAAAATTGGTCATTTTTTTCTGTTTTGTGTTGCGAATTGCGACCAACACAGCACACGATATACCGAACTAATTCTACAGGATTCAAGAGGGTCATGTGGTCTTCGCATAGAATTTAACAAATTAATATTTAGATTACTGTGCAGGGAGATACAGGGGGCTAGAAGTAGCATACCTTGCTGTGTGCTGTTGCTCGAAATTTGGGCAGCTACTTTGCGGCGGCGGTCCGACGATCGTCGGAGGCTGTGGTTGGTCGGGGTGGTAGAGGAGATAATGGTGGTGAGGGTCGTCTAGGCTGAGGATTATATAGGGTGGAGGTGAGGCGGTTACAGAGAGCGGAAGTGAGAGGTTCGGGGCTGTTTTGGAAGAGGAAGAGAGGGGGACGCGGGGTGTTGCAGTGGGTTGGTTTGTGGGTTGCGGGTTGGTGGGTTGCGGCTTAGTGGGTACGGTTTAGGATCCGGGTTCGGTTTAGGTTAGTTCGGTTTAGTTTGGTTTGGATCGGTTTGGGTTGGTTTAATATATATATGGTCATTAAAAATAGTTTTGAATCCCAATAAATTTCAGAAAAATTACACAATACTCTATTATTAGTTATACACCCAAAAATATATTTTGTGCACTATTTTAATAATTAATTTAATATAAAAAAATATAAATTCATGAACGAACATTTATAATTAGATAAAAATTATAAAAAATCTCCCTAAAACTCAGTAATTACAAATAATGAAATTAAATTAATTTTAAAAAAAATTAGGATATTTACAACTGCCTCTGAAGTGCGTGTTAGCGCGTATTGGAAGATGTCTGCTCATTTCTTCTGGGGCACAAAGGGAGGTATAGAACGAAAGATTCGGTTGAGTTGGACGAAGTTGGCCAGGCCGGTCTTAGACGGAGGCCTTGGAGTCAGGCGGTTGGAAGATGTTTCAAACGCTTTCTCTTTGAAACTGTGGTGGAAACTAAGGACGAGGGACTCTCTCTGGTGCACTTATGTCTCTAAGAAATATTTTTCCCATGTTCATGCTTGTCAGGTTCAGGTTTCGTCGAGGGCCACTCCTATTTGGCGTCGACTGCATGGCGCGTGGGAGGTCTGTGAACGGGGCATGGCCTTGGTGCTGTGGAACGGGGATTCTCTTCTGCTCTGGGTGAACTGGCTTATCGAGGGGAAGTTGACTGGCAGGCCCGAGGCTCTCCACAAGAAAATCAAAGGCATCATTACCGTTGACGGAGACTGGGACAACGACAACATCATTAGGCTTTTGGAGCCAGGGGAAGTTTCACGGATCAGGAAGTCGGGTCTGATGTTCTAGGATAGGGGGACCGCCTTGTTTGGAGCTCAAATTTTGTTGGCAGATGGTTAGGATTCGTCATGACAAGGAGGAGCGCTTCGCGAATATCTGGAGTCCTTGCATCCCGACTGTAAACACCCAAATTTTTTTAAAATTTAAAAAATGATTTTTGGGATTTTTCTGTGATTTTAATTAATTATTATTAATGTTCTTCAAAGAATTAATATTTTTATGTATTAAGTTAAGTAATAAAATATTACAAAAATTATATTTTTGGGTGTATAATTATTAATATGATGTTGTATAATTTTTTTGGAATTTATTGGACTCAAAAACTATTTTTAAATAGCCAAAACCATTGTTTTAGATTAAACCGAACCGCACCGAACCAAAAATAATCCAAAATAAACCCAACCGCACTAACGGGTCGGATCTGGACCCGACCCGCCGACCCGACCCGACCGCTAACCCGCCAGCAACCCACGAACTCCCACGACCCCCCCCCCCCGATCCCGCGGCTTCCTCCCCCATTCTTTCGACCTCAAAACCTCCCTCACCCTCACTCCTTCACACGACCCGACCACTACCCCTAGCTCTCCAACCTCCCACGACCACCTTCGGCCGCCGCACGCCGCCGCACGTCGACCGCCAACATCACCACGAAACTGCCCAGTTCACGAACAACAGCAAGGTACCCATCTTCTAGCTCACGTATCTCCCTGTGTATTAATCCAAATTTCATTCTGTCAAATTCTATGTGAAGACCACATGACCCTCTCGAACCCTGTATAAATGGTTCGGGATATCGTGTCCTGTGTCGGTCGTAAAATGTGACACAAAACAGGAAAAAACCACATAATTCTGTAGTTCAGAAACTGTCTCGGAGCTCCATGTTCATGGCCATTTTTCTTCCAACCTGTTTAATAATTTTAGATTCTGTTTGAACAATAAATTAGACAACATAATCAAGATTAAAATCGTGTAATTAGTTTATTTTATATTGTTGTATGTTGTGTTTTATTCGCGGGTGAAATCGACCAAAAACTTGGTTTTAAAACCCAATTTTTCCTAAATGGGGTGCGTTCCGCTAAACGAGAAAAGTTCGTCGTGTGCAAATTGTACCGAAAGGTGCGTATCATCAATACGGACGTACGAGATTTCGTAGAAGTTGATTTGGATGTGCGTGCACACCGGAATCAATGCGTATCCGTCGAAAATACCCTATATAGGGCCTGTTCTGAAACTCGTTGTAACTTCATGTGTACTCGTCGTTTTGAAACGAAACTTGCGCCATTGGATTCGTAGCATTATGCTAGTCCTGTGACCCAAGTTTGGCTCAATTCTGAGAACGTTAACAAAATTCCGTATCGTGGGCCCCATAGGTCCATTTGACGGGCGATTTTGTGACCGGCTCATCAAAATCCAGTTCTGCATATTCCGTTGAGTTTGTATCATCGTTCTGGACTTGTAAACACTAAGTTTAATGAATTTAGAGAACTTTATCTCTGGCATATTTTTCGGTGCGAAGTGGGCCACATGTGGACCCCGCTTTGACCAAAAACTGTCAATTTTGCCCCTGTGTTCAAATTGGACTTATGGGTCATCAATCCTAGATATTTTATGTCTTCTCAGTGTGATGGTAAAGTTTATTTCAGCATCCGGAGGCGTTCCTGGAGATTTTGATGTTATCGGAGAAACTGAAGGAGTTCAAACCCCAGGCAAGTGTACCTTGCCAACTTGCAGTAGTCCTGTTATATTATTTGCTTGAGTTCCTTCTATATATATATACTCTTGAGATGTACATGTTTAACCTAGGACCGTGAGATGTTGCTTAACGTCCAAATAATATTCGGGTGTCGATGCCGTACGCGAAGTCGTGTAACGTCACTTAGGGAGTCGATATTATGATCCTATATTTTTATGCTTGCTTTATCAAGTACGACATACCATAGGACACTTGACACTATTCATGAGACAAAATCTTTTTTGAGTTATTTATGGTGATTCTGTATAGGCTTACAGGATTCGTGACATAGGTCTTGCATATACATAGATATCATTATGACTCGCTGCATTAGCTAGAGGTCATGATCTTGCGTGTTATAGACATGAGACGTCGTGGACATGAGACTGTGATTATATTGGGTGGGGAGAGACACACAGGCTACAGGCTGATTATATATATATATTATTATGGTGTCGTAGCCTCAACATCAGAGCTAGGCCCACTACATGTTATCACTGCTACCGGCTCCCCGACACAGAGCTTGTAGTGGTTTCAGCCTGAGTACTAGTGATGCTCTCATTTGCATATCATATAGCTGGTTACATAGTTTGCCCTATTGATACATTTTATATACTGTATTTATTTTGGCATGCTGTTTCTTGTACCTTGTTACGTCCCTCTGATGACCTGGTCCCTTGCCAGTTTTGCAGCATAGACCGTTGTGGAGCCTGCCTGGAGTTGCTGATGTGTGTTACTTTGTCTTACAGGAATTGGTGCCAGGTACTTATATCATTTCTTCCGGAGTCGTGGTTATTATTCATATTGTTTATTCATCTGCTGATATAGCCTAGTTTTATAGACTCATATTCCTTTCTCGAGTCTATTCGATTTTATGTGTTACTGGCGGCCGACTTTAGCATATGTAGCTCATTCTTGTATTTTCTGATCATTGTGGATTGAGGCATAGATATTTATATTTACTTGATTATATAGATAGTGACCATTTTAATACAGCTTATACGTATTTGAGTCGGACCGGAGTCTGGTCGAATGCGTAGCTGGCATGTTACTTATTCCTAGTCCTACGTATTTTGGGACTGGAGCATGACATTTTTTTGTGGTGGCCCATGCAGGTCCTAATTAAATCATTTCGGTTACTTTCCGGTACTGAGCGAGCCTGTAATCAAAGTTAGTAGTGCTAGCATCTCAATCCACAACTGACTTGAATTTTTTTTAGCATTTGATTATCGCCATTGGACTTCATAATTGTACTCTTTTAATCCCCTCGACATCCTTATTATTGTTTACCATCTCTTCCTATTTCGGAGAGATGAATGTTCGTGCACGGTGTTTCTTCCAGAAGCAGATCCTTGTCAAGGCGGAATAAGATATGCTGGATATAAATTTTTAAGAAGACGGTTACCCTTAGTAGGATAGTAGATAGGTTATTCATATATGCTAGAGTTAGTGTAGATTTTAGCATGAGAATTGAATATAGTAACAAAGGCCTAGAACTAATAAAACATTACCCTTGCTTAAAGGTAGCAATTAATTTGGAAGTATTGGAAGAAAGGAAAGAGGGTTTTATTCGGCCCAGTGTTTCACCATGAGGAACACCCATACTATTTGTGCCAAAGAAGGATGAGACGGTACGCCTGTTTATTGACTACATGGCACTAAACACTGTAACCGTCAAGAACCGGTATCCCTTGCCACGCATTGACGATCTATTCGTTCAGTTGAGTGGTGCAAGTGTATTCTCAAAGATCGATCTTAGATCCGGTTATCACCAGATAGAGTGCGTAGAGAGGATATACCGAAAATAGCCTTCAGGACCAAGTATGGACACTATGAGTTCTTAGTTATCCCGTTTGGTTTAACCAACGTGCCAGCTGTGTTCATGAGTTTGATGAACGAAGTTTTTCATCAGTACTTGGACAAGTTCGTGGTTGTGTTTATTGATGACATCTTGATATATTCCAAGTGCCACGAAGAGCACTAGGAGCATCTCAGAATCGTGCTAGAGACGCTGAGACAGGAGAAGTTGTATGCCAAACTCAGTAAATGTGAATTTTGTATGGATATGGTGCCTTTCCTGGGACATATCATCTCGGAAGAAGGACTTTCAGTTGATCCGGAGAAGGTTGCTACAATAGAAACTTGGCCTACACTTACATCAGTTGCGGAAGTGAGAAATTTTCTCGGACTTGTTGGATACTATCGGAGGTTTGTGGAGAATTTTTCAAAGATTGCAGAGCCTATGTGTAAGCCCCCTGATTTTCATGAATTTCTAATTTGGATTTTTACAATTTTTCGTAATTTTCTGGGATTTTTCTGGGATTAAAACCTAGGCCTTTGCTAAGTAAATGATTTTTAATTGCTGTTAATTAATGTTAAAATATTATGGAAATAATATTTTATAGTGTAAAATGGAAAACCGGACATAGGATAATTTTTCGGGAATTTATTGAACTCCGAAATCAGTTTTAAAGCCCTGAAAACCGATGTAGAATTAAACCGAATTAAACCCGTGCCAAACGCCCGACATCCCCATGAGAGCCGAAGCCAAGCCCAAGGAGCGTTGACCCAGCCCAAATCCTAGGTCAAACCCTAGTCCAATTTCTGCATGTATAAATACCTATTTTCCTAGTTTTCTCCAAAAAGAAAATAAAAAGGAAAAAGAAAAAATAACAAAAAAAAAAATCCTAATCAATAATTACCTTTCCCTAACCCTAGCTCAGCCCCCTCTCCCCCACGTTCTGCCTGTGCCCGCCCGCCCCGCCCTCCTCGTCCGGCCACGCGCCCCCGCGAGCCCCGCGACCTCCGCCACGTCCCCCGCCTCGCTCGGCCTCCCCTCTCCCTCTCCCCAGCCTATATAATCCCCTCTCTCCCCCGACTCCGACCACCCCCAAGCCGTCGACCTCCGCCTCCTTCCTCCCCTGGCTCCGCCTCGCTGCCCAGCCGCCTCCCCGCCGTGCCCCGCCCTCGCCAGCACCTCGCCCGGCCCCTCTCCTCCTCCTTCCTCCTCCGTCAGCCGCAGCCGCCAAGCCCCGACCCAGCAGAAGCCGACGCCTCCGGCCGCCCTGCGTCGCCGTCCGCCTGCGCCGCCTCCCAGCACGCCGCTGCACCGCCTCCGCGCCCCCAGCCTCCCTTCGGCCCGACTCCGGCCGCCAAGCTCCGGCCAGCAGCCAAACCCTAACCGTAGACACGACTCCGACTCGGACACCGGACACGACGCGGATACGAGAAACTTCGGTTTCTCGAGCCCTGTTCAGGTACCCGTTTCTCTCTGCTCGTTTACCCGTTTTCGATTCCGTCTGTTGCATCGCGAATCCTGCGTGACCCTCTCGATGCCCGTGCAACCCGCTCGGTGCATCGCGTCCTGTGGTGATCGCAAACCTCGATCCAAAAACAGGAAAACCAACTCCCTGTTTCACCCCGGAACTGAGTGCGCCCCGCCAAACGGGACGACTTGGTAGCACGCCGTCCTTACCGAAACGTGCGCGACATTGATACGGACGTGCGAGATTTCGCAGAAGTTGATTTGGATGTGCGTGCACACCGGAATCAACGCGTATCCGCCGACACCGTCCCGTATCCATATGTTCTGGAATACGTCGTAACTTTGTGTACACATGTCGGATCGAGACGAAACTTATGCCATCGGACTCATAGCGATACGCTGGTCCTGTGACCCAAGTTTGGTTCGATTCTGAGAACGTTGACAAAATCACGTATCGTGGGCCCCACAGGCTCCACTTGATAGGCAATTTTGTGATCGGCTCATCGGAATCCAATTCTGTAAGTTTCGTTGGGTTCATATCATCGTTCCTGACTTGTTGACACTAAGTTTGACGAATTTGGAAACCTTTGATCCTGACACACTTTTCGGTGCAAAGTGGCCCACATGTGGACCCCGCTTTGACCCTAAAATATCATTTTTGCCCCTGTGTCCAAATTAGACTCAAGGACAGGCGTTTCTAGCTATTTGATATTTTTTGAATCTAATGGTGATGTTTATTTCAGCAACCGGAGGAGTACCTACAGATCACACTGAGACCAGAGCTACAGTTGGAGCCAGAACCACAAGCAAGTGTACCTTGCCAAACTCTGCAGTATTGTTACATATTTTTCTTGCTTCATTTATATTGCTGTGCATGCTTAACTTAGGACCGTGTGACTTACTTAGCGTCCGGTTATTAGTCGGGTGCCAACACCGTACGCGGTGTTGTGTATTGTCATCTAGAGATGGACATTCGTGACACTATATATATTCTCGTACTTGTCTTACCAAGTACACTATGACCCAGAACACTTGACACTATTCATGAGACAGGATCTTCCTGAGATATTCATGGTGATTCTGTATAGGATACAGGACTTGACAGAGATACTATATTCTTAGATACATTATGACTTGTTGCATTAGCTATGATCCCGCTTGACATGGACATGAGACGTTATGGTCATGAGATGCGTGGTTACATTGGGTGGGGAGAGACACACAGGCTACAGGCTGATCATATATATATAAACCCCTGTTATTGTGAGGCACAAGACTCTGAAGCCCGAGCTTGGCCCATTACTCATTATTACTGCTGCTACCGGCTCCCCGACACAGAGCTTGTAGTGGCTTCAGCCTGAGTTCTAGTGCTGCTCTCATCTTGCATATTATTTAGCTGGTTATTTAGTACTCCCCTCTTGTTCCATCTATTGCTGGAGAGACCCACAGGCTACAGGTTGATTATATTATGTCGGCGTCTCAGTCTTTCGCTGAGCTAGACGACCACATGATATCACTGCTACCGGCTCCCCGACACAGAGCTTGTAGTGGTTTTAGCCTGAGTACTGGTGATGTTCTCCCCTGCATTTCACATAGATGGTTACATATTTACCCTGTTTATTTCATTGACTATTTTACTGCATTATTATGGCTTGTATTTTCTGTACCTTGCTATGTCCCCTGAGGACCTAGAATGGATTATGTCCCCAGGATTAGCAGAGGAGATCCACCAGAGTTATACAATACAGGAGCAATAGCAGGAGCAGAAGCAGGAACAAGAGCAGTTACGGAGCAGTACCAGATTCAGCAGACGAGTGATCACCGAGGTTATCTTCTGAGTATATACTATTCCATACTCAGTATTGGCTGTAGTTATCTTTATTCTTGTATCTTGACAGATGTATCAGACTCATTGTCAGGTTATTTTCCGAGTTTATATTTTATTGAGATATGATCTTGCTTTATGATTCTGATATTGTGGTATTTATCCTGTGGATGAGATTAGTATATTTAGACCATTATTGTTGTACTACAGCTTAAGTATGCCCCGATGGATCCATTAAATTGGATTTGTCCATCGGTGTGACCTGCTGGCCATTATCACGCGTCCGGTCCCACGGTATTTTGGGACTGGGGCGTGACACTATGACACGGTTGACGAGTAAGGACCACGAGTTTTCATGGACGGAAGATTGTCAGAAGGTCTTTGAGGAGTTGAAGAGGCGGTTGACGACAGCACCGGTCTTGATTCTTCCTTCAGGATCGGGAGGATTCATTGTTTATAGTGATGCGTCAGGCAGTGGACTAGGGGTATTTTGATGCAACATGGCAAAGTTATTTTTTATGCATCGAGGCAGCTGAAGGTTCATGAGAATAACTACCCGATGCACGATCTTGAGCTAGCTGCAGTAATAATTGCATTAAAGATATGGAGGCACTATCTTTATGGAGAGAAGGTGGAAATCTTTACTGATCACAAGAGTCTGAAGTATGTCTATACTCAGAAAGAGCTCAATATGGGACATAGACGTTGGTTGGAGTTGATGGTCGATTTGGATATAGATTTGCAGTACCATCCGGGCAAGGCAAATGTTGTAGCAGATGCACTCAGCAGGAAGCCCACAGCTTATTTCTTGATGATGCAGCCCCAGCTATTAGAGGATCTACAGGAGCTCAAGATAGAGGTTATCTTGCCAAGGCAGAGTGGACTTTTGGTGAACCTTGAAGTTAAGCCATCACTAGTGGAGAGGATTAAGGCGGCATTGCCCACAAATGCTAAGTTCCGGAGACTTAAAGAGAAGACGGAAGCTGGCATGCAGCCGGGACTTCGAATCCTTGAGGACGGGACGTTAAGGTGCAAAAATCGCCTATATGTTCCGAATGGAGAGTCGAGACATGAGTTGATGTCTGAAGCACATAGCTCTATGTATTCTATTAATCTGCGAGGTACGAAGATGTACCGAGATTTGAGGCAGTGCTATTGGTGACATGGGATGAAGAGAGAGATTGCACGATTTATGGCAAAATGGTTGGTCTGTCAACAAGTTAAGGCTGAGCATCAGAGAACTGCTGTTATGTTACAACCGCTTTCCATACCCGAATGGAAGTTGAAACATATAACTATGGATTTTGTTACAGGATTTCCACGGAGCCCCAGTGAAGGATGCAGACAGTTGAGAAGGTGAAGCAAATTCAGAGTCGTTTTCGTGCAACTCATGACAGACAAAGGCATTGGGCTGACGCACACCACCGAACTTTGGTGTTCAAGGAAGGAGAACATGTATTCTTGAGGATCTTACCTACTCGAAATACTATTCGATTTGGGAGCAGAGGCAAGGTAAGCCTGAGGTACATTGGGCCATTTGATATTCTGGAGCGTATTGGTGAGGTGACATATTATATTGCATTACCCCCATCTTTAGAGGGAGTGCAAGATATATTCCATGTCTCACAGCTGATGAGGTACGTGATTGACCCAAGTCACGTAGTCGATCATTCTAAGATTTCAGTAGGACCTAGCTTGAGGTATGAAGAACAGCCAGTTGGGATACTTGACATTAGTGAGAAGATATTACGGGGTCAGACGATTAGATTGGTCCGGGTAGCTTGGAAACATCACTCCCCCGGCGAGTCTACTTTGGAACGTGAGGATATCATACGCCAGAGTTATCCTCACCTATTCGAAGATGCAGGTATGACCTAAGAACTACTTATAGGTACCATGATTATTTATCCTTAGTAGTTAATTCTTAATTGCGAGGACGCAATCCTTTTAAGGTGGGTAGATTGTAAACACCCGATTTTTTTTAAAATTTTTAAAGTAATTTTTGGGATTTTTTTATAATTTTAATTAATTATTATTAATGTTCTTCAAAGGATTAATATTTTTATGTATTAAATTAAGTAATAAAATATTACAAAAAATATATTTTTGGGTGCATAATTATTAATATGATGTTGTGTATTTTTTTAGAATTTATTGGGCTCAAAAACTATTTTTAAATAGCCAAAACTATTATTTTAGATTAAACCGAATCGAACCGAACCGAACCCAAATTATCCCAAACTAAACCCAACCATGCTAACGGGTCGGATCTAGACCCGACCCGCCGACCTGACCCGACCGCTAACCCGCCAGCAACCCACGAACCCCCACGACCCCCCCGATCCTGCGGCTTCCCCCCTTCTTTCGACCTCAAAACCTCCCTCACCCTCACTCCTTCACACGACCCGACCACTCCCCCTAGCTCTCCAACCTCCCACGACCACCTCCGGCCGCCGCACGTCGACCGCCAACATCGCCGCGAAACTGTCCAGTTCATGAACAACAGCAAGGTACCCATCTTCTAACTCACGTATCTCCCTGTGTATTGATCCAAATTTTATTCTGTCAAATCCTATACGAAGATCACATGACCCTCTCGAACCCTGTATAAATGGTTCGGGATATCGTGTCCTGTGCCGGTCGCAAAATGCGACGCAAAACAGAAAAAAAAAACCCACATAATTTTGTAGTTCAAAAACTGTCTCGGAGTCCCATGTTCATGGCCATTTTTCTCCCAAGATGTTTAATAAATTTAGATTCTGTTTAAAAAGTAAATTAGACAATATAACTGAGATTAAAATCCTGTGATTAGTTTATTTTATATTGTTGTTTGTTGGATTTTATTCGCGGGTGAAATCGACCAAAAACTTGATTTTAAAACCCAAATTTTCCCGAAACAGGGTGCGTCCTGCTAAACGAGACAACTTTGTCGTGTGATAATTATACCAAAAGGTGTGTATCATCAATACGGACGTGTGAGATTTTGCAAAAGTTGATTTGGATGTGCGTGTACATCGGAATCAACGCGTATCCGTCAAAAATATTCCGTATCGGACCTGTTCCAAAATTCGTTGTAACTTCGTGTGTACTCGTCGTTTCACAATGAAACTTGCGCAATTAGATTCATAGCGTTATGCTGGTCCTGTGACCCAAGTTTGGTTTGATTCTGAGAACGTTGACGAAACCCCGTATCGTGGGCCCTATGGCTCCACTTGACGGGCGATTTTGTGATCGGCTCATCGGAATCCAGTTCTGGATATTCCGTTGAGTCTGTATCATCGTTCTGACTTGTAGACACTAAGTTTGATGAATTTGGAGAACTTTGTCTCTGACACATTTTTCGGTACGAAGTAGGCCATATGTGGACCCCACTTTGACCAGAAACTGTCAATTTTATCCCTGTGTTCAAATTGGACTTATGGATAGTTAATCCTACCTATTTTATATCTTCTGAGAGTGATGGTAATATTTGTTTCAGCATCCGTAGGCGTTCTTGGAGATTTCGCTGTTACGGAAGAAACTGAAGGAGTTCAAACCTCAGGCAAGTGTACCTTGCCAACTTGCAGTAGTCCTGTTATATTATTTTCTTGAGTTCTTTCTATATATATATACTCTTGAGATGTACATATTCAACCTAGGACCGTGAGACATTGCTTAACGTCCGAATAATATTCGGGTGTCGACGCCGTACGCGGAGTCGTGTAACATCACTTAGGGAGTCGATATTACGATCCTATATTTTTATGCTTGCTTTATCAAGTACGTCATACCATAGGACACTTGACACTATTCATGAGACATAATCTTTCCTGAGTTATTCATGGTGATTCTGTATAGGCTTACAGGATTTGTGACATATGTCTTGCATATACATAGATATCATTATGACTCGCTGTATTAGCTAGAGGTCATGATCTTGCGTGTTATGGACATGAGACATCGTGGATATGAGACGTGTGATTACATTGGGTGGGAAGAGACACACAGGCTACAGGCTGATTATATATATATTTATTATTACGGTGCCGTAGCCTCAACATCAGAGCTAGGCCCATTACATGTTATCACTGCTACCGGCTCCCCGACACAGCTTGTAGTGGTTTCAGCCTGAGTACTAGTGATGCTCTCATTTGCATATCACATAGCTGGTTACATAGTTTGCCCTATTGATATATTTTATATACTGCATTTATTTTGGCATGCTGTTTCTTGTACCTTGTTACGTCCCTCTGAGGACCTGGTCCCTTGCCAGTTTTGTATCATAGACCATTGTGGAGCCTGCCTGGAGTTGCTGATGTGTGTTGCTTTGTCTTGCAGGAATTGGTGCCAGGTACTTATATCATTTCTTCCAGAGTCATGGTTATTATTCATATTGTTTATTCATCTGCTGATATAGCCTAGTTTTATAGACTCATATTCCTTTCTCGAGTCTATTCGAGTTTATGTGTTACGGGCCGAATTTAGCATATGTAGCTCATTCTTGTATATTCTGATCATTGTGGATTGAGGCATAGATATTTATATTTACTTGATTATATAGATAGTGACCATTTTAATACAGCTTATACGTATTCGAGTCGGACCGGAGTCTGGTCGAATGCGTAGCTGGCATGTTACGTATTCCTAGTCCTACGTATTTTGGGACTGAGACGTGACACCGACCAAGTGGTCCATTTTATTGTGGAGAGCCTTGATCGACAGGCTTCCAACGGACGACAAGATGCAGCGGATGGGCTTCAACATCGCCTCGAAATGCAACTGTTGTTCTGCCCCTACTTTGGACTCGATCGACCACGTCTTCGGTGACGGGGCCTTGGCCTTGGGGACCTGACATTTCTCCAGAACCAGTGTGGGATTAGGGTCTGCGACTTCCAGGTGATCATGTTCGGCTTGGTGGTCTTCGGAGTCGAAGCACATGAATCAGATCGCAGTGGGAGCCATCGTATGGATATTATGGAAGAAGAGGAATAAAAGTAAGTACGAAGAAAGAAAGTTTTCACAACAACATATCATTGAAGAGGTGACTCGGAGATTGTTCGGAGAGGGTTGTGATTTTTTGCTTGGGCCTGAAGTCTTTTGTTTCCGGATGGAATTGTTTCTTTGTAATTTCTACTTTCTCATTTATGTATCTATTTTTTTTTGCTAGCTCCTAAGTTTTCCTCTATGTTAAATCTTTTTGTATCAACGCCACACTAATTAATAAATTGGAGATTAAAAGACAAGTCATTATCGAGGATATGGTTCTTAATAGAATGGAATGCGAATGGAAGAAGTGAACTCCAAAAATTTGAGTTATCATAAACAATTTATTGTTGTTGCGGTAGATTAAAGAAGAAGCCCTTGACAACTTATCAATAAATTTTATTTTATTTTTTGTAGAAATATTATATTTTACATTGTGAATATTCAATTTCCTAAACCTTGGTTTTTTTCACCCACAAAATAAGATATATCAATTGTATCACGATGACCGTTGGCAATAACTTCATAAACCTACTCAAAGAAAAAAAATATTTTACGTATACAAACGTGTAGCGCTGGAAGCGTGGGAGTTTTGGCATCTTTCATTTTCTTTTGCAAAAGAAATAAAATACTTCACTTAATCCCAATGCCTTTAATCTTTAATCGCTCGCTCGTTCCTTTTTCTAATGACTACTAAGTAGGTACGACAAACCCTTGGCATGCCTAAACAACATTTGGTCGACCTATCAAGAAAACTAGTAGGAGGCCAGGGTGATGACTGAGTGCCTTCTTTATAAGTTCCTTTCAACCGTCATACTTTAGTGCATGTAACTAGGGAGAATATTATCACGGAACTCATTAGCGTCAAAATGTGATTGATCCACCTATTAGCTACTTTATGATCGCCAAATTATCCATGGAAAATCATGGAATGGAGGTAGGTGTGATTCCTCAACCACCAACCCCCCCCCCCCCCCTCTTTCAAAATTATTATTTTTATTATTAGTATATTTGACAAGTGAATGTTGGACATCTCTATCTAACTCCTCTTTCAAAATTATTATTCTTATTATTATTGCAAGTGAATGTGGGACATCTCTATCCAACTCCTCTTTCAAAATTACCCCCCTTCTCCTCTTTCAAAATTATTATTTTTATTATTAGTATATTTGCAAGTGAATGTGGGACATCTCTATCTAACTCCTCTTTCAAAATTATTATTCTTATTATTATTGCAAGTGAATGTGGGACATCTCTATCCAACTCCTCTTTCAAAATTATTATTCTTATTATTAGGATATTTGCAAGTGAATGTGGGACGTCTCTATCTACCTCCTCTTTCAAAATTATTATTCTTATGACTAAATTATAATTTGATACCTTGAATTATTTTAAATATTCGACTTGATACCCTCAACTTTAATAGAAATCAACTTAATATCCTCCCTCATAACGATGTTAACCGAACTAGATAATGACAAAAATATCCTTCCCAAATCAACCCTCTCTCTCCTCCCTCCCCTCCCCTTTCTCCGATGCTGGCAGCCGGAGGGAGGAGGACGCACAACAACGAGCAGCATGAGTAGCAGTCTCGAACAGTAGCAGCAGCAGTCGCCGTCGTCGCGGGGGAGGCACGCGTGGGGGTGGCGAACGGTGGAGGAGGCGGTGGCGAGCAGTGGGCGCGCGCGACGGAGGTGGGAAAGGGGGAGGGGGTGGCAGCGGTAGGTTTTGAGCTGGGGGGAGGAGGAGGGTAGTTTAGGAATTGATTTTTTTAACGTTAAAACTAACGGTTTGGATGACAGAGGATACCAAGTTGAAAATATTAGTTTAGAGAGGGTATTAAATTAGTGTCTATTAAAATTGAGGATATTAAGTTGAATATTTAAAATAGTTGCGGGTATCAAGTTGTAATTTAGCCTATTCTATTCTTATTATTATTATATTTGCAAGTGAATGTTGAGCCTTTGCTTGGTCAAGTCTACTTGGTTTGCCTATTAATTCTTTTGTGATATTGGCACACTAAAGTGGGATAAAATGTAGATTTTTTTTTAGATTTATGTTTTTGTAAATGAATACTCTACGTTTTAAAAACCACTTAACGTTTCAAATAGACTCATGTGACACACTAAAAGAGAATTTTTCTTAACGGACATCAAAAAGTTATATTTTTGTACTGTGTTAATCATTGTACCCCTCATTTATTCTAATAGAAAGAAAATGAGAAGGAAAAAAATTCCAAACATTCCTAATTTACATATCTTTGTACTTATCATTATCTTATTTATTAATTTTTTTTTGTAACTTTACTTTACCATTAACAAAAAAGTAAGGAATTTTGTATCGATTTCTTTATTCATTTATATTTACTTACCATAATTACATGTTCCTTGGATTATCAATCTAGTTGAATTTAACAGTTCTAAAGGTTATTAAAATTAAAATTTTCGAAATAGGAGGTTTACAATATATATTTTCTTTTTTATTAAAGAACTTTTCCGCAATAACTTACGGGACTAATATACAAGATTAGAAAATATATATATGGTTGTCCTCTAAATTTATTTCTCTTAAGGTAAATTATTTTTTAAAATAAATCTAAAATATAATTTATATTTCAAAACAAATCTACAAAATAATATATCTTAAGAAATAACTATATCTTT
Source organism: Iris macrosiphon (assembly GCA_036927795.1). Taxonomy (NCBI): domain Eukaryota; kingdom Viridiplantae; phylum Streptophyta; class Magnoliopsida; order Asparagales; family Iridaceae; genus Iris; species Iris macrosiphon. The sequence goes on from JAYESA010000003.1 coordinate 134,088,498, forward strand.
AAAAAATATATTAAAAAATATTAATTTCTTTTTCAAAATTTAATGTTAATATTAATTTCTCTTTCAAACTATTTACGAGATGATTAAATCAAAATCAAATCTCTCATACGGAAATAAAACTAAAAAAAATACAAACAAAGTCCATACGTATATTTCTCCTTCAAAATTTTCTTTAAAAAAAATCTCTCTCTTTTAGAAAACAAATTTATCTCTATGTTAAAATTATATATATATATATATATATATATATATATATATATATATATATATATATATATATATATATATATATATATGAAAAAAGGGATATGAGCATAGACCCATATTTCTACATGAGCCAATGCACATGTGGACCAATAGCAATGGAGTGTACTAGTGCACATGGGATGTAGGATTCCATTCCTATTGGTCCACATGTGCATGACTCATATCCCGTTTACCTATATATATATATATATATATATATATATATATATATATATGGTAAACGGGATATGAGCCATATTGCTCATTTTTCTACTTGAACTATGTACATGTGGACCAATAGGAATAGAGTATTCTAGTGCACATGGGTACACTTGTTGTGTGGAAGTATATTCCTGGAAGTATATTTCTAATGGTCCACATATGCACGACTCATGTAGAAAAATGAGCACTATAACTCATATCATGTTTACCCATATATATATATATAATCTTAATTTTAATTTTACTATTAATACTAATATTATTACTAATGTTAATGTTAATTTTAAAGTTAATGTTAATTTTTTTAATATGAATATGAATATGAATATGAATATTAATTTTAATGTTAATTTAATTTAGTTCTAATTTGTTAATGTTAATTTATCTTAATTTTAATTTTACTATTAATATTAATACTAATGTTAATGTTTATTTATAAAGTTAATGTTAATTTGTTAATATTAATATTAATTTTAATGTTTAAATATATTAAATATATAAAAAAGGCTAATTAACATTTAGATTCTGAATTCTAAAACTCTAAACTAGTATAATTTCAGAATTTAAACATGAATTCTGAAAAAAATGATAAAAAAAAAATTCTTCGAGACCCCCCCCCCCCCCCCCCCCCCCAACTAATTTAGCCATTTAAAAATTGCTTAGAAATTGGTCAAAAATTAACCGTTCAACACAGTTCAAAAAATTAAAAAAAATCTGTTATTATCTATACTAATATGTTAGGGGGGTCAATCGCGATTAATTTGAACACGACTAATTTTTTTGGAAAATCCTGATGAACCGAGGAAGAAGGGGGTGGGGGTGGGGAGGGTCCCACCCTCGGTTCATAAAATAATGTTAATATTTTTAATGCAACTTGATCTTCAGTTTATATACAAATTAATATAACCCCACTGTTACACCCAATTTGGTTTCTACCATTAAATGACGTAAAAAAAAATAGATCTGAGATGACGATTATACCCATCTAAACCTAATGCTAAAGTGCTTTTAAAAGTCCCCCAACATAAATTAACTTTTTCTAATTATTTTTTTATAAACATTGATTATCAAATTAATAGCTTTTTGCGTTTGGTACATAATTTTTTTTTCCAGACAAGTTTTGAGTGGAAAACATATTTTCATGTTTGGTTTATGTTATAAAAATTTATTTCCGGAAATTGTGAATACTTGGATAAATAATTTATCCACAAAACATGAAAATTGTATCCCTTAAAAATATGTGGGTATATTTTTTTTCCGGACAATAACAAAATTTGTGTTTTTCATTTTTTCATGTTTTAAGAATTTGTTTTTGTTGATTTTTTTTATCTTTTTCATTTTTATTTTTATCCTGTCTTAATTTATTTTTTGAAAATATTTACATTATAATTATTTGTATACTAATATATTTATTTGTATAAAAATTAATATAAACTAAACCGTATCTATAATAATATATTTCATTTATGTGTATATATTAATATATTAATTTGTATATATTGCTTTGTTATTATTTATATTAATTTATATAGAATGGTAAATGTAACAGCCACCAACTTTCACTTGTAACAGAGATATTTTGGATATTCTATAATTTTTTTTAAAAAAAAGTGCAATTAACGACTACTTCAAACGACTAATATACGAGAGGAAATATTTTAAGCAATTCAAATATTGCGAAAGTGTTTAATTACTACATTTGTCTAGTAAATCTTATTTTACTAACGAAACAAATCTAATAATAAATTTTTCGCACTTTACCCCGCTTAAGTCTAAGCGTGCTTTCATTTTAATTTTTTAAAATGGGGCTTCACTTATCAATGAAACATCATTTTCATTTACAGTGCATTACAACAATAAAGAAAAAAAAAAAAACGTTTTCTTCCTTGCTTCATATCCATCTCCCTATCTACTATCTACCGTCTACTGTATTGTTTGGCATCTTCATCCAAACAAAACTATCTTACAAGTAATTTTGTTCACCAACTAAGATAATTTTGATTTTAAAAATACTACGTATATATTTTTTTATTGAAGGATGAACAAATATATTAATATTTGTTGATGAACAAAAATGGACTTATGAAACAAAGAAGGCATGTCACGCGAGACGTCAGATCGATATTCTCCCAGGAAAACGTACATTACTTGATTGGAACTTGGACATCGAAACACGATACTTACGTTTCTTCGAGTGATTTGAACAAGATAGCTTATGAGATACTTGTTGATTCCAATATGGACGATTGCTACATTGAAGTTGCCAGTCATGAGCAGGAGAGTTTAAAAGACTGCCATTGATTAGGGAAGAACAAATCAGAAATTTAAAAGAGAGAGTGACAATCTCAAATATATATAAAAAAAAAAAAAATTCAAAAATTAAATATCACTCTCTCTCTCTCTCTCTCTCACACACACACACACACACACACACACATATATATATATATATATATATATATATATATATATATATATATATATTGATGTCCTTTCTTCAAGTCGGACCTTAGTTATATAAGTCACACAGCTGTCCGAGGGAAGATTCGAACCCAGGACCTACCCGTGGGTATTCCTCCGCACTACCACTAAGCTAGTGCCTTTGGAACTATATATATATATATATATATATATATATATATATATATATATATATATGGGTAAACATAATATGAGCCGTAGTGCTCATTTTTCTACATGAGCCATGCACATGTGGACCAAGAGGAATAGACTTCTACATCCAATGTGCACCCATGTGCACTAGTACACTCTATTCTTATTGGTCCAAATACTCATGACTCATGTAGAAAAGTGAGCACTATAGATCATATCCCGTTTACTCTCTCTCTCTCTCTCTCTCTCTCTCTCTCTCTCTATATATATATATATATATATATATATATATATATATATATATATATATATAAAGGCTGTCAACGCAGTGCAGAAAAGGACCAAAAACCTCAACGAGGATCGCCCAAAAATAGAACGGACAACAAGAAAAGTCCCAAAATGAAGAAACAATAAACCCCACAAAAAAGAAAGCCTAAAAACGAGGCCGTAAAAAATCAAACGGCACGTCGCAACTGAGACTGCCACCAGCTAACTATTAGAAAATGAGGAGAATTGGCTACACCGAAGACGAGCCTTGCCAATCCGACGCAAGATCTCCTGGACAATAAGGGCCTTCGTTAAGGAGTAACCTTTGTAGCGCATTCCTGTTCTTCCAAAGTACCTACGTAAGCACCGCTGCGTGGAGGATCTTGTAATGGAGTTCGGGTGGAGAGCAGCAAATCTTGAATCGCTCTACGGAAGAGTCTGAGACCTCCGTAGTGCACAAGGTTGACTGAAAGTGGTGCCACGCAACTTCAGCTAATTCGCCATATGCCAGAATATGGTCAATAGATTCTTCTTGGGTAATGGTGCAACAATGACATCTAGAAGCCAAAGGGAATTCCCGTGTCACGTTCCAGAACCAGAATACTGGGGAGTGGAGGTATGACTCAACCAACCACACCTTACAAAATACCGAAGTAATCCGCAATGTGCTAAGGTTGTCTAGAGACAAGGGGGTACACACTACAAGCAAGTCACCTAGGGTCAAGAAAATTCTATGTCTCAATCATCAACAAGAACAGTAAGAATGAACATGTGATATTTATAAAGCAGTTAGGCGTCCCTGACACTCTATCAGAATGATCATGAAACTAGTTATACAAGATGATATACTAGTACATTGTCAAGAGTACTTAATTGTAAGTTAGCCGCTGTCTGAATAATATACAATCATGTAATGGAACTGATGTCCAGATAAACCTGCTAACAAGTGCCGCCGGCTAAACGCCAAAAATGTAATACTAAATGATACTCATAGTGGGGGAGAAAAAACCCACTAAAGTTCCTCGGCAGACATTCTCATGGTGTTTGCCATCGGTCGGATACAAAACAAGATCCTCGGGCTTTGTTACTAAACCTGGCCAAACAGAACCAGTGGGTTCAGGCCCCAAAAATTAAGTACCACAAAGGAGCACGTGTGAATAAAATAAAAACTAATAAAGTACATAAAATAAGAATATGTGCCACAATTGTAAGCGTAGGTCCTTTCATCGAAGCAGTAGGACACCTCTACAACAAAACAAGGACATCCTCAAATGATAATAATGTCACCGAATGGGAGCAAGAGAAAAGATGAGAACCACTCTGGAGCGGATCCACAATCCTTAAACCAAAAAGGACCAAAATTTGCATATCGTCTCCTGAGTAGAACTACGTCCCTCACCCTACCCGATGAACAAGGACAATTAATTTACTAATCCTAGTCCACTTAGCAGGTACTAAGTTCAATAGCACTCACAACCCTTTGGGTTCACACATAGAATCCAAGCAATCCAAGAAACAACCAAACTAAGTAAAACAATAAAATGAGTAAAGTCATGCGCATATGTGGTATGAATGGTCGCATTGTGATATCGCTAGATGAGAAAAAGGGTATTGCGAGAACCCCTATGGATCATATCCACAATCCTTAAACCAAACAAGGACCGGGATTGCAGGTCATCACCAGAGTTGAACTACGCCATTTATTCTATCCAACGTACAACAATGTGGTCAAATAAACACTTGGCATTTGGTCCAATTCTACATATAGTTGGGTCTTAATACATGGTTAATTATAGAACATAGCTACACTTAATCCATATACACTTGTAATTACTAAGATCAATACATGAAATCACAAGGTCTAATGAAATTCCAAAATCATGATAATTCAGTGGCGTATGGGAACAGTGGATCATGGGAATAGTGACACATGGGAACAGTGGCGCATGAGAAGGGTGGCGCACGAGAACAATGGCGCATGGGAATGGTGGCACATGGGAACAATGTCGTATCACAAGAGATGCGCACACTGTGAATGGTGCGTGGAAGGAACTTCCAGCCACATGGTGTCACGACCCGCACCTGGAAAATCGGGCATGAGTCGTGGGTACGTCCAGCCTACGCCGCAGCATCGGCGGTAGAACGCTGTCTAGGTCAACTATCTAGATAACTCACAAAAAAATCTGCCATGACCTCTCCAAAAGGAGGGCAACTACGCAATCAATATATAAACCTGTCAAGATCTCAACTCCAAACGGAGGAGCAATATCATAATGATAATCAAGTACTC